>JACCIC010000203.1:242500-720000 GCA_018907035.1 Sycobia sp. Sy_11
GTTGCGCGTGTATCAGTGTATACCCGAGCGAGTCCCCGTGGTGTACACGTAGATACGCGGGAGCATGGCTCCCGGTAACGTAATTCCCGAGACGCGCGCGGGCTCTCTCGGTGGATGGGATCGTTTTACGTTAGAACGCGTCTCGCAACCCCCTCCCACTCATCCCTCGAAATAGTCTTCCAGGCTTTTACGCGAGTGCGCTTGAAAAATTGTTTATATGATCTGGTTCTATATATATCTATTGTCATTTAAGTATAAAATATATGGTCTAAATATCTCAGCAACCGGTTAAGTTAAGCTCTTAAGCAAAGACCTCGATAGCCGGACAGGGCAAGTATAGTAGTACAGCGGTTTGATTTTTTGTTAGGTTAGACACTGTGTCTTATCTCGGTAGAAGAAGATCGCAGGAGGTTTTATTAAAGTAGCCGACTTAGAAAAGGCATAGGATCACAAAATTTCATTGGAGAAAAGGCGGAAGATCTAATCTCAACATTTACTCGATGCTACCGACTCGAGTAGCAAAGCAAAAAACAAGCCAAAAATTTGGCCCGCGCCGTTATACGACCTTCTCGTACGGGCACTGAGATACGACCTTTTATAATCGGTCGCTGCGATTACTAGTTTTTCATTCGCGAACGACGTTATATATATATATATATATATATATATATATATATATATATATATAACTTTAAGCAATGATCGAAAAAGCCGAACGTTTATTTTCCACGGGACCGCTCGCAGTTTATCATGCTTAGAGAGAGGGGGGGCAATGTAACGATAACGCGAGCGTTCGTATACGTTCGTTATTACGCAGGGGTATTTTTTTAAAGAGGATTGCTTCTCGTCCTTCCCAGTTCACTCTCTCGTTATCTCTCTCTCTCTCTCATTCGTTTTATTTTTTCACTGCCAAGCTTACCTATCCGAGCTGACGAATATCACTTCGAACTCGTGGCCCCTCTCGCGGATCCGCTGATACGTCTCGATCAGTTGGGGTGTGAAGGCCTTGCAGGGCGGGCACTGGGGAGAAGAAAATTTCGTTTATATTAGATTGGAGGGAGGAAATTGTCGTGTGTGTTATAAGAGCGAAGTTTCTTATTTCTTTTTTCGCGCCATCCGGTTTTGATGAAACTTTAATCGAAATTTTGCTTGCACCCTTCTTTGATTTAGCAAAAGTTATCGAATTTTCTAAAGTTCTAGATGCAAAGAAATTCTTTTTAATGGAAGTTTGGTAAAAAAAAATAGCATCTTACATTTACGCGCTTTTGCTGTTAATAGTTAATGAAGGATTTTAAATAATGACTAGTTCAACAAAATCACAGCACTTGGATGAATTAAGGAAATTTCTACTTTATATTACCGAAACAGCTGTCAGACGATAAATTAGAAAATTTTGCGAAACTGTCCAGGTATTTTAATTTATTTTTAAACAGTTCTATTAGAAAAAATTATTTCCAATTCAGTGTAAAATGACTTTTATCACTGTAAGATGAATCATCTTTCATTCAATGCAAATAAAAGATATGCCATTTAAATAAATGTTCCTGTTAAACTTGGATTGAATAGATTTTCAAAATTAAAAACATAAATTGATGCTATTTTTTGTCGATAACTTCTTTGTAACTGAGTCTGTTATACTTGATTTTACGGACTTATTTTGCCATGTGCAAGGATTTTTCAGCGCTCCGTTCGAATAAAAAAACACACATTTTTGCGAAAAATATTTGCTTTACGTTAAGGTCGATCGTATTAGTATGTCCCGCGTGGTTTCATTGTGACATTGAGAAAACAGTCTAGTAAATTTTTATCACTTTTTAAAAGAATAATAATATAGCGTTAAAATGATCGGCATCCCACTTCTGAACGCATTTTCCAGAAAATATAGTATCTGTACATTGCTTTGCCGAAACTTCACCCGCTAAAATATCATTTCCATAACAGTGCTTTCGGAAAAACTTCACGCAAATCGCGCGCAATGACCGACGAAACTGGCCGGAATCGAGTATGCAATGTAAAGTGTACGCATGAGCTCATACGGTGGCCTCACCCAGTGCGCGCTGAAGTAGACGCCCTTGTAGCAGTGTCTCAGCTCCTCGTGCAGCATCGGCTCGTTGCTGTCCCTGCCGCCGCACGGCATCAGCGGCCCGTTCTCGAGATGGGACTTGGGATGGGGCGGCGTCCACGGGAACCCGTTGCCCTTGGGATCGGCGAGGGCGCGCTCGACGCCGCCGCGCGTCAGCACGTTGCCGGTGGCGCCCTCCAGCAGTATCAGGGTCGGGACGCCTGCCTTTATGCGGTACCTCCGCGTCAGCCTCGTCTGCTCAGGATGGGGGGGGGGGCGGAAATTGGCAAGAATGAGATAAGGCGGACTGTGCGAGTCGCGCGTTTTCATATGTATATGTATATATTATAATTGTAGTAATTGACAGTCAGACGAAATTCATAGTATACAGATCGTTTTCTATGTGGTAATAATAATAATAATAATAATAATAATAATAATAATAATATGTATTGCTAAATTTTTTTCGAACGTATCGTAGTATATGCGAAATTGGAAAACTTGTATGTATTGAAAATTCGTGCTTTCAATGAATGTGGATATAGAATGGTATTAAGGCTGTATGGGACAAATTAATTATAATAATGCTCTTGATTACAGATTCTAATAAGACTTTATAAAATTTTTATAACTAATTTAGAAGGATCCAAGTAATTTATAAGAAGTAGCTACTATATATATATATATATATATATATATATATATATATATATATATAAACTATTATACACTAAAAAAAAATTTCTGATATCAAGTAAATATTTATTTGCTTTGTACCAAGTAAATCATGTTCTTAACTTAAGAAATATTCACTAGATTTAAGACGATGTGGTTTTGATTTAAGTAGGTTCTTCTTGCATTGATTAAATACTTCATTCGTTTAAGAAGATACTTTGTCAATTAAAGAAAATAATTTATTTGGTAAAAAATGGAAACATATTTATTTCATAACAAACTATTTTTTCAATGTAGAAAAAGTCTGTCGGCTTGCCTTTTTTCTATGCTTTTGTTATGGTAAATGGGCTGGTTAAGCAATAATTAAAGATAATATAAAAGTCATTGTGTATTGTACACCTACACGAGTATTCCCCGTCACAAATGCTCCCGCGCTCCTTCGTATATAGTATCTGGATAAGAGTAATTTCGTTGTTACCGCCTCCCTCCCTTCGCGTGGAGGCTGCAGCACCTGCGTTTCTAAAGTCACCCCCTTCTGACGTTAAAGCCTTGACGTCTTACCCTCGTTGTGAAACAGTTTTATTGACAAAATACAGCCGCTATCAGGCTTTAAAGTCAAGATAAGGGGAAGACGTAGCTTAAACGATTAAATGACGCAGCGTTTTTCATTTTTAAAAGTGAAGAGAATAGAACAATATTACAGTTACGTGTATAATTTTTCAACTCCCAATTTGTATGGGTGAAGACCAATACGTGAAAACTAAAGCTTATGATGCAAATCAAAATAATGACATTAAAATAAAATGAGCCAGAATTTTTTTTTCTTCATATTATAAAGTACTATTAAGCCGATTATATGACAGCATACCATCTGACGGATAGTCAAATTGATGGAATCGCTTGACTGAAAATTAGATATGGTGTTGAAATTTGCAAAGAGATTATATATATATATCAAGAACTATACAAAAGTTACTATTAAACCCTCATGAATTTGTCATTTTAATTTCTCGTTGAAATCTCAAAATCCAGCAATAGAAAAGTATACTTTAAAAAACAAATTCATCGATCACCAATTGTGCATATTGGAAATACTGATATACCGAAGTAATTCGAATAGATCTTTTACCCGGTGCTTGATCTCGATTTTTATCCGGTGCTCGATCTCGTTTCGCTTACGCCATCATCAGAGAGAGATGTCGCATCGTTCGTCACGGTCCCCATCAAGAGCGAGGGATATTTCGATGGCGCGCGCCGCATATCTTCCATATAGTTCATCAGCCCAAAAGGAGAGAGAGAGAGAGAGAGAGAGAGAGAGAGAGAGAGAGAGAGAGCGACGTCTTTGTACATTAATTCCCGGCGCGGCATTCGCGTGTTGCAGCTCGCCTCTTGCCGCGCGCATCGGCCCGGATATCTTGATTTCGTGAATGAGCGAGATGGAGGACGGGAAAGAGGGGGATAGGTGGGTGGATTGGAGAGGGTAAATTATTATGCAAGAGGACCGCAGTCGTTGCCGAGCTTTCAATCCACGTCTTTGATGGCGCTCTCAAAGCGAGCCGCTCTGATGCCGATGCCGGTGGTTCGCCAATTCTTGTTCTTTTTTTGTTTTTTTTTTTTTTTTTGTTTGTTTTTGCACTGCGCTCCAAAGAAACTGCGGCTTACTTTCGAAATTGTTTCTCGTCGTTTCTTTCCGTTTTGTTTTCCATCTTCACTCTTATATATTCGGCACTCGCGGTCTCTTTTTAATTTTCTTTCTTCCCCTCCCTCAGCCCAGCAGCGCCCCCCCCCCAGTTGTTATATATTTTGGCCGGGCTAACGAGACGAGGAGGCAGGGGGACGATAGACGATTTTCCTCTCGTCAGCGGCGGGGAAATTCAATGGGAGTAATTTGCTCTGGCTGCATAAAAGGACGAAAAGAATTGAACGTATGCCATATCTTGTTATTACATTCTTTTCTCTCGTTTTGTGCACGTCCGCGAATGTATTTTTTGCTTGTTATCACGGGAATTACGAGAAAAACCCCCGTCTGCGGTTTATCCCGGCGTGAACTAAATATTCATTTTTATCTCGAATTTCTGCGTATTTCAAATATAAGGGAGGGGCGGAGAAGTGAAGCGATAACTGCCGCGTTTATATTTAATGTCATATTTTTTTATGCGCATACATTTGGTTGCAAATTTTTTTTTTCCATAGTATTCTGCCCCTGTATCCTAATTATTGTGATCTCATTATATATTTGAATAAAGAATGAAATTTTGTACCGTTGATAAAATTATACGTTTACAAATTCATAGAAAAAATGATTTGACGTGAATTGTCGCGACTGGCTCTTCAGAATCTCTGTACTCACTCTAAACAATTATTTTCATATAAATGCAATGAAATTAATTTTTGTCGTTATGTTTAATCTAGAAGCCAGACGGGTTTTCAGCTGTCTTTTCAAAACGAATTTTGAGGGTGTTTTTTATAGAATATAATATATGAAATTGTTATTAATAGTTGTATCAAATTTTAAAAAGTTTACATTTAATATACAGTTTCGTCTAAAAAGTTGATTTCAAAAAGCTATATATTCTTATTTATTGCTATTTATTGTTATTAGCACTCTAGGTATCGCAAAATAATAGAGCACACATTGTAAAATTGCACACCGTACTCGTTTCAATTATAGACTTCCAAGGTTAAACTTCCAAGGCTTCATATTGAATTCTGAGGTATTTTTTAATTTTTTGTTCAAAATTGTTTCTCAATTCTTAGCAAAAAATTTAATGTGTTTTAAATAAGAATCATTACTAATGTATAAGGATTTCTTTACTTTAAGCTATACTTTAATTTAATTAATACTCCTATATAAGGACAGACAGAATTTCGCTCCAACAGATATTGATTCATCATGATTTTTAAACTTTTATCTTCTGATCTGTATTCCATTTTATCACTTTATGATACGCGTCGATGGTAGAAAATCGTTAACAACGACTCATCTCTATCATCAACCGGCATTCAGGCTTCTACAATATTTCTATTCTATTTTTCATACAAATCTCAAGTAATAACATAATTACATTGATTAACAACATAGAACTCCGCACCAATAAATCGGAAAAAATCTGTATATAGAAAAAAAGTATGTAGAAAAAAGAGCAAAATAAGAAATCACAATGGATTTGAAAAAGCACAAAAGATTTCATTATATATCCTCGTATTTCTCATCACCGTGTTGTGTACACGTATATATATATAAAGTAATCTGCCAAAAAGCGCAACGTCTCGTTTCATCGCGTCTCGCGCCACGGCAATGGGGAGGGGCGGCTGCGACGCGTCTCAAACAAGCGATTCTTTATTCTTTTCACGGGCGAGCTATATATATATGTATATATATATATATGTATATATATAGCGGATAAGCTACCGCCGTGTACCAACAGCCTTTTTTTATATACACACTGCCAATATTTGGAGATGCCACCCTCAACCCCCCTATCAATCGATCCTCCTATACCTCCTCACGCTCCTCCTCCTATCTCGCCCGCCTCTTTTTGCATTCTTCGTTATATATATATATATATATATGGATGAATGTATATATAAATATCCGATATGAAACCATAAACGCGCGCTCTTCCGTATTATAAGTATCTTAACGCGCCGACGATGATATTCTTTCATCTCGACCTCGACGTATTTGTTATTACCGCGAGAGTGATCGTGACATTACAGCGCCGCGCTGTGGCGGCATGAGCGTCGTTATATTATTCGACGCGAACCGTCTATATATATATCTATAATTTATGCAAAATCCACCCGCGGGAGACGCGCGAAACGCCCGTCGCTCTCTTTCGACAGACGTGCCGCGATTCTCCTCCTCTTCGTTTAATCATTCAGATTTCAACAGCCCTGCGCAGTGTGTGCGCGCATCCGTCTTCCTTATATGCACGAGCTTCACGCGCTCTTGCATTATCATATGTAGAGTACACGTCTCTCGCAAATTGTCCATTGGAATTTAACGTTTCCGTTTCGATCTCACCGCGAGACATTGTGGGGTGCTCGGGAAAATCTGTCACGGTTCTATAATACGTTATATCGCTGACGGGGACAGTTGACGAATTGGATCGCTGTGCTTCCTAAACAGTTTTAATCGTGGGACTACACAGACATACACACACATCTTATATATATATATATATATATATATATATATATATATTATATCTAGATGTGAAAGAAATCTCGACGATTTAATACGAGATATCCAACATAAAGATTGATCACGTTTATTTCATTTTCTCGTAATTGACGCTGAACGTCCCCAATAATTACATCACCCAGGCGGCGCGTGCGCGCCTTTATTAAGGGAATATCGAGGGCCTTCCGTCTGGCACTATAATTAGAAATCGAGATTCGCTGCTTACCATCTCTCCTATTATACGATTTACTCCGCTATACCTGCTTAATTGATTTCAATTTCCGATATTCACGTCTATATACATCTTGGACATTAATGTGGCTTTAAAATTTTTCTTGAATTGATTTTTTTCGTCTATCTACTGGTTCAAAAACTGCTTTTTCAGATAGTATAATAAATATATATAGAATAAAGTTTCCATTTAAAAAAAAAAATCTGTATTTATAATGAGGAATTTTCTTTGTAAAATAAGGAAGTATTATTTTCCTGAAAGTTTTAGTAATGATTTAATCCAAAAAATTTAATGGCTTCCGCAGAATTATGCGCGATCGTTCCATTCTACTCCATCGATGGTATAAACCCCGGTCTTATCATTATCCATCATTTTTCAATTAAGGATTTTCGTGCGTGAATCATAGAAACGCCGGCGATGATAGATCCTGCACTATCAAAGATCAAAAAGTTATTTTACGCTATGGGCTCGCTTCCTAAGCGCAAAAGTACGCCCTCGTCCGTCAAATCGATTCGTTCGCCAAACCATGGCTAACGATTCTTTAAGCCCTATAACGAACGAAACCTATAACCCCGTATCCGATGCCCGTCCAATTATTTTCCCAACCCCTTGAGCAGAAAACTACGACCCAAGCCGAGCTCCCTCTTCGATCTCCCTCTCTCTCGCGCGGAGAGTATATAAAAAAAAAAAAAAAAAAAAAAAAAGAGGAAGATAAAATAAAGAAAGAAAAAAAAACCCTCCCGCTACATTAAACTTGACATCCGCCGTTTGAGAATGGGAACGCGCGCACAGAGAGTCGCCGCGCCGCGGGGCTAATTATTAAGGAAAAACCGCTTGATTCCGTAGTCTCCGGGCTCGCGGCCGCGACTCTTTCTCTTTGCCGCGAGGTTGGATGGTGGCGATGGGTGGGGGGGGCGGAGGGTTTGCGCGCTCGGTCTCTATGTGCATAGTCGGACACGACGGTCTTTTAAGCCCTTCTATGTGCTCTCTGGCCCTTGCCCCTCTCACCGGTGCATTCACACCATCGCGCTGCCGTGCTCTCATTCTCTCTATATATTCTCCCTTCTCAACAGCCATGTGTGCGCGCGCGCACGCGCGCGTGTGTGTGTGTGTGTGTGTGTGACGTGTAATGCGACGAGGGCGTAAGGGTGTATCAACACACAGACATTGGCTTGAAAATTTCCCTTCCATCGGTTTTTACCTCTCTCATTTCTCCCTCTCCTTTTTCGTACTTTCGCTGAAAGTGTTATTCAACATTGCCCGACGGGACACCCGGAAGGGTAGCAGGTGTGGAGGGGGGAGGAGTGGGCCAGGTACACGTAGAAAGAAAAAAAGAGACAGAGGTGCCAAAAGGGAAGAGTACAGATAACAGAGAGAGAGAGAGAGAGAGAAAGGGAGAGAATCGAGATGATGTGTTTTCTCCCTCTATTTCGCTTTCTCGCATTCTCATTCTCTCGCGCCCTGAACAAAGAGTGGAAGGAACGGGCGTTCTGTATATATATATATATATATATATATATATATATATATATATATATATATATATATAGTGCGAGAGACTTTAGGGCTTTGCGCGCGCCCGTGCCTGGGCAAAAAAAAATGAAAACAACATGAAAGGAGCGTGCGAAAGAGATCTCCGAGTCGGATAAGTGTTGCGTTTTGTTTTTAATGTACCCCCCCCCCCCGTCACCGACCGACGAATCGAGCGACCCCAGCGACGGTCTGGACCATGTTAAGACGTATGCTATACACGAGTAATGCTTATATTATGCTCATATAATATACATACATACATACACATACACAAACACACACACACACACACACACACACACACACACACACACACACACACACACACACACACACACACACACACACACACACACACACACACACATATTATTTATATATATATATATATATAAATGTATATACATACGCGTATGGGTCTATTCACACTTTGCGCAAGTGCGTATCTTTGCTCGCTTTCGTTATGTACGCGCGCTGAGGGGGTTGGGTTTAACACGGATGCGTCTCTTTATCAAAGGTAATGTGTATATCTTGAGGCGCGATTCGCGGGGTTTTTATTCGCTTTTATCCTGCTCTCTTCTATTTCTTCAGCGAGAAATAGCTTTTCTTTGCAGCGGGAGGCGCGAAATGCAATTTTCTACCCTCCCATTTAGGGAATAAAATACGCTATTTATTATATTTTGCGATTTGCAATGGGATTTTACGCGTGCGTTTGGAGAATCAGGGTGCACAACTTAATTTTAAGCACACCTATGAAATAACATGATATGTTAATGCCTATATGGCAGTGTAAAATTACAATTTTTGCTTTCACTGTTACATCCAACAGCTAATTGAGTATTGGTAATCGCACTTTGCCAAGTACATTATCAATTTGCCCCAAAATTTCGTAATCTATAATATTGATTTCTTGATGATACTGAACATGATACCGAACGGATCTGAATCCTAAGTCGAATATACACATAGAGACAGATGGGAAGGTCGAAGGTTACAAATGTCGCTCCGAGGCGGCCAACAAAAAACTCAGTTTTATGATTAAGCGGCGACGATTTTGCGCAGTCAGACTGTAATTCCATATGCGATGACGTGTGCTTCTTCTCAATGAGAGTCGCTTCTATATATATATATATATATACATATATATACACGGAATAAATGGGAACGCGCACGAATGCACGACATGGCCAAATGCGATCACCGTCCAATTCCTCCTGTACAATATATTCGCCCCTATCCAATATTCTCCCGAAATATTATACAAGCGCGCTCGTCGATCCGACGACCTTAAGCGTCCCGCTCTCATAGCCCCCCGTTTGCGAAAATTGATGCCCCCCCCCCTCAGTCCTGCCATAAATCATAACCATAACCCTTCAACGCGAGCGGGGAAGTAGAATGGAAAGAAAAAAAGGAGCGAGAGGAGAGAGAGAGAGGGAGAGACTAAGTGAGATGGAGAGTAAGGAAAAAAAATCAATAGTCGGAGAGAAGAGCTCGCGCGCTTGCTCTCCTCGTCGTGGCGGGTGACGGTGGTAGGGGGGCGGGGGAGAAAAATAAGCCAGTGAGCAGCGCGCGAGTACCGGGGTGGAAGAAAAAAAAACACGGAGATCGCGTGCAGCAGCAGCAGCAGCAGCAGCAACAGCAGCAACAGCAGCAACAGCAACGCTACGTTCTACCGCGTCTGAAACCGTAATTCAACGCTTTTCTGCCTTCTCCTCGTCCTCCCCCACCCCAGCCCCTGGGGGCAGGGGGGAGGATTTTTTTTTCAACGCCCGTCTCCGTGGGTAATAGCAGTAGCCGCCGATGGCGATGCAGTGATTTCGCGCGCGCGCGCGCGCGGGTGGTGCGAAAGGGCAAATTCGACAGAGGACGGTGTGTGTGTCGATATAGATAGATATACATGTATAGCCTCCCCCGGGGTAGACGGCGGGTGAGAGGGAGGGGGGGGCTCGAAATTGCCACTGGGCGTAATCCGGCTAGTTTCGGGAATGAGGGAGAGGGAAGGATTCGATTTCCGAGCGATTTCGCCTTCCGTCGCCCCGTTCCACCCTTCCTCTCGTGAGGACTCCTGAATTTAGTAACTGTATATATATATATTATATATATATATATATATATATATATATATATATATGCACACAACTTATCCCACAATGTATTTTCATGGGATGGAGGGGGGGGGAGGCAGGTCTCTCCTTAGGGAGGAAGGAAGCCAATTCGCCTTCCAGCCAGGGTCGATCCTCCGAATTCTATGTATATATAAGGATGGCTGCGCGAAGTATCTCTCGGCGGAATGCTCCTGCTCCGGACAATCGAGTTAATTAGGATTTTGGGGACAGGCGCGCGTTGGCACGAATTTCGCCGGGCAAGTTGAAGGGGAACGCTTTTCAATGGCTTATATAAATACGATCGACGATTACGATATCTGTTTTCTTTCATAGAACATTGAAGACAGTTTGAAACTGATGGAGTTGGCTTTCCTTTTCTCCGTTTGCAATTAAAGACATTGAAACTGTACTTTTTGAAACTGATCGTTGGAGAAAAAAAAAATCATAAACAATGATAAGGAACGTTTAATTTTTTTCAGAATTTCAGAATGAGACAAGTAACGCTCCTCACTTGAAAATTAACTACACATCGATTGTCGGCCTTATACACTTCATTAAAAGAGCAGCCATAAATTGATTTTCTTCTGCTTATTACCGTCACGCACGTTTGTGTAATCTATTTCTTGTGGGAGAGAGCTACGGCTTGGTATAAGAAAATGTCTCAGGGCCTAAAGAGCATTCAGTCGGCTCTCATCGAAAATAAAAACTGAAAAATAATCTAAAAATGATTACCTGGATGGTTTTATCGCATTGCCGGCAACGAATCGCAAAACTATGATGTCGAAGGACGAATCCAAGAATTTTTACTCGTCCTTATTTGAATACTAATTCTGCGATTTAGTGTTGCTATCGTACTGTCAGAGAACAGTAGATAGTTTGATGTAGAAAAATAAAACTATTGTTTTGATATGTTCCTGATAATAAATGAAATATGATCAATTTTTTGTTGGTATTACATTATAAAGTTCGGTATTGCAGCACATTACGCATTTGATAGATACATTTGCACGAATAAAAAAAAAAAGTATACCAAACTAGTCATAATGCCATAACATATAATATATAATAAATTAAAGCGCGAAATTTCAATTAATAACGAACATTTTTTGTCCCTTAATTACGAGACAGGCGCAGTTGCGCGAAGCCTTGACAGAAGCCCGTAAATAATGCCGACTTCGCCAAAGGGAGAGCCGGCATTATATCCGGAGTGTGATTTATTGCTTCCCCGAAAGTTTTAATATCAAGCCCAAACCGTGAGACGGTAATGAGGAATTCAAATACTTACGACTGAATTTCCCATTTCTAGTCAATCAGACGCGGATATGAAATTTTCTCTATTTATATACGCTCGTCACGGATTATCGGCGATATCGACGCGAGCGGCGCGACCTCTCCTCTAGCTTCATAACGCGACCCGTTCGGCTTTCGCGATAATTTCATCAAAAACTAGATTGTAAGAGAGTTTATTGAACGGCTGACGAGATTTTCATCTCCCTCGCGCGTTTACGATACTCTTAGGCACACTCGACGAATGAATAATAAAGTAAAAGGTTTGCTTTTTTTTTCGCGCCTTCGGCCACCTGCCGCTGAGATCCTATGTTATCTAGTTAGTCACGCATCTAGAGTTAAGCGCGAGCGACTTATCTGTACCATTGGAGTCGCGACGTCGATGGAATTAGCATGAAGTACATTAAATTTCTTCTCTCGCTTAGCATTCTCGACGTAGCCTGGACGAAGGTGAAAAAGGACGCCGAGGAAAATACAAGAGCCAGGCGCGGACGCTAGGACGTAGACGTTCGGGTCTTCGGTGTTCCGGCACTGAAGATCGTTCGGTGGGGAAATCTCAATTCAACCCATAGTTTATGAAATCTAGCGTAAACGATTGTTAGACCGTTCAGCTTGCTGCCCGAAGCATAGGAGACTGCGATCATTCCCGGTTTTTCTCGCCAAAAGCAAAGCTTCAGTCGCAAGAACAGTATTTTGGATCTAATAGCGGCAGCGTGGCATATATATATATATATATATATATATATATATATATATATATATATATATACTCGTTATTCGTCCACGGTAAGCAATGGAATGCGGAAAATGCTTCAACCAGCACCGTTTATACGCAAATTTTAACTACCGGTCTTACGGAAATTTCTTTGACAAAACTGAAAGGATAGCGGATTAATGTTTGAGGACCGTCGCATAGAGCAAGGTTTATCATTATTTATTTGCTAACCGGAGATAATGTGTACAAATTCTTCGAGAAATATTTTTCGATCGTAGCTTAAAATCTTGCATTTTTTAAGTAAAAAAAGTGACAAATCTCCTTCATATAATCGTCAACTATGCATACTTATACTGCCATGAAAAGAATATCCAATAACAGTCCTTTTCATAATAATAATAATAATAATAATGGAAATGCGTATTCGTTGAAAGAAAGTTCATAGACATTTTTCAGACGAAATTTTTTCCCATCTCTCCGCAATACGTATTTTTAGAAGAATGCGCAAATCAATTCAATTCTCGTAAAATAATCACGCGCATTTCTCATAAATGAGAGGGGATTGCTTTCGTGATAAAAATTCGAAGACGGAAGATTGATAGAAGTGCATCGTGTTAATTGAAAAAATCATTGGGGCGTAAATAATAACCGTGCGTAAGCGGTAACGTGAAAGAATCTTCGATCCGCATATGCAAGGAGCGAGCGTGCTTTTAAAATATTTTTAATTGAAATTTTAAAACGAGACTTCGATGCAGTAGAAATTTGCGCGCGCGCGCGCGCTGTATAAGTAATTGAAGCACTTCGCCCACCCCCCTCTCTCTTTCGAATCGGGATTTCATTTCAAAAATTCAAATCCCGGCTAATGGTCCGCGTGTCTCATTGATCGAGCAATCGGGTATTATCAGCTTTTCTCAAGCCGAGCACACGGATACACCAGTGCACGCGCTCACACACGCACACGCGGTCAGATTGATTCGAGGCTTAGCTTTCAACGAGATCCTAAGATAATATTTGCGGCTCGCGCCGACATTATGTAATGCCACTTTATCCCATTATCGCGCATATAGGAGCTTGACAAGGCCTGGCTGGCTCCGGGAACGCTTAAAATGGTCCGCGTGCTTAGATTAATCCAAATTGCGTTTCGTGATTTGCGATTGCCGCTTATATCGTCGCGCGTAAACGTGGCTTATAAAATGAAAAATTGCCAACCTCCTCTTCGCCCCCTTCATTTATCGCGCGCATTAAAGTAAACCACTGGATTAAGAAGAAAACGTTAAAAAGCCGTCGACCTTCAACCTTCAAAACTCTCTCTCTCTCTCTCTCCCTATATATATACACACACACACACACACACACACACACACACACACACACACACATATATATATATATATATATATATATATATATAGATAGATATATGCGCACTTACAGGAGTGGCATGGCCTCTTTGTAGTTTGCCGCGATCGCGCGCGCGTAGCCCGGCTTCAAATATATAATTAAAAAAAGCCGCGTCATCGATATTAAAACCGCCGCGCCCGCCGCTTATTACTCCACGGAATCCCCCACGATTTGTAAATAAGCGGCGCACGTGCTCGCTCGAAAATTATACGCTTTATATATATATATATATATATATATATATATATATATATATATATATACTGGCCCGGGGCCCTTTCTCGATTCCTTCGTCGAAATTTGCTGCGCCGAGCCACTCGTGGGGGTGTACAGAAGTAACGGACATAATGGCAAATTTGCAAGCGTATAAAAAATGCAATAAAAAATGCACGGGTTGAGGATACGAATCGACGCGCGTATAGAGGACCAGAGGAAGAGCTGCCTCGCCGGCGCTCGATGCAGGCCGATGTATCTATATACATACATGCATACATACATACATACATACATATATATATATATATATATATATATATATATATATATATATATACGTAATTCCGGCGAACGGCTATTAAGGGAAGAGAAAAAAAGTGATTGATAAAATGAACCGTGGCAGTGTGTATATATAGCTCTTCCCGCTTTTATAGGGGGCGCGTGCACGCGCCTCGCGGCAGTGCAATCCGCCCCCTCTCTCTCTCTCTCTCTCTCTCTCTCTCTCTCTCTCTGACTTTCTCTCGGTAGCCACCCCGTCCGTACACGTCTGGGATGTATTTTCTCTCGGGCGGTTGAGCTTCCGAGCTACAAGTTTTCCCTCCTTTCTCTATAGTCGTCGGGGGTGAGCGCTTTATATGTCTGACTCGCTCGCTCTCTATCCCTATGTGCGTTAGGCGTCCGTGTATGCACGACTGTGTGAGTCTGTTCGTGTGCGCAGCAACACCCCGTAGCTATGCACTAGAACTCTGAAGGACCTGTGCACGCGTACGGTGCTAGGGGGGCGAGAGGGTGCCGGTCTCGCAGAGCCCCGCTGAAGCCGACTATAATTCATATATACATATACTCATGTGGGGAGTTTCAGACTCTCTCTCTCTCTCTCTCTAGCTCTGGCACGAAAGTCGACGAAACTGTGAGCGGCTTTTAACAGAACGACGTTAAGGTTTCAACTTTTTTCCGGGTCAGTTTTTTTCCTTTACTTACGTTTATAACCCATTGCTCTAGGACTAATGGACATTCTAACTTTCCGTCGATTTTTGTGGAAAAAGAAGTTTTCTTTATTATGGACTTTTCTGATTTGTTCAATTACCGTTTCCCGTGATTCTTGATGAACGCTCATATATACGATGATGTAGCGAGCTGACCCAGGGGTGGTGTAGTGCATTTATTCAGTAGACGTCCACTGAGTCTTAATACTCGTAAGAATTGGACGAAAATGTGACAAATATATTAGTCATTCGCATATATGCATCAATAATTTTATTGAAAAGTTATCAGACCAACGAAAATGTTGGTGAGGGACTGGGGCGTCGTCAGGATTAATACAATAACACTTCAATAATCAATATAATGATAATACTATATTTACTATAACTTCTTAACCGAACAAATGTAACACAAATGTAATAATTATTATTAGCTACTCAAAACTAATGCTGCGCACTCGCGCCACGATCTTCACTCGATCAACCACCAATCTGCCCTTCAATTTTGTTCTTCCCTTACTCTACACCGTCGCTCAGTACCTGCAGGTACACGTACTTGTGCGAAGCCTGTCTAATGACGGTTTTTCCCCGGGTTATGACGCTCTCGATCTATCGCATGGCGCGTAACGGTACATTTCGAATATCCACTTGTACTTACCTAGAAGTCATGTCACAACTTGTCTCTAACAAAAATAAAGCTAAATATATTCCACTTTGATTTGTCATTGTTTCGTTGATCCTTTCGACCGATAAAGCAATCGAACAGCCGAATTCCAGCAGCATCGTACGAGCCGCCAAGATGAACATCGTTGTAATCTATCAAATGAGGCCACTAAGCGAGAAAAATGGCAAAGAATGTCGCTGACTATCCACCAAAAAGATCCAGACGATCGTCGAGCAAAAGTTCACGAGCTCGCTGATACAAATTGTCATTGGGAAAGAAGTGCGACGTATCGCGTAAACATTGTCTAAAAGTGTCGAATTCGCTTGGCCCCGTGGAAATCTACTGTAGTGCCAGGGGGGACGTCTTTATCAAGCGTTACAGCGACGCTTCACAGCTATAAAGCAGAGTCGCCTGCCTTTGTTTCGCAACGACGGATGATGAGCGCGAGCCCAGCGGTTCACACCCCTCCCCTAGACAAAGGAACCAGTCAAAACAATGGAATAAGAGCGTCAAAGTATATATATCAACTCGAACTGCGACCGTTCTGGAAATGTTCGTGGGATAATTTTTATTGTTTGTCTTAAAAAGGACAGAAACAATCAACTGGGATAATCGTGCGAACGTTTTGCAACATTTGAATGATAGGATCAAGTAAAAGCGTTGGCATGTAACTAAATTGAATATTTCAATTGATTCGTGTTGCAGCCAGTCAACTGCATTGAGTCCCCAGTATTATACGTTTCCAAACTTGAGTTAGAGAATTGTGACTAAGCTGGTCAAACATTTCCTAACACTAATAATAAAGTATTAAAGTGAACAACAACTAATTGATACAGTAAAGAGCTCTATGATTCTTATTATAAAAAAGAGTATCAAACTTATCGAGTTTTCTTCTGAAATGCTTGTGTTCATTGTTAACTCGTATTATACGTCGGAGAACGAAACTATGCGGCATATTTGATTCATATTTCCCTTTCTCGAGTATCTTGACAAAATTCAATTATATATATAGTTGAACTCAATTGTCGAACTCCGTGACAGAGTATAACAGATTATGACAGAGAAAGACAAATTAAATTAAACTCCCGAGGCTGAAGAGTTTCATTTAAGGTATATTTTAAATAAATTATATGAATAGAACTTTTTGAAGACAGCGTCGAACTTTACTCGTATTCCTTACTATTATTTTTTTTTTAATGCAACCAATAATTTTATATACATACAGATGAATTTAAAATCATAGATCTAAATATGATTATATTATATTAATTAATCATTATATTATATTAATAATGATATTATTAATTTGTATACATTGTTTAATAATTAAGGATTACTTCCGTATCTATGGAAAAAACTTATATTTTAGTGCAAACAATTTGGATGAAAATCGATATGAGAATTAAACCGGTATTAGAGTATAATAAAGCTTCAACTTATTGCTTCAATTGGGGCAGAATATAGCCTATATATATATAAGCGTGTGTATGTGTGGGGGGGGGGGTATAAACATCGTGAGCGGGAAGATTCAAATGCTTATAACCTTGCCCGCGTGTGTATTCCGAGTCGGATACGACCAATTTTAGAGCGCACGGGGGATCCTATTCTATAGGCTCCTTCATTCTTTCTATCTTACTCCCTCACTCTCTCTCCCTCTCTCTCTCTCTCTCTCTCTCTCTCTCTCTCTCTCTCTCTTCCACTTCCCTCCCTTCTTCCTTTGTGCTGTAATCGAGACAATGGTGCGTATCGCGAGGCGCGCCCGCGATTAGCGAAAAGCCGGTATATATCGTATGCATGAGTTATTCTTTATTTTTTTTTTTCGCAGATCAGACGCATATACATTGGGACGGTCGGATAATTTTCCCTCGGATCGCGCGTAAAAAAAGAAAAAAAACGAAAACTCTTCGAGCCTCTCTTTTGCCCTCTCCGCGCCGCGCTATTACATATCATACGTACGAATACGATTTTTTGCTCGCTGCGCGTTTCAACGCGGCTAGACTCACGAGGGTTGCGCGCGTCGCCCTCCTCGTCACAGAGGCAGAGAGAAAGAGAGAGAGAGAGAGAGAGAGAGGCAATAATCGAGCGCAAACGTTTTTCTCGTACTTCGCGATACACGCGCGGCAAAGTCACGTCTCTTTCGCGTCGAAAAAAAAAGCCGCAGTTTACAAGCGGCAATATCTCTGGCGAAATTCCGGAGCGCCGATGTCGCTTTGCGTTGATAAAACGCCTGGGTGAAAAAGTAAAGAGCAAAGAGAGGATCATCGACGCAGTCAAAGGATAAATATAATTTATTGAATCGGCAACCGTTTCAATGCTCGCAAAAATTGACGGTGTTCCTTCGTTCTTTGTAGAATTATACATTGAGATGTCTGTTGGTCTATAATTCGGAGAAAAAAAACGGGAAATTCTTCAGGAAATATATAATTGGTCAATTTTTTATACTTCCACCTCGGTGCGCGCGCGCGCGCGCGTGTGTGTGTCTATATATTTGTACGTATGGATGTATCATGTAGCTCGTTAATAGGGAAATATTGCATTTTTACGAGGCGAGCAAGACAGACACTCGAGACAAAAGCCGTTACGTTCTTCGGCCTTCGTGCCTCCACCTCCCCCTCCTCATCATCCTCCTGCTACTTGCCAATTTTTCATTTCCGATATAGAGGATGAGAGGGAGGCGGATGGATTGGCGAGGGGAGGTAATACCGCCGACCAGGGACAATGAAAACAATGCCTGATGAGTTTAGAGCGAAGTATATATAGGATACGCTCGGAGTCTCCGTCGCCCCCTCCCAACCTATCTACGCTCTCGTCAGACACGGCATCGCACCGAGACTAATTACAGCGATTAATTATAACTCTGAGATCTTTCTTTCTCTTTCTCTCTTTTTTTTTTTTTTTTGTTTCCAATACAGGAACCAACAATAGGGGAGTCGTGTACAGTTTTTTATTTTTGCTCAACCGATGGTGCGGGTAGTCGTAGAATTTATATCGCGTATCGCCATACGCACTTTATACCCCGGAGGTAAAAGAAGATTTTGGCTTCGAAAATGCCAAAAAAAAAAAATTATAATAAAAAGCAAGACGAATGCATTGTCGCCTCTTTTTTCCTCCTCTATCCCCTTACACACACACACGAGAGAGAGAGAGAGAGAGAGAGAGAGAGAGAGAGAGAGAGAGAGAATATATAATATATATATATATATATATATATATATATATATATATATATATATATATGGGAACACCAATGCGGCGGCGAGCTGCTCCTACGAGCTCGTTTCCTTGGCAACTGACGGTTTGCGCGGCCAGCCACCCGCGCCCCACCGCCATCCGCGTCCAGGCACAGCTGTTCGCGCGCGCGCGCGCGCGTTCCGACTCCTAGCGCTAAGCGAAACGCTAGTTTTTCACAAGCACACGAGGGAAAGACGGAACGCTATAGGTGTGCACGTGTATAAAAACATAGTGGCAAAGCGGCGGCCGACGCGGCGCTTTCATACACGTGTACGCTCGGCTCGGCAAAAGAGCCGTTAAAAAGAGAGAGAGGAAGAGAGAGAGAGAGAGAGAGAGAGAGAGAGAGAGAGAGAGAGAGAGAGAGAGAGAGAACGAGAGACACCGAGGAACTCGAGATCGAGAAGCCCAGATAGTTTATGAAACTAACTCTTTCTCGCGGAGGCAAAGGTCGTTTCGGTCAGGTATTGAAGTTTCGAGAGATAAGGGATGAAAGGGGTATGTGGGGCTTTTTTGCGCTTTAATGATGCGCTTTTGCAGAATACGAGCAATTAATTAAGGGATCCAGAGTTCTCCCGATACGGCGATGGACGAAATGAAAGAGGTCGTGCGACCGCAGCTTCGCGGCAAGATCGTTTATAAAGGTAAGAAAATTAAAAATTAAAAAAATAAATAAATAAAACGCCGTAAGAGAGATTCGGATCAAAATAGCGTGCTATGATTATAAACGCGAGAACTATGATGTTTGACGGTAATATCTTGCTTTTGGCTACAATATACTTATTGAAAAATTCCTTTGCGCTTATCATAATTGATCTCGATCATTTTTTCACGGTTTTATGTTTTTCAACGGTCGTACAGAAAGTCGAACGCTCTTTTCGCGTCTCCCGTAAACGACGCGAACGTTTGAGGTGCCTTTTATTGCCAACGTATTAGATTTAAAAACGACATAAAAGCGTCATGGTAAACCAATGGTTATACTTATGTAAGATAATCCGAACGTAAGATTTTTATTTGTAAACCATCTATTCTTTCTGAATAATCTCAATCTCCAATGATTCTGATCGTTGAAATAATAAACCCAAATCTACAATAATCCATGTATTAAGAATAATTACTCTGACATGAATTAAAATCCAATTAGACAGACGGAATATCTGGTATACGCACAATGTCGATTTAAATAATTCGCCCCGAGTTACACGTACTATCAGAACGATAAATTAAATTCTGCCACTCGAACGCGTAATATTCAAATTATATACGTCTTCAAATATTACATTATACACACTCTCCCCATCGCAATTAAAGTTTATGTACATAATACTTTTGCACAAAGGCGCATAACCCACGAATATATATATATATATGTATATGTATATATATATATATATATATATATATATATATATATATATATATACACATGTGCAATTCTCATTCACGCAATTTAATTGGGACAGAGCATTATAACAGATATATATATATATATATATATATATATATATATATATATATATATATATACGGGCGTAGACTCGTTTCAACAAATATTAAAAGTAGACGCACATCGGGAACTCAAAGCACGTCAATCCCGGAAATATAAGGCACTTGCTTTGGGCTATTTAATTGCGCCATATATAGCCGTATGTAGCATAAATCTCGGATTCGTTTAACACCAAGAGACTTTCAATAGCAGTTGCACACGTATATATATATATATATATATATATATATATATATATATATATATATATATATATATATATATATAATATATGTACATATACATCTACAGTCTCTTCCGCTTTCTTATTAACCCGAGGTACGGGCATTGTGCGAGAGAACTGTCTGCCAACTCGTCCGGTATAGGGGATAGGACATATAGAATTGCAAAAGAAAAGGAGCCTTTCAAAATACGTATATACACGCACACGTATATACCCGGGGGCGATGAGGCGGCGCGCCGGATACGAAATTCGCGCACAAGGGCTCTCGACGCGACCCGCGCGAGGAAGCGTGGAGAGAGGACAGAGAGGGAGCGAGAGAGAGTTAGAGAGAGGGGTGGTGAGAGAAGGGGGGAGGGTGGAGCGCCGATTTTTAAAATTCAAAGCAGCCCGCGGAACGCGCGAGGCGGGGCACGCGCGATGAGCTACGAGGAGCTGACTCGAGCAATTCTGTCTTATTAATGTCAAAAGTCGAGGTCGCACCCCCGTCGCTCCTCGAACGCCTCCCCCCGTCCGCCTCCACCAGGCCACTAGTACGCGCGCGTGCATATGGGAGGGTTGGGCGGCGGCGGAGGGGCAGGGGGGACGAGAGACGATGCGTCTTGAAGTCGTGGTCCAAGAGATGTATAGGTGTGTACACGTGTATTATCACGCGTGTATAAGAAACCTGGAGGGAGGGGGTGGGGGCGCTGCGCTCTCGGCCTCCGTTCGAGCGGAACACGGCGTTTCTCGCATCGAAGAACCACGCGGTTCTGCAAATACCCCCGCGTACGTGCGCAAGGTACCGGGTACATTGCCCCGACGATTGAAAGCGAGAGAAGAAAGGGCGGCGGGTGCGGTTGGAAGTGCCGGAAGATCGAGAAAGAGGGGCCGAGAGAGCAGAGTGTACACGGCATCGCATCAACGTGCCGGATGGGACGCGGGCCGAGTCCGACGGGCCGGCGTTATTATTTCGCCGTATAAATATCGTACCGCGCTCTCCCTTTCAACCTCTCCTCTCTCTCTCTCTCTCTCTCTCTCTCTCTATCTCTGACTCTTTCCGCGGCCGCGTACGCGTCGCGCCCGTTGATACGGTACGTCCGTTATCGCGAACGGAAGAACGGGGGGTTTTGTGACCTGGTTGGCTGGGGGGGGGGGGGTGGAGAGTAAAGGGCGCTTGCGAACGCGCGCGCGCGCACATATACCGAGTTACGAGGGCTGGCGAATAGCCGCGGGTGGACCCCCTCTCTCTCTCTCTCTCTGTCTCTCCTGCTTTCATTCCTTGGAATCAGCTCTATTTTGCCGTCGCGCGACGACTTGCGTCGTCTGCGCGGCCTCGTCGCAAAGTCGCTCTGTTACATCGTGCCTCGGGATTCGTTGATGCGCGATTACAGCGAGGACGGAGGTGGGAAAGGTCGATACGGGTTTACGGGTAATCGCGCAGTGTTTCGAGATTTTCGTCGGGGATTTCGCCGAGAATTGTAATATTCGTAGGGGGATGCTGTCTGTTGGCGACCGAAAGCACACTTTCTTTTACCAGAAAAATGATGAAAACTTCGATTTTACACCTCTCAATTGAAAGGATGGAATGCTACTATGAGACAGTATGTTTAAAATGTTATTTTACAGCCTCTTTGCAAATGCAGTATTTCACCTCCCTAAATCTGCGTTAACCTAAAATTTCGTTCTTAACGTTTGATTAGGATTAAATATTTCAATGTCAAGATTTTTTAAGAATCACTGAACGGCAAAATTCGAATTGTAGAATTCTTTATCGAACTGTCTATATGACATTTTTCTTTTTTAAACAGATCGAGCGTGAAAATGTTCTATAAAAATACGTTACAGTATTAGAATATTTAATATAAACTACTTTTTCTCTAAAAAATAAAAAATTTTCGCATTTAACGTACGTTTTTCGCGAGTAAATCGTTTATCGCCCCTTAGCTAAACAATCTTCTATATATGTATCTGTATGGTAGTTTTTACTTGAAATCATTGAAAAATACCAACGAATCTGTGAGCGCGGAATGATAACTGTGCAACGACGAGTAACTCATACGTACCTTCGCTCAGTGAACGAATCAACGACGTTACATCCAGTCCACGTACGGACGATCTAACAAACGATGCTTCTCGTTGCCTTCTTCAAGAAAT
Organism: Sycobia sp. Sy_11; assembly: GCA_018907035.1. Taxonomy (NCBI): domain Eukaryota; kingdom Metazoa; phylum Arthropoda; class Insecta; order Hymenoptera; family Epichrysomallidae; genus Sycobia; species Sycobia sp. Sy_11. Next base: position 265,651 of record JACCIC010000203.1, read on the forward strand.
GAAACTTGTACTTTACATATATCGAATCGTGGAAGTCGTTAGAAATAAAAAAAAAAAAATAAAATTCCACGAGAAGTGTGACGAGTACGCCAAATTCACCGCGCAGCCGCCGAATCGCGAACTTTACGAATGTAAACCTTCGACGCGATATCGCGCGATCGCCTTATATCCCAATTGAATTTTCCAAGGAGCCGCTCCCCGTCGCAAATCCCGAAACTTCGTTGAGCCGACGACCCCTAATCGGGCCCGCTTATCCCGTCACCCCTCTCAGATCCGTCTAATGATCCATCGGGTCGCGCGCGCATATCGCAACTGCATCGCAGATACGTATCCGTGCGGATTCGCCGCTTACGCCGTGCGGCGCGCGAAAATTTTCCACGGAGCCCGGTTCGCGGCGCGTAGGCCGCGTCCATATTCGAGAAAAATAAAATTTCTCTCTCGCTCTCTCTCTCTCTCTCTCTCTCTCTCTCTCTCTCCCTCTCTATCTCTCTCTTTCTCTTTCCCTCTCTTCTACTACCACACTCGCCACTTTTCTTCGGTCGCGTCGCGCGCCCTCCACTCCTTTCCCTCTTTTATCATGCAAATTCGGGCAAATCGAATTTCCGTCCATGACGGCGACGGGGGCGCGCGACCGTGGAGCCGAGAAATTTCCTCCCCTTCTCTGCCCGGTGGAGTTAGGTCGAGCGTACACATCGGGGAGCGCGCGGGTCTTCCCTTAATTTTCTCCTTATCTGACTCCGTTCCGCGGCTCCCGCTTACTTCCGCGTGTTCCGGGGCTCTTATATGGATCTTCGACGGGGGGAGAAGAGATGGGCAGGGAGTGAGAGAGAGAGAGAGAGAGAGAGATAGAACGAGGGGGGTGGAAGGATGGAAATGGAAAGCAAGCGCAGCAGTACGGAGGGACGGGAGCAGCGAGCCACCCCGCACGGTCATAAATTCGACGGAAGACCCTGCGAGCGAGCGTCGGAGAACGGGAATTATATGGAGCACGTGGCGCGGTTCAGAGACGGTCTCGCTCTCTCTCTCTCTCTCTCTCGACCTTCGGCAAGGGGGAGTGCTTTTATTGTCCCAGCGCGAGCTTGCGAGTTCGACGAGCCCGCTGCGAGCGGGGGGTGCGAAAACGCTCGCCGATGGCGACGCTTTGGCCTGCACGAACGCGGCTCGAAGGGAAAATATATGTCGTAGATTGTTGAAAAAAACACTATCCTATCGCCGCACGGATTAATCTGACATTTAGCGAAATACTATGGCATTGTCAAAGATCGAGCAAAAAAGATCTTTTGCTTTCTAAACGAGTATGAAAAAAATTTTTGCTATCTAAAAAAAAGTTTGAAAAACGAAATGTCAACGCGTTCATTTTTTTTTTTTTTATTATTTAGCAATAAACGCGACCTTCATAGTAAAGGTGATCCGTTGATTTGAGATATTTATTTAGCTTTCCACCTTGCCACACAGAGTTGAATAATTTTTCCTCGAACCTAACGATAATAAGAGATTAAAGCTTGCCTCTTATTCTTCGATATAAAGTAAAAAAAATTGTCACACGATTGTACATTATAACCCCGTAGCGTTTTGTAATTACACTTCTTTACGACAGTTTAAATCATGTACGTTAATCGCGTTTTACCATTACCCTAAAACAAACACACGGACGTAGAAACGCATTACCTCGTGACGTGGGACAACTTCCTCGTTATGTCGCTGTGGAACTGCGACATTAAAGCGTAGATAGCCGACCTTGAAATTAAAAGGAAACGCTTAAGCTTGTTACGATGAAGTTCGAGAAACAATTGTTTAAACTCCGTCGGCAATGTCAAACTTTGATAGATTTTCATTTCAAAAGAAGACTTTCGTCTGGAAGCTCACATTTTCTATGGTCACAACTGATAAAAAAATTGCAATATATATATATATATATATTTCAAAATCTCGATATTTTGAGCTTCAATTTTTTTACTCCGGTTTAATTTTGACAACGTGACGCGCCGCTCTGATCGTTCGATTCAGCAGGCGATTGTCGACCGATTCGTTTACCGCCCATTGGCTACAGCTACGGGCCGACGGACGTTCGCCCCCGTTGTTTTTTTACGGCCTGGTCGATTAACCAATAGCCAGGGACGTGGGGGCCGATTCATCGGCAATTCGCGCGACACACGCGCGGAATAAAAAGCGCTCCGTAAAAAGACGTTGGAGAAAAAAATCTGTACGCCGGGGGATGAAATACCCTGCCCGCTCGGGAACGGCGCTCTGCGCCACGTCCGGACCGGTTGAGTGACTCGAAAAACCGCCGGGATATTCGATAGAGAACCTTCTTAACGAAATCTAAGGCCAGAGAGGTATGTACAGGTCAAGGAATATGCGAAGGCAGAATCTTACCTGGTCTAGCTATTTTGGTGATGTTAAGTATAGGGAAGAAAATTACGACACGCCGCTGTAAAAATGACACATCTGAAATTTTCGTAAGCTTTTGTCGTGGCACTTGTATATTTTTCGACGCAGAGTGACGAACGGAAAACATGATTATTTTAACTGCGATATCGATACTGATCCGTATACTAAAATTTTATAAACTCAGAATCCATATTTTACGTTTTATAAATTCTTTCGGAATTTGGTTTAAATTAATTGCTCGCGCGCGCGCGCGCGCGTGTTAATCTAACATGTGACCTCGATCGTGTGCATTTCTAACAGCTCGATGACGTGGGGATCATGTATAAGAATACGGCTGGAATCGGGTGCAATTTTCGATAAACGCGGATACCGTAAGGATATTTTACCCGTACATCTGATCAGCTGTAATAAATGTGGAATAGGGAGATTTCAGTACGGAGTGTAATTTGAAAAAAACGACCGGCGATCATGTTAGATAAATAAAAAAAAAAACACCAATAGGGATTCTAGATAAAAGACCGATCATACATAATCATATATAGGCTGAAACCAATGCTCTACTACTATTGTATAAAAGCGCTTCCTTCCTAAAAGTTTTTTCACGTAAATGTACAGGAATTCGGCCGAGCATCGCGTATTAATTATACGAGGTCGGACAACGCCGCCCCACTCCACGTCCCATCTTGAAAACGGGTCGCTGTATCATCTGTACCAACCTTAAATCAATTATTCTACCGCAATTTGCTCGAAAAATTGCGAAAAAGTGTGCTCAGAGTGCGTCCAGAGAACGCGAAGATTTGGGTTCTGCATCACTACAATGATCCCTGTCACAGTGCGTTCAGTGTGCTCTCAGTCTCTCAGGCGTCTAAAGGCACCGCAACGTTACCACAACCGCCCTATTCGCCGGACATGTCACCCTGCGAACTTTTCCTATTCCCCCATTTGAAAAAATTCGTCAAAATGCGACATTTTGACTCCCTTGAAGACATCCAAGAATCTGTGACGAGGGTACTCGGAGAGGTCCCACAAGAACTGGTTCAGAATTGTTATTGAAAAACTCGCTGGAATAAGTGTATAGATGCGGGAGGGAACTGCTTTGAAGAGGATCGCAGCGATGTACCTTAATTTTTAAATATACTCGATTTTTGCATTTTGTCGCATTACTTAAATGTATGTGTGTGACTTGTATATATATATATATATATATATATATATATATATATATATATATATATACATACAAGCGCGTTTTATCCCGTTTAAAACACTCGCGTGCTGTATCCTTCGATGACTCTCCCCGCACGACTGTAGACGTGGTTGCATGGCGGTATGGTGCGCGCGAGAGTGTTCAATATACAATATATATGTATAAGATGAAACCAGGTGGATGAGGGAGCGCGCGTAGAAACGAGGGTGTAATAATTCAGAGCCTTCCCGTCTCCAGCCCCCAACGCGATAGGCGGGGAAAGTGTCGCGCGTGTCGCCCTCGATTGGCATCACCGTTTACTGATACTAAGATACTCCTCGGCAAAATGTACGAGTGCACGCTCGCGCACACGATGCTCACGATAAGCTAATATATATGGGCGGCTCTCTTTGACATTAAGAGCAAATTTTGAATAGCCTTATCCAAAATTTGGTTGAGAAACTTTTTGTCCATTTTCGGGATTGATGTTTACTGTCGAAAGAAGCATTTATATATATATATATATATATATATATATATATATATATATATATATATATTATGTTTTGCGTCAATTTACCTTAATTATTTAATACCAAAGTTCTTAAGTCGTTAAATACGATATTGTTCAAAGCAACCGTTCGGCCTTAAACCCGCATTATCCAAGAAAATCCATGGTGTTAACTTGTTCTACTATAAGCTTATTCATCAGCTTTCTGAGAGGGCCCGGAATTGTATGAAGATTATAAAACAAAATAATAGATCGTTAAAAATCGTTATTCATATTTCTAGACATATCTCTTGATATATTTCAGTGTCTACTCCGAGAGATTGGTGGTAAAGTACAATACATGCGATAAATGCAAAACTAAGTAAATACAATACCTTTATTCTCTGATAAAAATGTATCTTTATGAACGTTTGAATGATCTTTGTTAAATATTATTGCTCTAATTGTAACTGTACTGGGCGAAAAATCTGGTTAACAACGGATGATCTGAATACTTCATCTACCAAGTTATCGATCCATATCCCAAGAAACTTAGTTTAATGTTTCGAGAAACTTTCGGCTCCATATCAGCGACTGATATGCAAATATAAAAATATAATCATGAAATCATATATGTATAGATATATATATATAACCACGGCTCATCTACCTACGTGTACCATCCTCTTCATAACCATTTTCCACAAGTTCGTATAAAGAATGAATTCAATCTGACCAGAAGAGACGAAACGGCTCGAAACTTCGAACTCACCCTAAATGGTATGTGGGTAGATAATTTAGAGGCGTGGACAGTCAGATCGGTCTTTTCTAATCAGATATTTCGTTCAAAACAGTTATAGTCACAAAAATTATACATTTCACATTCAAAATAATACATTTCATCTGGTTTATGAGTATGGATAGTCCGACATTTTAATAGCGTCATTTTCATAGGACTGTTATTGCCGATACAAAATATTCTTCATCTATTATTCAATAAGTTTTTCTTTAAGTTGTCCTGAAAAACCATAGACAAGTTCATTATCAAAAATGTATTCTTGAAAAACTGGAAAATTTCAACAACAAAAAAAGTTGATGTCACCAACTTTGTCTTTCTTGAACCGAATGGACATTCAAGGAAAAAAATTACGTGAGGTCGTAAGGTAGACCGTTTAAAATGCTACGCGTAGTATATAGTTGCATATATATATATATATATATATATATATATATATATATATATATATATATACAATATATGTAAAAATACACAGGGCAGTATGAAAACACTAAGGTCCCATATAAAGTTTACACTGTATACGAAGATGATACACGAAGGGAGAATCAGGATGGTTCAACGAGGGGTTTCGCGTACCGCGGAAAGCTACGGGAGGCTTTGCTTATTCAAAGGGCTTATATATATATATATATATATATATATATATATATATATATATATATATATATATATACACGTATGGGGGCCAATGTCTTAGTCATAGCCAGTGGAGTGCCTATTAATTTAGCCCACTCCATTGGAGCCACTCCGGCCTACGAGACCGTAAGAACAAAGACATTGGCAGGCCGGTGTCCAATCTAATTTTCTCTCTTCCGATATAGAAATCGAGTTAAGAACGAATTTTATTTAATCGCATTAATTTATTTGATTCTATAGTTTTGAAGTAATACAGCTACTTATTCCGTTATATTATCGTAGTGACAAATATAACTATGAAAAATAAATGAATAAACAAATAAATACAATATTAGCCTCTATGCATATTTTGGTTTGAATTAAATCAAACGAGCCCATATAACATAAGAACTTTCAAATAACGAAAGTTAAAAAAAATTCAAACAGTGCAGAATATGTTCGTTTGGATAAAAGTCAAACATTACTCCCAAGTAAAGAATAAAATAATTAATTCCGGAACGAAAGCTTGGAAAATTCCTTTCGGTCTATAAGTGTGCAACAGTCGTGACGAGAGCAAATTCTTTTTTTTGTTCCTCATTCCATATTAATACGTGAGCTTGGAGAACAAAAATTTTATTCAACAGACAGAAAAAAAATTCAGTTAGACGAGACGGCGTAATTATATAAAATAATTCGCGCTCTCTCTCTCTCTCCCTCTCACACACACACACACACACTCTCTCTCTCTCTCTCTCTCTCTCTCTCTCTCTCTCTCTCTCTCTCTCTCTTACGCTCCACTGTAACATTATAATAATGGGAGAGTGACTTTTCGGCCAGTCCGTTCTGGGACTGGATTCGCCGGAAATAAAATTTCGCCACGCCAGAGAAGTTTAATTATACTACCCGATGGGCGCGTTTCATTATCGGAAATAAGTCTCTTATTATATATATATATATAGTTATAAATAGCGTAGATAATCAATATATTATCGCTAATCTTTTATCATTGTAAAAGGCGAAAGAAAAATATATATATACTTATAATGTATATACTTACTTCCTGGTATAAAATAAATGTTTAATGGTAGCTATAGAGGGGGAGGCGGATGGGTGAGGAAGCTTAAAATAGCTTCGCCCTCCTCGAGTCGATAATGTATTTAAATATGGAGGATTACACGGGCATGCTATAATTGTTGCCGACGAGAGGGAGAAATAAATTTGTTCCGCGTAGCTTTGGATTTGTTTATAATGCTACAAGACATTTTCAACAACATTTTTTTCTTATAAAATGAGATTTGTAAAATGCTGTTAATTGTTAAATTTGTTAAAGAAACTACGTACCTTAATTAAATGTTATTGTTATAGAATAATTAAATTCCGGTGATGAAATACATATAATTTATTTTTTTGCCGATGTTAATAATTTATCATAATGCATACTGTATTATAGAATTGTCTTTAAAAAACTAAAAAATTCAGTACAACGCACATTTTTGGGATGTACGTTTGGATGGGATAACATTGAGAGTCAAAGTGTTATATGAAAATAACGAAGCAAATTCTATTCGACTTTTTTAGGCATCTTATTACGTATTTGAAGTAACTGCACACATTTATAGAAAAAATAATTTTTCAAAAAGGATCCATTTTTAACACTTTTTCAATTACTATAAAGCGGATTTATTTCATATTTTAGTTACCTTTAATAATCTTTTATTCAAATAAAATTCTATTTAAGAAGACAGAGCATCCTTAAACGTGCCAATCCAAATTGACTAATAGTAATTATATATAGTGTTTCAAAGAAAACGATGTATGAAATAAGCTCAAATTTGAGAATTTTGTTGTTAAATATATTACTAATGTCACGGACAGAGGGAATTCAAATTGAACATTTGGAAAAAGCTTTATCAATATACTTCTGGCTTTTTCGTTAATTATTCATTAGATTTCACGCATTTATTGTCCTATAATTTCATTTCTTTTTATGTAAATAAAATCCCCTTTATTATTACCAAAATAAATATATCAAATGACAAGATTGTCAAATTTAAACTTATTTTATCCATCGGTTTCATTGCTGTTCCACTGGTCAGTGAATATGAATTTTGTAGGTATTTCTAATTAGAGCTTCAAATAACGTACAGTTAAATAGTTCTTAAACGTCCCAACTAAATGTTAATAACACCCACCTATTGTAGAAAAGAAAAGTTTTATATGTAATATTTCAAATGATTTTTTTTTCTTTTGTAATCTAAAAATGGCGTATCTCTTTAATTTCTTCTCAAAAACTTAATTTAAGAAGAATTTTTTCCAAATTCTTACAAAATTACCGACGAAATAACTTACATTTTCCTTCTTCTTCGCTCAAATTCAGCATATTAATCCGCGTTAATTTAACGTCCGACAGCGCGGCTACTGGTAAAGACGTTTTGAAGAAAAAAAAAAAATAAAACATCACGGAACATAACTCGACGCGCTCACTTCTTATATATTATATGTAATGCCTACAAGGGCTCAGCATCCGCGGCCCTCTAATCGTCTCCGCGGCGGCAATTAACGCAATCCCCCCTCCCCCGTACCTAATCCCTCGCAATCCCGGTTTTCCGTCCCCGGGGTCACTGGCGGCGCACGCGCGCACTTCAAAGGAGAAAAACCGCCGCACGCGGGAGAGCCAAGCTCTCTCTCTCTCTCTCGCCCTAAAATCCCATTATCCTCTCTCTCTCTCTCTGTCTCTCTCGCACGAAATCACCGCGCGCGCGGTGCCTAAATGCCGGCGCAGCAGTCGGCCGTTCACTCCGAGAGCTTATATACTTTTACTTTATCCGACGGACTGGGCTCGCGGCACGGCTCTCCGCGCGGTCCAAAGGAAAAAACCGCTGATGCCGCTCGGTGTAAAGTATATATATATATATATATATATATATATATATATATATATATATATATATATATATATATATATATATATATATAATAAGTAAGAGGCTTTCGCGGCGTATATGAGAACGCGCCGGCAAAGGCGAGAATCGAGGCGCGGACGGGTCAGTCAGCCGTTCGCTTATTAGTAGTAAGCAAAGGGGCATAGCGGGGCGGAAAATGAAAAGAGCACGAAAGAGAGACCGCCGGCCGTGTGAGACTGCCGGCATCGCCCGGTCGAGGGAATTTCTCCCCATCGCAGAGATTGCGCGGGGCCGCCAATCAGTAGTGTAGGAATATACATATATATATATACATACAGAAACTGTAGTCAGATCAAGCGCGCTCCGACGCGTGCACCAAGTATATATTATATATGCGTAGATTAAGCAGTTGCCGTGTATTACAAAAAAAAAAAAAAAAAAAAAAAAACAAACAAAAAAACAACCCTCACCCTTCGCGCTCTATTATCTTTTATACATATTATTATTATTATTATTCTTTTTAAATCATCACCATCGTCATCATCATTGTCGTCATTATCACTACAGCTAGATCGACTCACCTTCCTCTCGTAGTCGTCGCCCGGTACCGCGAGCCAGGGCAGCTCGGCCGCGTGCCTCCTGAAGCTCCCGACCGGATCGAGCACGTCCTGCGCGTTGCTCCAGAGCAGCACGTGCACCACCTCCAGCCTCCGCCCGGCCTCGTTCTCGCTCGCCCCGTGACCGTCCGCCGCGTTACCCGGCTCCCCGGCCCCGTTCACGCTCGCGTACAGCTCGACGAGCTGCCGGGTGAAGTCGTCGCAGCAGGCGGCCTCGGCGCTGCTCGCGCCCCCGGCCTCCGCGAAGCTGAAGTAAAGCCCGAGGACCCGGCAGCCGCGCAGGAGCTCGGCGCTCGCCAGCTTCGCGGGCCCGGCATCGGCGTGCTGCTGCTGCTGGCCGCCGCAGCGCACCAGGTGCTTGCCGAGGAGGCGCTGCTGCCAGGGCTTCGGGTGCGCGTCCGGGAGTTCCGGGCTCGCGATCGCCGACTGCGAGTGGTGGTGCTGCTGCTGCTGCTGCTGCTGTTGTTGTTGTTTTGCCTTGGCGCAGCCGGAGCTGCCGACGCTGTTGCTGCCGTGATCGGCGAGGTTACTACCCGCGAGCGAGCAGGCGGTTGCGGCGGCCATGACGACGCTCCGCGCGCGACTGACGAGGCGGCGGCGGTGGCGCCGGCTGCCGCACGAATATAATCGGGGAGAGAAGCTGTGTGCGCAAGTGTGTGTGTGTGTGTGTGTGTGTCTGTGCGCGCCGTGCCTGCGCGCGCTGTTAAACTCGGCGAAGGGCTGACGGCGGTGTATGTGCCCCCGCGCGTTCCCCCGCGCCCCGGCCGCTGACTCGCCGGCTCTTATTCCTTTCTTTCGCTCCCGCGCACAGGCCGCACGCGCGCACGCATCTCGGCTCTCGTCCCTCCCGTCTTCATATATATATATATATATATATATATATATATATATATATATCTGCACACGCGCGAGCGAGGACCATGCACGCACGCACGCCTGCCAGATGCGGGAGGCTGACTCCGTATCTGAATCCTATCCCTGTATAAGCTCATATATATGCATATATGTATGCGCGCGGAGCGTTCGCTGAAAGACTAAAAAACGTGTCGTTTTCGCGCGCGGAATCTTATTTCGTGCCGCCTTATATTACCTCCGCCAAAGAGACCCTTTTTTCACAGCTCCTCTCTCTCTCTCTCTCTCTCTCTCTCTCTCTCTCTCTATCTATCTACCTATCTATCTATCCCTATATCACTTTCTCTCTGTATATGTCGACGCGCTTCGAATATATATTTTGATTGAAATTCCGCGCAGACCTCGTACGCTTATAAATATTGCAATGGTGCGCGCGCGCGCGCAACAGCTCTAAGCGAGCATCGTCGTGCAAAAGGCGGTGGGTGTAAGGGTATATGCATATAAACTTTGTTATCTCTCGCGTCTTAAGAAAAAAAAAATATATATATATATACATAGAGTCTGGGATTATATTAAGGATATATATTGAATTTGCAGCAGTTTAAGGAGGACGTGCGCGAAACGGGGCTAGGGGGTGGGTGTAGACTGCGGGAATTTTTTTCTATACGACGACAGCTCCGTGCGTACGCCACTGAAACGGTAGAAGTTCAGGATTGGGCTCGCAAAAACTTTCGAATAATATCTCTCGACGCATTGTTTACGTGCATTTAGTATTGTATAGACTTACTATATCGCGATTTACGGAAATCGATTGGATATTTGATAAAAATGAAGAAGAATTTGTAGTTGTTAATGGAAAATTTTTTTAAGTTTGTAAAAATAAAAAAACCAAGAATGTCACTGTATGGATACTTACGCTGTTGGACAATTATTCACTTCCAAATGCAAAATATATATGTAATGTGCGCGCGCGCCCCGATTTACGCCGATTTAGCACAAATATATAAAATTTGCAGATGTGAATAATAAACAATTACTTAACTTTTTACTAAAATATAGAAATTAGAAATAATTTCATAAAATTTTGTTTTTTTTTTAACGATTGCAAAATAAATATTTTTATTATCGTGAAAACACTGTGCTTATGATATTCTTGCACCTCTTTACAAAAGTTCATAACTTTTACTCGTCAATATAAATTCCTTAACAAATAAAAATATTAATAATTTTTAATACTGCATCAGTCAATTTGAGATTTTGAAAATGGCTTTGCTAGGTAGGTTTTGTACAAAATTTCCTAGCCATTTGTTAATTTCATGTTTTTTTTATGTTATTTAACGTTATCTATTTATCCTTACAAATACCGGTGCTAATCAGCGGCGGAGGTTTACGATGTGTTTGTAAACAAAACGCAAGTAAAGAATTACAGCGCAATTTCATGTAAATCTTTTTTTTTTTAAACAATGTAGAACTAATTTGTTTTGCAAAATTTGGATATCTTTTCGACTTTCAAACAGTCGCTATGTTCTATAATCCATAATCCATAATCCATAATGCTTTTTAATCAGTTATAGTATTCTTTATAATGGTGCGATCAGGTGCGATCCTCAAACATTTCTGTAAAATGATTAATCATATGTATATACAAATTTGATATTTATAATCTAAACTCTTAATTTATTAAAATTACAGGTCTATATCGAATGCAACTGTTGAAATTAACAACGAAAACGGTTTTTTTGCAAGCAGAATAGAAAACAAATTGAATTAATAAATATTTTTATCGGTCTTACAGTCTTTATAATATAATATATTAGTTAAAATAATGACAGTCAGACAGTTCTTGTTTATGGTCACCTCCGTAAAATCTGAAATAAAAGTTATTACTACAATAAATTATATTAAAATTAAAATAAAAATAAAATAAAATTAATAATAAAATAAAAATAAAAATAAAATACTAAATAAAATAAAATAAAAATAATAAAAGCAATATTCTATGTTAGTAAAGGACAACCTGAATGCCCCCACCAGTTTAAATTTCGAATCACATTGGTGTTCGACGTTTATATACCCCAATCCCACTCTAAATTTATTGGTATAACGTTTATAGGACCCAAACCTTCTTAACTTAAATGGGAAATACAAATATTATATTAATAAGGAATGATAAGTGTTGTCCAATTTACTTGACTCTAACATTAAATTTACATTATTGGAACTCTTCAAAATATAAATATTTTAGAATAGAAAAAAAACATATAAATATATAAAAATTTTTTCGAAAGAAAATTATCAAGCTTATTTAAACTTAAAGTTACACAGTATCAACATCTTTTAATTAATCAATCACATGTCCATTAGGCCATTCATATACTGATTTTTTATTTTTAGTATCTTCAGCAAAATGTTATATATATATATTTGCTTCAACGACATTTCAGATTGTCCGATAAAAGATCGCTTTTTGTCCCCCCCCCCCAGACCACTGAGGGGCGCCTTAATTTTTTAACCATCGTGTCTGCTCTCTCTTTTTCTCTCTAGATTTCTTAAAGCGGCAGCGCACTTGCGCGGACAAAGGAAAGTGCTATTAGCGCATTATTCGGAAACAAAGAGACGAGCACCCTCGTGTATATATATACTTGCTCCAAAAGTATTATAGTCAAAACTGGACTGGAATCTTCTTTGCTATACGAGTACATAAGAGGATATTCCTTTTTTTTTCTTGTTCCGCCTCGAAGAACTACGTCTCGCGTATTTAACGAAGTTTACATTTTTTCGTTTCGTTTGAAAAAAATTGCATTTGTCAATGAGAGTATAGTAAGAACGAGAAAGAAGAGAATAAGTAAAACCGATTGAAATGGACTGCGAGTCGCTGGATTTGTGAATTTTGAGTGAATACAATAAAGTTTTATAACTATACTCTAAAATTGCAATGCGACTCATCAGTAAAAACTTATTATTTAAATCAAATTAGGATCCTGACCTTGATAATCGAAATAGATTTTTTTGAAAGTTACATGGTTTACATTGACATAACATTCTTGACTACCAATCTTATTCCCCCAAAGCTAATGACATTTTATTCTAATTATCTGTTTGTATTCTCATGAATTTAAAAATAGTCCGGATACTTTAACAATGAATTGATTGTATAATAATAAGAAAATATAATTAATCATTATTAGATTGAAATAAAGTGATGTAAAATCCATTGAGATACTTGAATTGAAAAAGTAAACTATTGTCTTACGAGTATGTATATAATATATACATTTAATAATAGTTACAAAAATATCAATTTTATATAAATTATAGTAATTAATTTACAGTAAAAATAATTATTACTAATTGATTAATGTTCCATGCTAATAGCATATATAAGTTAAACGAAAGCTTTGCGCCTATAAAATATAATGGATTAAGATGCTACACAGATTAATTACGTTGATTATTAATTGACTGCTGACAATGCAGAGTAGATTAGCATTCCATTGCTCAGATGGCTTTAATGCTTGTGGATTATTATTAATAGGAATAACAACATCGCTTTAAATTGAACAATATTTAATTTAATTTAAATATTTACTTTTATTTTTATAAATTTTTATAAATATTTACTAATATTTACTTATATTTATTTAATTTAAACATTTACTTACTAGTATACTCCACGCGCATACATATATGCATATATAGTAACTTACTATAATATATCACGGACGAAAGATTATAAACAGTGGTAAAATTTTCAAATAATTATGTTGCATTATCGAATTTTTGAATAATAATTAATTACAATAATTAATTATCATAGTAATGCCAATTTAGAAAACATATATATAGTTTGCAAGATAAGTTGCATATAATTTATATATAGGATTATATGTATAGATCGATATTAATAATATAGAATTCTAGATTTTTATAAAAATTCAAATACGTTTCGCAATTTACTTTTTAGATATGCAAGTAAATATTTAATCAATTTTATAAATATTGTCTGATTCTTGTTTATTTGTATATCTGAAATATATATAATATTTTTTGTGTTTTAGCTTTATCTCAATTTAGTTGGATTTGAAATTATTTTTTTTTCAGATTCAATTACAGGTAGAATTTGATGTTACTTGATTATTTAAGGGAAAAGATAGTTTCGCAAAGGAGTTAGGGTAAAAATTTTATTGTTTTAAATTTCATAAGGTTGGTAATATGGCGCGCCATCGATGTATCCACAGACGGTAACTGTCCCACTGTCGGTAATATGCCGAGAAGCCACAACGACTTCCGAGATAAAGTTGACACAAATTATCTATAATGAATATTTCTTTAAAATTATCATTTTCTTAATAAACAAAATGATATTTGTTTAAATTATTATAAAAATATATATATTGTTATAGGAAAAATATTAATGATTTGATAATTTTTTTTTTAAGAAATAAAAATGCCATTCCTGTAGCTTTACGTAATAGCAGCTGTCATCAGACCGTGTGGCCTAATGGATAAGGCGTCGGACTTCGGATCCGAAGATTGCAGGTTCGAGTCCTGTCACGGTCGACCAATTTTTTTGTAAACATTTATAAAAAAAAAAGTTAATCGACAAAACTCGATTATGGTTCGAATTTACTTAAAAAATTATTATACTTTATGACAAATGAATTTTAAGTACACTTCGAGGCAGTTATAGTGTCATTCAAACCAATTATTTTTAATGTACTCAAGTTATTTAGTTCTTCAAGAAATTATACATTTCAATAATACATTTCAATAATGTCGCATATTTAACTAACCCAATTAAATTATATAATTGGTTAATTTAGAAATAAATATAAAATAAGCTAAATAATATATTTATGTATTCTTACTAATTATAATATTATAATTACTAATAATAAAAAATACTGCATACATTCATAATGCAACCTGTAAGAATCTCCGCGGCACATGCTAAAATAGCGCAAACAATGAAAAATCAGAAAGGCATCTTCCGTCATTGATTATTTAAAACAATATATAAACAAGCAATGTATGCGTATACGCTTCAAGTTTAATAAGTGTGCCGGGTTATTATCGCAGCCGTAATGATTATTGAATTATTTGATACATAAGTCATACCCTATATGATCAGAAGTTATAGAGCAGGTGCATCTAAAGCTTTCGCGTACAACCCCCCCTCCCCCTGCAACAATCAATATTTCGCTCGTATGTAAAATATGTCGCGGGCGCATTGATGAAGGAAGCCGCTTAAATTACAAATATCGCAAGTCATGCTTTTTAAGATTTGAGAATAATGTAAATATATTCATATACGTAATGGCTGCAAAAAGCTTCGTTTGCATATAGACTGGAGTGGATCGATCGCGAAATTCTTCCACCCTCTGTTATTGTGTGTGTGTGTATGTGTGTGTATATGTGCGCGCGCGCAATTTGCCAAATATTCTTCGATGATAAAATTACTTTATGCAGAATTTTGCGGATTTTAGGCACGCAACACGTCTCAAATTTTTCAATCCTGCATCCAATGCCTCACGTATTTCTATAAGCCATGCCGATTTTTCATCAATTTTTTGGATTTTAACGATCCATAACCAGTGAGACTATAGAAATGGAAAAGAATAGAGCCATTCGCGCGCGTCAAATCAAAAGTTCTGATATTTGTTTCAACAATAGAGTCCTTTGACTGTATGGCCAATTAGTTGCAGGGCCCGCGCAGCTTCATATCCGTCTGGGATTTGTGAGGTTAGATTTAAAATTAGAGAGAAATCATAGTGTGAACCAGTGCCGACTTTAGGAGGCGAGCCGTTCGAGTGAGGGGCCCCAAATCGCTGAAGATCCAATCTGGAAGACCTGATTAATTAATTAATTAAATTTTATGATTAGTACATGATTATCAATTAATTTTTCTTTACTTATTCAATGGCATAAACCTCCATTCTTTTACATTTATATACTATTATTAGAAGAATCGTTTCGTGATAATTGAATAAAATTTAAAAAATTTAGATGCTGACATTCATTATAAAATAATTCTAGCTAGAAGTAAAACACACACACACACACACACACACACATATATATATATATATATATATATATAGACATAGTTTTCGATGAATAAGTATTTATATTAATTAATTTAATTATTTTTACGATAATAAATTATTTTATAATATTGATAATTATTAATTATCGATTTTAATAGTCAAATTTATTGGTCTCAAGACATATGATTGAATATATTTAACAAAATTGAAAATAAAAAAAAATTGTATTTATTTTAATTTAATAAAATATGTTATCTGACAACATGAATCAAATAAAAATAAAAAAAAATCCTTCGAGCCGGATTTGAACCAGCGACCTATGGATTCCTATCAATGCCAACTACAGTCCACCGCTCTACCAACTGAGCTATCGAAGGTTCATGCTGATCTGAAAAATTTGGTGTGTACTTAAGCAATGGAAGTAGGGTTCTGTAGTTCATATTATAATTACACTCATATAAATATTTAATAAATAACTTAGTAAACCATAATTATTTCTATGCTTTATGTTAATATAATTAGATAATTATCAAATGAAATTAATAACATTTTTGAAAAGACTATGATAATAAACTTTCCGTTAAACCTTATATATATACATGTATATTTTTTTATAGTATCTGCTATATATAAAAATTATCTGTATATTTATAACAACTTATAAATATATGTAAATTTATTTATTTAAGGCATTTAATCAATAGGAAATTATTGCTCTTACTATTAACAGAGATAAATTTTAAAAAAAGATTTATGAATTGGAATTCTGAACCAAAGTATATTTACATATATCAAAAATTATTAAATTAATTATTTAAAAATCAATTGAAACCAATTGATGGTATTTCTAGCACTACGCAAATTACTGCAAAATTACAAGAAAGTAGTATTAAATTTTTTATAAAATAAAACTATAGATTTTGAAGAAGAAAAAAATCTACCGAAGTTATCGGTTGAATATTTGTTAAAAAGCATTTTGAAAATAGTAGCATTTACATGATTAATATGCCCATACATATGAACTTTCCTTCTTTTTAAAAATGTTTATTTAATTCTTTTGTATAGCAACTGAATATTCGAATAAAGAACTTAAGTATAAATAGTGGAATTTTGTAGATTTACCAATGTTACTTTTCATCATACTCTGATTAGTTTAAAAAATTTAAGTACAAGTATACTGCTATAAATTGAATTATTTCCATGATTTAAGGTTAAATCTAATAGTTATGGAACATATAAATAATATCGATAAAGCTTCCAAAAATCCAACAGAACTGAAAATGAATTAAAAGGGTTATTGCAGTAAATTTTATATATTATTATATCGATGTGAATGAAACAAAAATAATAGACAAACAATTACTGTGATAACGCTTTTAATTTATATAAAAACTTGTATGATTTTTTGCATCTTTATATAAAATATTTTTATTTTCCATAACTGTTAGAACTAATCTTAAATCATGACAATACTTCAATTTCTGATAGGGATAATTTAATTTTTTTTCTTTTAACTAAGTGGGTTGATCAATCATCTAAAATATGAATCAAAAGCTTCTGTTATGCGTGCTGCGTTTCTTATTTATATCTAACAGATAAATAAATATTTTGAAACATAAATTGTCCTTTCTATAGACATATATTAATCATGTAATGAATACTATTTTTAAAATGTTCGTTCATAAAAATTCTATAGGCACCATCGATAAAATATTTCACATTTGTTTCACGTAATTTTCCAATAATTAAAAATTTAAATTATATTCCAATCACCTTTGGGCAATTATAAATAAATAAATAAATATATATATATACACATAATTGATAATCACAAATATGTATAATATGATTTTAGTATATGAGTTAAGAATAAAGTTTATTTGTATCAGCTATTATTTCCTTATTTCAAATATAACTAAATAATTCAATTCCCTCTTTTGAAATATACAATATATATATATATATATATATATATATATATATATATATATATATATATATATATGCAACAAGCGGACTTCCGCTTCGAATACTTGAATCAGGCTGAAAGCAGCTCTGCCCACCTCGGTCCTCGACCGCTCGGCCAACGCAGTCGGGTCATTTCTCCCGCAATAATTGGTCGTTTCTCTGTTTTCTGGTTTCTTTAATGCCGTCTTGCTGCACTCTCGGTCTCCGGCTAAAACCGCCTCGGCCCTTGCTCCGCTCTCAATTTGCCACCGAGACCCATTTTCCACGAGCTGATCTTATTTAGCATAAATTATTCTTCCCCGGGGCTTGGTCACCGAGCGCGCCAGCAACTTCTTTACAAAAGACGATGGTAATATATAAGGGATAATGAAAAGGAAATTTATTTCTACTGCTCGCTGGAATTGAATAAGTAGTCTAGGTTTGAAATCAAAAGTAATAAATCGTGTTATTTAAATGGAAAGAAACTCACAAACACCGTTCTAACAGAAAAATATAATAAGCAATTAAAAAGCTGTATATATAGTAGAAAAATATAAATAGCATCTGAGCTTTTGCATTGATCTCGCGTAAATTTCTTCTGCCCAGTGCTATATGATTTGCTCTAACAAAGTAGTAAAATAAACCGAACGTCCAAAGTCCATACTTAGATCTGGCTGGCTTATCGATTACCGTAGTACCTCGGAGGATCATAATCCGCCTTCTGAGCGACGAGATCGTAGGCCAAACGAGGCGTTTGACTCGGCTTTTGGCTCGGCTTTCGTAGCTCCATATACGAAAAATCCCGTACGTCGGGTTCCGGAAGGCTTTATTTTCATTCTTATTCGTCTCTAACGCAGTTGTATAAGTCTTATATATTTGGCAGTGGCAGAGGAGACGCCGACAGTAAAGTCACTTTTACGAGTTGTTCGAGTACATTCCCGAAAGCTATGGGGAGAAGACGAGTGCAGCGAAGAGTTGGAGATATTGTGTCTTGTAATAATTAATTGTACACGTATAATACGGTTATCTCAAAGTATTTTTTAAAAATATCTTTACAGTGAATGCGAACGACTCAAGCTTCGTAATAGTTATTCGACGTATTTTATAACGATTTATCTAATGGATTTTTCATTTTTGTTTAAGATGCGTAAAGCTTGACTTAAATAAATAATTTTTAACTAAATAACAACTTAACATAATAATCATTTTTGCTAACATTTATTTTAAGTATTGTTTATAACATTTTATAGAAATAATTTAAAAAAAAATCGAATTTTCTAAGTATTGCCATATTTACTTATCTACATGTCACACAGAATTATAATTTCTAATATAATTAACTAGTTGATCATAAGAGCGTTTAAGTATCGATCGCAATCGTTTACATTATAGATGAGGCGGCTGAATTCGGCGTGAATATACAGTCATTATATAATTACGATAAGCACATGTTTATTCAAGATAAAAAAGCCGACGCAGTCTATTCGTGTTGGCTAACTGTTACAGAAAGTTTCTTGTTTGACTAAGTTCTCTCCTATTTGGTTTACCCGCGCTTTCGACCGAATAATTTTTTTCCCCCAGCCCGATACTAAAAATCGACAGAGCCTTCGTTATTTCGACTCTGCGGGCCAAACCACTATTCGAGGCATTGCTATGGATTTTCGCGGGAAGTGAATGCGTCAGGAGTAATTCGGCTCTTATATAGATTACGTATTTTGACGACGCAGCACTGGCCATTAGTATCGTTCTGAAAAAGTATTTTAAGACACAGTAATAAATAACGCAACGTGAATTATTATAAGCATTTTATCTCTTAGAGTTTGGACTTTTTAAATTTTTTAGTTTTTTTTTTGTATACATCTATAACTTATTTATGGGTTAGTTTCGAAAATTACTACGAATTATCATATGATTTTTATTAAGAAAATTTCTATGAAGCAGTTTGTATCTAATCGTCTTATGTCATCGTAAACTAAATTGAACGCCGATATGATAATTCTTTGTATCGTTAAAATTTATGTAGGAAGTTGTATAGTTTCATCTTCAGCAATGAAACGATATACGAATGCTTTTAGTATCATTGAGAAGAACTCTATATAGATAGCCATAGAATCATGTAATCTAACTTATTCGTGATGTTAATATAGGGAGAAATGTAATTTAATTAGTTCATTTATTCATAATAATACAGTGAATTGGTTCGATCATGCATATAAGAATTTCCAATGATAAAATAGCTTGGATATATGCAAGCTTATGTAAAAAAATGAAATTGTTGTCAAATGCTTTATAGATTATTTTGATGGTTTAATAATAGTAATTCACAATCAAAAGGAAGCCGTTGATATAACGATTATCTCTCGTCGATAAAGAAGAACGATTCTTTTTTTTTCCACACCAAAGTTAAGGAAGCCTTTGTATATGTACTTTAACCGGATTACGTTGATCTTACCCTCGTACTTAACTGAAGAAAAAAAACAACAGAAGTTTATCTAGCTTGTTGCCGCTTAATTAAAAGAAGATTAAACGCGTAAATTCATGGTTCTTTATACATTGAAGGAAAAGTTTATAATTTTAAAAGCAATGTTTATAAAATGCTTCATTATGCCAAATAACTTGTGCAGTATATACCAATTGCTTATATGCTGTACTACAAGTAAATAATGTGTCAGCTTGCTATTGGAGTAGAATGGAATAGCGTGAATTATGAAAGCGAGAGTTATCTGTATCTTTTGTAAGGTATCATAACTCAGTTATATATATATGAACCAAATATATATTCTACAATTCTTCTATTACAAACCATACACTAATCGGTATCATTAGTTCTGGAAAGAAGTTTTACTATAGGACGACCTGTGGCGCAACAGTTCAGAAGAGCTGTAGGGGCTGTTAAAGAGCCAAAAAAGAAGCTTGGTCAAAGAAATCATTCTTATTATATAGCTATATACATTTCTTATTTTTCTAAATATTATCTATTAAGTACACTTTTACAAATAAATTGGAGCATTAAAATATTAAGATTAACTCGACTAATATATCTTGGAAATTTTAAACGGCATATTGCTAAATTATTCAAACATTTTTTTGACGTTGTGCATCTTAAATATAAGCTGTTAATATCGGCGTAAACTGCTAAAACTTTTCTCCGCCTCACGGAGCCCAAGCGCACCTATAGTCTCCACCCAGTTGAGCATAGTAACATTGCTTGATTAGATACTTCTCGTACTCGTCGAGTAAAAGACCAAAATAATATCAATCTTTATATGAAATTTTAACTAAAATTTATCGTACGGTACGGCTGAATGGAGTGTCTCGTTATGGATCATAAATCTTAGATTGTATTCTAGTGTAATTGCATTTTATCTAGCCTCTATTCGGAATAATGTCTAACTATGCGGTTATCTAAACAGATAAAAGAAAACTTTCGAGATTTATCGATTGCTTATAACATCTATATAGTTTGTATTCTTTTGCTGGGTTCTTAGACGTTTTCAACATTGCAAATTCTTGCTTCGAAAAATGGTCAGGAGGTTACGAGTTCTGATGATTTTCCACAATATTGGTAAATGTTTGTGGAGGACAGCGTTTTTCGACATTTTGAAACTTTCCTTTCAGCGATTTCATTTTAAACGATAAACAATGGCGATCGAGATAAATAAGCAATAATAGAATTCACTATCGTCCAAGGATCTATTGACATAACCGATATCCTCGATTGTTGCATCCTTTAAGATGGCCTGCATCAATAGTGGATTCCGTTAGGTGCTTATCAATTTCTTACAAAATAGGTTTCGCTAAATGGAACAGGCTTTAGTATTGAGACAAAGCTATTTATAGCCAAAAATGATTTTTGGATTTTTTGAAGAAATCAAGAAATTTTATTGTACAGAAGTCAATAACATTGATGAAGTATTTTTCTAAAAAAAAGTTTCTCAAATTCTTTTCTTCAAAATCTTTATTTTAAAAACAAATCGCGCAAAACTATTTCATTACTAACTCTACAAGCCGAGGATTAAACTCGGACAATATCAGCTTACTCGATTTTCAGCATTTCTTCCGTTTTCTTTTTAAAATTAAGATTATCTGAAAAATATTTAAACGATAAAACCAAA
Organism: Sycobia sp. Sy_11; assembly: GCA_018907035.1. Taxonomy (NCBI): domain Eukaryota; kingdom Metazoa; phylum Arthropoda; class Insecta; order Hymenoptera; family Epichrysomallidae; genus Sycobia; species Sycobia sp. Sy_11. Next base: position 287,613 of record JACCIC010000203.1, read on the forward strand.
AACTGTAAAATATTCCATGCAACCTTTGTATTTGTTTTTGTCCCCCAGAATTGGTCATATCATAAAACTCGAAACCTTGTAATTTTGTATCGAGCGATGCAAAAGGAAAACATACAGAAATGTCAAGTTATCTTGTGAACATTGAAATGGCTACTGCACCCGCTCTGTGGCGTTCCAATTCTACAGCACGGACGGAGAGGCGGAGGGAGGGAGGGAGAGAGAGAGAGAGAGAGAGAGCGAGGAACCGATGAATCATTCTATCACGGATTCTATATATATATATATATATATATATATATATATATATATATATATATATATATAATATACACGCAAAACTGTGCGCGCAGAAATAATCCAAACTAGGCCACCACCTCGCTGCACCGGACCGGCCACCTCTGCATGTGGCCCGGGCCCCGAAATCGTTTCGGCGTGTGTTTTATAATTCCCGAGCGCGCGTCGTTATATACACAAACCGCCCTGCACGCAGCGGCAGCGTGAAAACGTATAACCTATCTCGCATCGGTTATCTCTTTTTCCGACAGGGTGGGCGCGAGGAGTTCTCGCTGCGCGTCCGAGCGCATATATATATATATGCTTACTTCCATCGTCGTAGCGATTTTGTGTGTGTGTTTCTATATATATATATATATATATATATATATATATATATATATATATATATATATATAGGCGCGCGTACCCACGTAAAAAACGCACGCGTCCTCGTAATAAATCGACGAGGCGTGCACAAAGCACAAAGCACCCTGAAAGGATTGCTCGGGTATATGGATCTATACGTACACACACGTACATATAGATATATACAGCTTCGGATTATACAGCGGATAGGCGGGGAGAGCGGGTGGTTTGCGCCGCAAAAGGGCTTGGCGCGTTTGATAAATTGTCGGGGCTCACGACGAGTCGACGTTCCTACCCCCTTCTCCACTTCGCATTACCACCCCCGCGATGGGGAAGGTCAGCCGGGCGGATAATATCCCGCGGGGTTGTATGGATTTTTTATCCCATTCCCCCTTGTTTTTTTTCGATCCTCTATATATTAATTGAATGCGTGCGAGCTTTGGTTTGCGGTTCTATATATATATATATATATATATATATATATATATATATATATATATATATATTAGGCGAGACGATAGAATAAAAAAATACTCACGCCAGCGCGCTCAAGAAGAGATAACGCGATAAGATCGCGATGAACGTCTATACATATAAGCTTTCAACGAAAATTGACTCACGGTCGAATTAGTCGGCGGGTAGGAATGGGAGAGGGGGGGGGGCAGGTTCGAGGGTGAACGCGCCCATGTCGATGCGCCCGGTGAATTTTTTTGAGAGCAACGAAACTTTATCGGGGTTAATTTTTTTCTGAATTTCGAGGTTGAGATCATTTCTCAAAGTGAATTTTCCCGACGAGGGCTCTCGAATATTATACTCTGCTTAGGGTTCTTGTAAAGGTTAGGTATCGCTCATTAACGATAATGGGAGATTTTACGTATTCAATTCACGTCCAACTAAAATTTTAAAGATCGTATATATATAAATCTATTTTTAATTGCCATATTTTTCAGTTGAATGGCTGCGTTTATCGCTGTTTGTTTTAATCCTGCTGATTTTAAACGTGACCGGAATAAAGAGTTAAGAGCGGGACAGCAGAATAAATTTCAACATTTCTGTGATGTATATAGTCAATTCGAGGGTGTACAATTTACGGAACATAAGTACCTATATATCAACGCTTTGATTCCATTCATTAAAATGAAATAGAAACTGAACGATATGGAGTAACCAATAACACTTTAAGGAGTATGGTTCTGCAGTGAGTAATAATTTAATAGATATAACACTTAATTTTATAATAAAATTAGTATACAATCAGACCAGCAGGTGTCTGAGGGCCAAATATACGAACCTTGTTATATTAACCATTGTCAAGAGTTGTCTTGAAAAATATTTAGTACGGTAAGATGAGCCTATTTCTCTTTTTTATAACGTTACAAATATTAGTAAGAATATCGTTCTGTACATAAACAGTTTAGAAATTGTTTTTTTTTTCATATAAAATTGCTCGAAAAATATATGTTTTTTTTAAAAGTAGTAAGAACATAATAGTCTCACGGTTGTTAACACGGTCTGATATATTATTCACATTGCTGTTGATTTTCATTCAAACGTAGGTATTTTGTTGAATGACGCGGGGTGTTAAGCTATAGACTCCATAATTATAGCAAAATGTACTCTCTGGGAAGTTTTGGCAGATTTCAAACTGGGTCAAATTCAGATGCCTAGATGTTCAAGACAAAAACAAATATATATCAAGCCTTCGACAATTTTAATAATTTTTCATAGCCGCAACGCTCCAATTATAATTTTACGGTTGTCATCATTGACAACGTAGCTACGTAGATAATTTATAAAAGGAGTATATCGTATAATATTCAGGCTCCTTATATACGGTTTCTATTTGGCGTTAAATAGAAGCTTTTTAAATAAAATCAGAAAAATTTTCTCGAAAAATCGAAGTGTTGATTGAACGCTGAGAACCATCCACGTTTAACAATTCTTTACAAAGTATTTTCTGCCTAGCTTTCTTTTTTTACGGCCACTGAAGACTAACTGAAAGGGATCGGGATAAAGCCATGCCGATGTTGTACGATACAAGTGGAGCACGCGAGTGTAAGAGAGAGATAAAGAGAGAGAGGGAGAGAGAGAGAGAGTGAGAGAGAGAGAGGGGGGGGGAGAAGTACAACCAATTGAATAATGTATAATTAAATTAATGTCAACTTCCTAATAAATTTTATTATGCGCCGGGGCAACGAACGGATTACGCCCGTTTTCCACCAGCTACCGGGGCTACTTTATATATGCATGCATGTATCTATGTATGCGTGTATGCACGTAAGAAACACTACGTGTACTCGGGCTGCAAAGTGATTTAACCAGTGGAATATGCAGTAGCTAGAGATTGCGTAACCGTACTTTGAAATAAAAATATTGAACAACGCGTGGCGTTTTCGATTATTATTTTTTCATTCAATGATTTATGATTTTATTGCGTCGATAATTCGTACGCGTACAATGATTGGAGATGAGGTTAAAAAAAAAATGGAAATAATCTTGTTTAATAATTCATTTATCGATGTTTGTTAGCAGTTCTAACACGTTATAGATTGCAGTCGCATTGTAGGGATTTTTCTACCGATTAAATGTTCGAATATACAGAACAATAACACATATTATAACCTATAACCTAAATGGATTTTTATGCTGCTATTAAGCGAAATTTTGAAAGGCTGTATATTTAGTTCACGAAAGCCAGTTGATAATTACAGACTCTCATAATGTATAGCATTAAAAAAAATATTCTTTTTCCATTCTTTTCAAATACGATATATATATATATATATATATATATATATATATATATATATATATATGCATATTGTTCCAAATCCATTCATTATTACCCGATTCGAATGTACAACACACACACACGTTTCAAAACAGTGTTTGAAAGCGTGAATTCTGCATATTACTATTGTCTATATATTGAATTTGAATACCTCAAGATAGTACTGGTAACACATAAGCTCGCCGATGAATTTAGCCGATTCCGACTAAGAAATAAAAATAACGCACGATTAAAACCACCAAATTTAGCCAGAAATATATATATATATATATATATATATATATATATATATATATATATTTATGCATAGGGGCGTTATATCTATACAACTGCCGTACGTGGCCCCCGTACTAAAAGTCGGACTAATAGGAGAGATTCTTCACGATTTGTTACCGTGCGCGAGAATGCAGCGGCGTAATGTCCAGAAATGTGACGCGCGCGCCGATCGTTCCACGAGCAATTATTTTACGAAAGAATTTACGCCCAAATATATTTGCTCTCGTTCATTGTAATTTGCTCGACGATACGTCAACGCGCCCCCGTACACGTGTGTGTATGTATGTAATCCGAGCAATAATCGGGGCAACGGCACATACAGCGCCACAATAGCCGCCTCATTTTCCTTTCATAAAGCCGAGATCCGAAATTCCTACGACGCGGTATTTTATTAATATGTATCCAGTGTGGACCGCAATGCCATTGTGTGTATTAACCATATATATATATGTATAATACTATACATGTTTACAGCGTCGCAAATGAATACCGCCCGGTTTAATTAAGCGACCCGCGAGAGCTTGTGGCACTGCAGCGCGGCGGCGCCGTTTTCAAAGCCGCAAAGGTCGAGGAGTCTCGGGCGTGCGGTCCGCGCGAAAATTAACGCGCCCGCGCCGGGGCAAACATTTTCGCGCGCCTATTATTATAAAAGTATCTAAAGAGGAATCCTCCCGCCTCGTGCTCGCGCGCTAACGCGCGAGTATATAAATACGGGGCGCCGAGTAATATGCGCACGGGTGGCTATAGGACGGTGTTATATTTTGGGAGGTAGAGAGAGAGAGAGAGAGAGAGAGAGAGAGAGAGAAAGCCTGGCAGCTGACCGCGCCGGCGCCTTTTCGTTTCTCTCTTTATTGGAACAGCATTTTATTATGCTCGTTTCTTTTTCTACTTTGTATTATTGTTGTGATTGTATTATATAATTTACAACGAAAATTACGTTTAAGTTTTATGCTCCTTATAAAATATTATTATATTATAGTTAATAAGGCTGTTACTACGGAATAATTTATTTTACCACTTGAAGGTATATCATATTATTTTACTAAACGAGAAAGCTTTTTCGGCAGCTACTGTTTTTTATATTCACCTAGGTCTCTTTAAAAATATCTGACTCATCGTTACCGGACAAGCTTTCATACATCTTAGTTGGAAGACAAATGGACGTTTTGACAGAGACGTCGAGATTTGCTTATATTGTCGAAATCGTTTATTCGATTCTTTGACTCAAAATAGGATTTAAAAAGCTTTACCTATAGAGCATGGCTCTTCTGGCTGGGGGAGCAGTGGGAAAATCGAATGGCTTCCCTCTTCGAACGTTAAACTATCACTTTGTCGGCTCGATATAGATATTAATGGCATATTATATCTGCGATCTCTTAGTTTCGTTGTCAAAGACACGGGGAGAACTGATGGCATTGTTCAAGGTCTCATTGTTAAGTCGTTAGCGGGTATTTAGAACTATTCTCGAACAAGCCGATCAATTTCTTTTTTTTTTATTTAGTAACTTCTAGGATCTGTACAGGAAAGCATTTTTTTTAAATAGATCAACAATGCCGTCGGTTTATGGATAAATTTTAAGGTAGCTCATGGACAATTAGAGCAGTATCTTCTAAATTATGCAGCTCTTGATATGATGAAGATGGAATTTCGAAGATTTCATTTAACTGACACTACCTTCTTAAAATCAACGAGTAACATCAGACTGGGCCTCGACAAGAAGCAATGTAACTATGCTTATGTTTTTTTTCAAGTTCAGTCATTTGATAAAACTCGGTAGTTTATTCTTCGTGACTATGGTTCTTTTCTAACTAATAACATTTGATTGTTTTCTTCAGACAATTGAGTTTGATCTGCAGTAGTCTCATAAAGACATGGTCTGTGTTCTCTGTTCTTCTGTATTTTCACGTATATGAAAGATTTCCCTGACGTACTGATCTTGTAGATACTGTACTGCGAAGACTTAACGATACTGCACACATAATATTAGCCATTTGATTTGGATTTTGTTATAGTATAACTGCAAAAAGGAAATTGAGATGTTAGCTTAGGGTTAAACTTGAGAAGGTATCGAAGTAATCTTGTTTGAAAATACTCTTAGTTTTCCTGTGACCGTGCACGATAACTTATTAAATTACCTATTACATTTATTAACAAATAACGCAAACATATTACGCTGATCCATAAAAAAAAAAAATTTAATACAATTCTTTACAGTCTCCGATTTTTTTCGGATACGCACTACAGAGATGCAACGTAAGCGGCATCCTCAAGTACTTTTCTTCGTTTACCTGGACTAGTATTCGATCGTTATGCTGGATGCATTGCGAGAAATGAAATGCGAAATGCAATTGCTCTAAAACTCCTGTCTATTATATGCGAAGAGTCATGACTGGAACAATCATGGCTTTCATGAATACAGAACATCTCTGGAATGGATGCGCACCGACAGCGAGAGACATCACTTCATTATCCCGTATAATTTCGTACCCTTGCATTTCTATAGCGAACGCTCTAGTAGCTTTGCGTTAACTTTGTTTTGCTTTATCCCGTATAAATCGATAGTTTCGTGTATTAATGTCATTTCCTGAAAATACATTAGTCCAGCCATATTGCGTTTAAATTTTAACAGAACAGAGTCAAAGTAAATGACCGACGTCTCATTGTATCTGGGTAGAATAATTGAAATCAATATAAATTGTAATCAAAACTAAAAACTAAACGTATTTTTCACGAAAGGAGATTGCTAAGTCGGTGAGATGATCATACCTTATGAATTAATGAGCCCATATCGTTATCACATTTTAATCACATATTTTCAATATAATAATGGTCTAATAGAACAAGTATATAGAAATGTGATCATTTCACTAACGACATCGGGATTTTTTTTTTAGAATGATCGAGTCTCTATTTGTGTTCAGAAGACATTATAACCACGGATACAGGAGTCAAACTCCATTTAAAATCACCCGCTACTTATAGACAGGGATAGAATGAGATAGCACTGCCCATGGTATGTCTCTCTTTTAAGACACTATGCATAAATTCAGTAACCTCAGCTCCAGTTATAAGTTGCGTATACTCCATTCTTCCCCCACCCTCTTCACATTACTACACATACCACATATAACTCTCGTAGATAGCGAGAAGAGGATATATATCTACCCGGTTCTATCTCTTTCTACTCGTGGCATTCTATGACTCACGGGTGCGCATGTGACTTACATGGTTCTCCTGCAAGCCGCAAAATGACTTATTAGATCTTTGTGATTTTCCTTACAACTCATTACAATTCATATATGCAACTTCTTTAGACGATGATTATTCAAGTTTCTAACCACTTTCTTATACATAATGAAATTATATCTTGAAAAAAGAAAAAGAAAAATGCCTTTTTAGTTTTTTTACGTGTATTTAACGTTTTAAGTTCAATATGTACGTAGGAGGGGTGTCTATAGTTTGAACTATTGAAAAATTAAAAGCCACATAGCATTCTGTTTACCAGTCTTCATTGAAGTTAAGCAGTTAACTGTACTTATATTATTTGTTACAATGATGAGTATTGTGAAGATTAATAATTGAATTAATTTCTTCAGGGAAAGTGAATGAAAACGTTCTATTCACGAAGCCGAGAATGGAAGTTTCGATGTATCACCAAGTAACAGTGTAAAATGAAAATTAAAATATAATTAATTTTATATTCTCATTTTATAACTGTACAATTGAAATTTTCGTAGAATTAAGCTTCCTATTGACGTTGTATTATATTTATATATGTTATTTTATATTAAAAGTAGAATATGCGTCTGTAAAATTACTATAAAGTTATTTGTACAAAATTATAATTTCTAACGTATGTAGTTTGAAGAGGTTCTTCATCATTTTCTTTTCTCATTTTTCATATACATACTCGTAGCATATCAGTTACAGTCCATCGTGTTATTTCTCAGCTATTCAATAATATAACTGTAAAACAATTTTCTCTTAGAAATATCTTCCTGGATGTCTACAAGATTTTTCTGAAAGGAAATGTATCGGAAATATGTATGAAGTCTTTCAGGTAGTATTCAGTGGACATGTATTCGTAATATGACATATGAAGCATTTCTGCATTATTTCATCAAAAAAACATTACATAATTATATCACATATATATTTTATTTTCACGTCTACAAAATTTATATGAAATATACATAATACATCAAAAATTATCATCCATAAAGTTAAATTATAGTAATATACCTGTAATATTCATGTTGCAAGAACTGTCCCAAAAAATTACTGAATTGTTACTTAAATTCTGAAATTATTTAACCGTTAGGGTTTTGAAAGAAAACAAGTAATATTTCAATTGTATGTCTGCAACAGTCCGATAAAAGATAAACGCAATATATAAAAAAATCGGCGTTTTTCTTATATTTCAGAACTATTACTCGAAAGTAATCTTTAGGACGTTTTTTTATAACAGCGAATAATACGGGTGCATTATACAAATGTGTCAGCTGTATCGCTGACATTGTAATATTACAGTCATATTACCGAAGCAGAACTCGCCGGTAGACACCACGGTGTCCCAGCGCAACGATACGACAATGCAAAATCTCGATGCTCGCTGCGCAGTATATAAACACGCACATACAGAGCGCATATTAAATTTAAAGGAAACAGTCGCGGCGCTCGGACCGATCCTCCAAGCACCGCATCATTATTACATATTCGCTTCGCGTTCGATCGTCGAGGCCGCGTGGGGAGGGGGGTATTCGCGAAGAATCGCGCCGCGCACGCCGATGGATATGATAAATATTCGATCGGGGAGGGGGGGAGGGGGGTATCGACGTCCATCGACAATCACCGATGCACGCGGCAAATGGCATTATGATTAATATATATAGTTGGACCGAACGTTCGGCGAACGCGTAATGCCGATGCTCTTTGTTTAAGAACAAGAGCTGCGTTTCGTCATATTATATATATATATATATATATATATATATATATATATATATATATATATATATATATATTACGGGATATAACAAGAGCTTATATCCAGTTCGCGATTAGAGATGTTCATGCACTGCAGGGTTAATTAAGCTCAGTGCGCGCGAGCTGTCAAAGATTAATATTTTTCCAAGGTTCGACATTTTAACCACTGGCAGACAAGTCTTTTGTGTTTTGTGTATCCCCCTCTCTCTCTTTCTCTCTGGCTTCTCTACCTTTATATATTTATATAAAAAAAAAAAAACAAATGGAACGCAGAATCGCGGAAGGGCCGCGTGCGAAGGAGCATTATTAAAATGAGATGCATATATATATATATATATATATATATATATATATATATATATGTATGTGTATATAAGTGGGCACGGGTGGTTGCCGCTCGCGCATTTATTATCCCGTGCGTCCCGCCGCGGTGAATTTTTCATTAATAGTAGGCCGCGCGCGCCGCCGCCGCAACGAAGAGCCAGGCGGCTCTTTTAATTTCGCGGCTTTCTCGATGACGACTCGTTGCTGGGTGTTTTTGTTGTTGTCGCGTTGTTGTTCGTTTTTTGTTCCCCTGTTTTTTCTTTCCTCGCTTATTCGTCTCGCGGAAGAATGCGAAAAGTATGCGGTATCAGAGGTACGGTCGAGCGCAACACATATCTGTATGCGCTGCGCGCGCGCATCGCCGGGGAGAACGAGCGAAACAATTGAGACAGGCCTGTAAAGTGGCCAGAAGACGCGCATTGCAAGAGGAGTGCAATATTACACAGATTATTGTCGATTTTGTGTATTGCCATGAACTACGGTACTTATTGTTTGTATGTTAATTGAAAAAAGTCTGTAAAACGTACGTGGGCACTCTTCGAAATCGAATAAGTTACATTTAAAATCTGAGTAACTTCTAAGCTTTTGCAAGAAAATGACTCCGGAGTATTAAATGCAGGGTTGAATTTTTTTCTACGCGTTAAGAATTTCAGCGCTCCCCGTCAGTTTTACAATCGGCCACAAGGTGGCCATTTGCATTTTTGGATTAGCAGATCGCTATTCTCGAAAATAATAAAAAGAAGAATAAATTCTGCAAATTTCTCGGCGAATTTTCGAATATTACTTGAATCGTAAATTAATAAAAAGAAAGAAGAAACGACGTTCTATTGCAAGAGAAGTAAATAAGTAGCACAACATCATTTTATAGCACCTTAAAATACTGATATAGCAGGCGATAAATAAATCCGAGCTTTACTGGGCTCGGGCACGTTTACTTCTGCTTTTTGACATTTCACGTACGTTTACTTGCTTTAGAACTGTTGTCCTTTGGCATTACTTTGAGTTTAGATACAATATACGATATGTAATATTCAAGCAACTTTTTAAACGTAATTTTCGTATAATCTTTCTCCCACGGTACTCCTTTTCACCTCGGGAAGCGGAGTTTCAAACGTGCACGGAGTTGATAAGATTTTCACCATTATGGGCCAATATTAGAAAAAGTGTAATAATGCAACTTCTTTAAAGATAAAAAAATGAAAATATACAAGCATGTTATTCTTTAATCTTTCGCATTATATACCGAAATCCAGACGAAAAAGTGTCAGAAATGGGCGCTAAGTTATAAGTTTGGTTTCGGTTGCAAGCCGAGAATCTCAAAAACGTTTTGACCTTTGTTATATGATAATTTAGAGTTATTCTTATGTTTCTCAATTTTGCATTAATCTATGTCATTTTTTAAAACTCGTTTGTAATATATAGAGAACTTATGAACAGTTTGTTTTAAAATTAGAATATATATATATATATATATATATATAATATATATATATATATATATATATATACCTCTAATAGTCGGTATTGTTCCGCTGAATTGTACTAAATAATTATTGGATTTTCCCGCTAAATTTTCTATAAATGACTCCAGTCTATGAATTATTTTTTTTTTTTTTTGAAAATACAATTACTTGGGGTATAATATATAGCGGGTTTACTATATATTGTAAATTATATTCTTACACACACACACACACACACACACACACACACACACACACACACAAAACGATATTACTATAAATAGAAAAAGATTTACAAGCATTTTACGAATACAAATACGATTGTAATGATAAATGCGTCTATTACGAGTTCGCGATTAATCTTCGGCGCGCGCCGAAGTGCGTACACAAAATGGAGCTTTGAGTCTTACACTACGTAAATATCAGAGGTCACCGTCGTTTACGTAAAAATCTCCTATGCATAATACGCGTTCCTCGTACGCCTGCCGCCTGATTCATCGTAATGAACCAATAACGAGATGGGGGGAGGGAGTGGGGTACGGTCCGAGCTTTAACGAGGTTTTAATGGGGTGAAAATATATTGCTATATATTGTATACGTTACGCGTGTACAGGAGTAATAATCGTTAGGCGCTCTCGTACACGCTGACAATATCGATCTTTGATAAAAACGTGTATCATCGCTCTTACTCGGTGTATTAGGCATCGATTATTCAATATTTCAAGATCTTTCGACTTTGACGCGAGAGTTATCTATTTCGGATGGAATGCACTCGGTTCTACATTAAATTCTATTTTATTCTATGTTTATAAATAAATGTAATTACTAAGTTAGTATAAAATATTAAGAAAATTTATTTTTAACAAAGTCTTTTTTTGTAGAAATTTCCATAAAAAATTAATGATCTTTTTATGTATAGAACGATCTTTGTATTATCTAATTCATCTAATGAATTACGGTATATATAGATCATAATTTCTATTACTTATTTATCTCGAACTAACATTCTTTCAATAAGGCATTTCGATATTGTCTAAAATGGATAAATAGATTGCAAGGCTTTTCCAAAAAAATTTATGTATAAAATTGAACGTTGCTGTCACAATAGAACTGTTAGCTGGATCACTGTATCGATTTATTGATAACGGAAAAAAAATTAAATAAATAAATAAATAAAAAGACGATTCAATAATGTAAGAATACTTAATATCACAATATAATAATACGCAATGCTATTTTTCAAGCTTATCACAAATAAATGGGCTCGAATAAATTTTATATTCATCTGATTCTATTTTTGTCCTGCACTTGTTTATAATTATAATACTTTAAAGAGTCCAATAGATAAGCTAAAACGTTCCCGACGAGCGTCAGAATTTCCATATAATATTTACCATTAAGTATTGTTCGATGATTGCAGTGTTTTCGTATTTTTTGCCTTCTCTTATCGACAAAAATATCTATCTAACTTTGGTTTTTTGTGACCGCCCGGTCGAGCCGACGATTTCCGTTTTCGTATAAAAACATATCATTCAATTGCGATAATAATCGGAATTATCATATATTCGCGGACAATAACTAACGTTTAACGTACAACGGACGCCTTTATTTATGGAACAACAAACAATCATCGTCGCGAGCAGAGTCCGAATATTTTATTTTGTCGCTTAAGAGCTAGAAAACGGGGTCGTCTCACAGTTGGCTTCAATAACGGCTGCCTATAATAATACGACGGGCATCGAAACGCTGCGATAATTGAAACAAATGATTCCGATGCTCGCGTAGTGAATTTAATTCATAACTCGTCGAATTTTCGATTCGTCCATTCGTATTATTAGATTTTATTTTTAGATTTTAATCGTGGCTCGTCCAAGTTGCTTTTAATGGCTCTGTAATTTTTGTTTCACTCGTTTACGAAGTAATGACGTTATTGAAGAACCGTTTTTCGATTATGTACCTCCGAGCGAGAATTTAGTGAAAAGTAAAAGAAAAAAAAAACAAAAATTTAATAACTGTGAAATAAAAAACTTCCGTATAATTACATAGGGTTTCTTTACATTTCTTCCAACTTAATATATTTCTAAATATTTTTCCACGATTTTTAATCTACATACTGCCAGATATTTTACGTAGTTGTTAAAAAGATCGACTAATATGCATATGCCATACACTTTTAATATTACGTCAGTGAATATTATTCTGTTATATATATATATATATATATATATCAAAAATACCGTCTGAAATCCTATTAATATACATTGCATATATTACATGTGTCATTGAGACAATGAATTGTGGATATCACGCATCGAGAGAATATTCAGAATATGAAATTTTTTCTTCTTCTTTCGTTTCATACGCTCCAACGGAAATTCAAGTCTATGACATATCTCGTATCGTTTTCACCGAGTCTCTCCTCCCCTGACCCCCCTCCCCACCCCGGGAAGAACGATTTGACCGTCCTAATGGGTTGCGCCGCGTTTGAAAGCTATTAGAGGCGCCGTGTACCTTCGTCGCACATCGAGAGAGACACACAAAGCCCGACCGCGGTGGACGTCTGACATTCCTTGGGAGCCCTCTACGGAACGGTGCACTCCGTCGTTGTTGTAAGTCGTTTAATTGCATACGTATATGTATAAAGTTCGGTGGTGCGTTAAAGAACGTTGTTTGGCACTTTTCTTCTTCTTCTCCTTTTCTTTCCTCTTTTATAATACCAGTCTCTTGCGCGCATTATATCGAATTTACTATAATCGACAGTGTTGATAAATACGCGTCCTGAAATTTACTGGTATGTCTGACTGCAGTTTTCTCGCGGGATGTCCGTCAGAATTCGATAAAACGTGGTGGCTGGAAAATCGGTGATAGAGAGATTAAAAAAATTGTGATATTGAACAGTCGCATTATCGACAAAAATCTACGGAGATAGTGACGGTGTCAACATCGGGCATGCTGGATAAGTGTAGTTTACCGTCTAATTCAACGTATTAAAGTGTCTGAAAAGTCCCGTGATTTTAAGTGACTGTTCAGGATTGCGTTCGAGTGACAAAGTACTGAAAAAAATTCTGATATTATAAATCGACCAACGACAATGTGCTTATAATATTGCATTTTCAGAGCGACTGTGAACAAACATCATATGTAAAGTACACTCGTTTAATTGCAAACCTGTATAAATTGAATTCATTTTTTTTCTTCATAATTTACGCTGAAGCACGACCAATTCGTTCGCAGATAAAAATTTTTATTTAATTCGTGAATTATTAAAAATTGAAATCGATTCGAAATCTAACTGAATTTGAATCCCTTTTACGCGCCGAGCGATGACGCGGTTGCGCCATGAATAAAAGCGCTTATCTTTCCGCTTCGATACGAGTACAGTGACGGCTTTATCGCAATAAAATACCATTGTGTGACAAAACACGTATCGTTTGTATATATATAGGCCTCGATTAGTTATAATGAATTGAACCGGCAGTACTTGCTGCTATAATCTCCAGGTGCATTGGCTCGTATAGCAGCAGGTGTTTTGACGCTCAATGGTATTTTATTGACACAATGATCACGTGACGATATTGAAATGGATCGACTTCTCTGGCCTGCGTGAACGTCAGTATTGCGCCTAAAAGGGATTGAAATTAGATACGACCTTTTAATGTTTACAACAACAAAAAATCAGTTACACGCGATAAATACGCGTAAGTGAAGCAGTATTGGTTAAGTTAAGAAGGGTTTCTGTCGAAATATTTTGGTGCTTCACGATTCATACGATCGGAAGGTGGAATGTTTCAATGATCAAAACGTTTCTGTCCCGAATATGGACAGCGAGTTTGCGTAAAAGTACGGTCCACGTCCACATTCATGTGAAAAAGATTTTAAAACGTGTAATTGCTTAAAATTTATTTATAAGAATTCTTCGCATCTTAAATCATTCGAAGCTGTAGTAAGAATCACTGTAAACCATCTCTCATTTTGTTTATCCTATTAGATCAATGATACATGAATGAACCGAATGAGCAAAATATTTTCTAAAAAGAGGAAAATTGCTTTTAGCATCAAACAAAGGAAAATGAATGACAATTTCTATGCTTAAAGATCGAAGGTCACTTTCTACGTGTCCAAAATTTTATTCTCTCTGCTTACGCCGTAAAAATGTAATTCAGCAATATAACGTACTATTTTTAATTTCAATCGGTCCACCGGTATTTTGCGAATATTAGGGTAAGTGAAACAGAAATTTCTGCTTACATTATTATTATTAATATTCTGATATATTTATATATTTATGTGCTGCGGATTTGAAGAGATCCCTAAACTAGAGCTAAGAACTGTTCGATGTTTGAATTCGAATACTTTAGTCGAATGAGTACGTTACTTTTAAAATGGATAAATTATTTGAAAAATATGTATATATATATATTACATTTTGACGTTTAAATTAACATGAACGGATCGAACGTTTGGAATATATTTACACACTTTAATATTGGAACAAGTCAGAGCTCTATACCCTATTCAAAAATATCTAATTAATAATCTTTGTTTATACCCAAACTGATAAGTTTTATATTTAAGACATCAACATAAGATATTAATATATTTAAAAGGTTTTTTGAACAATTTTTTATTATGATGGTGTCTATTCCCTTCAAAAATCGCGCGATCTTTACGGGGACTAGAGAAAGAGAGAGACGGACAGGGAGAGACATATCCTTTGGCACGAGTCAAAATCCTCTCCACGGCATTCTCGCCGCGCCAGCTGGCGACGTTGTCGCGCGTATCGCGCCGGCGCTGTGTCGCCCGCTCTCCCCCCTCCCTCTCTGTCTCTTTCTCTCTCCCACTCAGAACCTATCCTTATCTCACTCAATCTCTCTCCCTCTCGCTCGCGCGGCCGCGCGACGACGACGACGACGCCGAGCGTCGACGCAGTCGCAAAGAGCCCGACGTCCCGTCCGACGGGCCGCTCCGTATACGACTCCGTGCGCCCGCGCTCTCGCGAGCCCCCGCAGTCTGGCGTCGCTGGCCGACGTACGCGGAACTGTTAGCGCGCGCGTGCCTGCGTTCTCCCCCTCCGGGGCGCGTGGTTCTCTCTTCTCTCTTTTCTCCTATCCCCGGATCCTCTCTCTGTCTCTCTCCAGCTCTCTCGCTCTCTCTCTCTCTCTCTCTCTGTCTTTCACTCACCTTCCTCCCTCCACCCCCGCCTCCCCGACCTTTCCTCTTTCGTCGTCGCTCGCTCCCTACGCTCCTCTCCCTTCCGCGCGCGCTTGCCGTCGTCCGTCCCCTGCCTCGCCCCCGCCCGCGCCTCGAGCTCACGCGCGCGCGCGCAAGAGCGCGCGCTCTGTGTCTCCCCGACTGTGCGCGCCTGTGTGTCTGTGCATTTGTTTGTGTAAGTGCGCGCACCGCGGCGTCAACGGCGCCCGAGGAAGCTCGAAGCCCGAGCCGCCCTCGAGTCGATAAATAACGCGGATCGCGCCCTTCCGCGCGGTGAGATGCGCGAGCGCGGCCAAAGATAGTCCCGCCGCGGCTCGTCGACACCCGGCCCGACCGCTCGGCCCCGACCGCCCCGTCGACCGCCCGTGACCCGCAGCCGCAGCGGTCGCCCGGGCCTGCGTGGCGCACGACTCCCGCCGGACATGTGCGCCGCGATCATAGGAGCGGCGTCCGCGACCGCGTCGCCGTCGTCGCGGCGCCAGCAGTGCCGCGGCAGCGAGAACGCGGCGGTCCGCGGCGCGAGTTGCCACCGCCAGGCCCTGGGCCCGGCGGCGAGACCCTGGCGGCGCGCTCGGGGCGGCACGCGGCCAAGCAGTCGCTGATGGGCGCCGCCGCGCGGCCGGCCGATGGACGTCTTCTCCGAGAGGCCAAGTAGCGCCGAGGGCGAGACCAATAAGGTGAGGATGGCCGAGGGGCCAGCCGGACGGGGAGCCGGACGAGGAGGCGGTGGTGGCGGAGGTGGCGGAGGAGGCGCGCCGGCCACTGGCCTATTGCGCCCGCGAGGCGAGCGATCGATTTCACCTCTGCGCGAGGGCGCACGCACGCGTTCGCCCGCGGAGGAGCGGTGGTGGCGCGCTCCCTCCGCACTTTTCGCGAACTCCTTTTATATATATATATATATATATATATGTATATAGACATACGGGTCTGCGCGTATATCGTGGAGCGGCGCGCGCTCCGTCGGGGGTGGTTCTGCTTGCGCGCGAAATTGCGCTCGCGGTCGATCGATGCCTCTGCCCTTCCCCCTCCCGACCCCGCGCGATTTCGCGTCGCTGCTGCTGGCCCCGCGCGAGCGGGTGGGACGGAGGAGGAGGCAGAGGGGGGGGGGAGGGATCGATCGTCGCGGCGGACGGAGACGACGCGCCACCCGGTGCGCTATCCGCGCAGTCGGTCTCGATGTACGTACCTTCTTGTCTTGTACACCATGACGGGATTTGCGGAGGGGGCGAGGTGGGTTTAACGAGATGCTCCTGGGATAGGCGGGCGCGCGTGTCGGCGCATTCGTACGTGCAATCGGATGCGTGCGATTTAAAGGATTCGGATATGGCGATCCGTAGAAAAGCGACGGTGCGGGGCAGAGGGTCGAGTTCGCTTACTCGTGCATCTGACGTGCTCGAACGAGTGATTTTCTCGCGCTAATCAATTCTGGCGAGGAGCGCGAAAGTGGGGAGAGCGGTTGGGGGTTGCAAATGGCGCTGGAGACGTTGGTATTTTGGTAAACGCGATCGAGTACTTGTTATTGCACGAATTTTTGCAAAGCGCCGGATTCTTACGCTACAGTTGACGAGCTCTTGCTACGTAGTCGGCAATTATGATAAGATTTTCTTGTTTTAATGGAACAAGACACGACGAAGATACATCTGGTCCTGATCCTTTATTTTAGAATCATTTATCGATCAATTCGTTGTATATCTATTACATTGTTTATGAAACTATTTATAAGGCCCATTTACAAACTAAAAATGACTGCGCAAGAATGAGCACGGACCATTCATAATCGGCACCAACGTCGTAATTGAAGTGTCAAATAATCACGATAATCGCCACTCTTTCTCTCTCACTCTCTTTCTCTCTCTCTACATTTAACGGTGCGGAGCAAGGTAGGGCAGCCCGATGGAGAAAGAAAGATCTTTCCTATCGAGTAGTGCGAGCTTCGATTCCGGCAGACCACGCGGAGTCACGTGAAAGTCGCACGCACGCCCCCTCCCCTCCACCTTTAGCCCTGTCGTCACTACCACTTTCGACTTTACGGCCGAGGCTTTACGTTCTGCCCACTCTTTCTCTCTCTCTCTCTCTCTCTCTCTCTCTGCCATCTTCGATCTTAATTAACGCGACGCAAACATCGCTAGAATAAAATGAGTGAGGATATTATACCGTAAAACCGCGAAGAAACATTACTACTCGTGCATCGACTCCATCCCCCTCGCCTTTCTCCGCGGAATCGCGTGACGTGCTTCCACCAAATATACGTGTATACATATTTATATGTAGGAAAATCCATATACACGAGAATAATACGTTCGAACGAGAAAACGCGCGCTCGAACGTGTATTAGAGATTGCATATATGTATATACTCGGGGGGGGTGGTGGGGGGAGGCACCCCCATCGCCAGGGGGGCTCCCGCACGACTCACGTTCCGGCCTTCTCTTGCGAGCACGCTATATATATATACGTATGGGGTTCGACCAGGCCGACCGCGGGAAGAAAGGGGATAGCAAAAGAGAAGAGAGAGAGAGAGAGAGAGAGAGAGAGACGGAGTCGAGACCCCTCTTCCCCGTTAACCGGTCGATACTCGAGCGTGCGCGCGCGCTGCGCGCTATAATACGGACTTCGGTGCCGCTTCGCTCCCGCGCGCGCGTGTGTGCCACCTGCGCGCTCTCTCAGTCCCTTCACCCCGCGCCCAACCCTCCGTCGACTGTGAGGAGTTGGAGGGGGTGGTTTTAGGGCAAAGCCGAAGGCTTATAACCTGCAGGCTGGCGTATGTATATATGTATGCCCATACACACACACGCACACACATACACAGTCATCTATATATATATATATACTACTGACGTGTACGAGCGCGCGACCCACAGTAGGAGCGACGAAATGAAGAACGCGGACGACCGAGACGATGGCCTCACGCGACCGGCGCTCGCTGACCCGACCAGTCATAATCTGCGCCCGCGCACCTGAGAGGCGAGGGTGGTGGGACGATGTTGAGAGGATTCCGGTCGGTCAAGACGATAAATCCCTTCTCTCGCGCCCTCTTCTTATGCGTGATCCATACGAGAAAATGTCCGTCGCAACTTCCGCTGGCCCTTTTCGCCCCCGTCCCCCTCCCTCTTTACGACGCGATTGATGGCTTCTGCGATTGTACATGCACGGATTGTAATTGTTTAAAGCCTCCCCTCTTTCCCTGCCGCGCGCGGTCAATCGGCGATTAACAGCCTCACCACCGCGTTGCGTGTATTATACGACGAGATCGTGTCACGGATTAATTTAGATCGGCCGGCGCGAGGGCGCGCGGTTGGTTAATTTTTTGCGTGTATGTCTATGTTTGTGTGTGTCTGTGTGTGTGTGTGTGTGCATAGAGGAGGGAAAGGATGAGTAAATTGAGATAAATGCAGGGGCTTATAATTAGAGCCACGGAATCGGGGGTACATCCATTGGTGCGCGGTGCTCGTTTTTTCTCGGAAGCTTCCGGGATCGCTGCGTCCGTCGGGAGGGCTGTAAAAAGCATAAGCGTCGATATACAGGCGTGTATATGTCGGTAGGGAACGAAGCACATCCACGCACACACACACACACAGAGAGACGTGCGCGCTAACGCTCACACAATCACAGTCACACCAATACACACAGGGAATCCATAAATACCGGAGGGAGCCTGGGTTCTTAATGTCCGACAATGATTGTTTATCGACGTTTTATCGGAATGATATGCGAAGAAGCATCGAGCGCATTAGGAGCGCCTACCTAGATTGTAACGAAGTCTCGCGCGCGATCGATACTAGGCCACATTGGCTTAATTTAAATTCATAATTCGCGTAATAATAAAATCAATTAGCTATGCGCTTAAGAAAAATATAGGGCAGAAGTACGACGATTCAAAATGATTTTGAATAGAGATGTCGTAAATTTGAATTATATGCGGTAAAAAATTAATAAATTCAATCCACGAAATTTCGATGAATTATGAACCTAAATCAAATAAGAAGGGTTCTGAAAAATTTATCCAGATATTTTTTAAATTATTCAAAAATTTTTTTTTTCATTCATAATATATGCTTGCGCTCGTCATTCATCGGATTTAAATTTATTTAATTCATTGCGAAACCACTTATTTGTACATACAAATTTTATTAAATTAAAATTTAAAATTACATATTTATATGGCTAAGTGTGTCAAATGGACGAATTGAATTTCTACTAAAACAACAATGACGTATATTTATGTTCAGGTCAATTTCGGACGAATTATTAGAAAAACAGAATTTTACACAAATCTAACTCAATTATTTTGGCATCTCTGAGTTATTGAAATTTTCTAAAAATGAAACCCTGATTTAAAGCAATGTCACATGGATGACTATCATGACGAGTTTCATACACAGCGACAGATACCAATTCTATTTGCTGTTATGCACAAATGTTTATTTATTAAGCCGATGTTTCCCATTCGATTAGTGCATGGCCCATAAAAGAAAGAAAATTAGTTAAAAAGTAAATACACTAATTAAAAAAAATGTTAAGTTAAAAATTTCATTTCGTTAAAAACGATCGTTTAAAAAGAAAAAGACTTTAGAGTTCTATTGCGATTACATTCTTTACAAGTACGAATGATGTATAGCTAGTTTTTTCTCTCCTTTTTTTAAACTGATAAGCATGATTAACAAATCTAACTTTATCTAATTATAAGATACGACGGCAATGCGGAACGTCAGTAAAAGAACATAAAGGTTTGCCGACTTGTCCCAGCTTCTTTATATATAGATACAATTTTTTCATTACAGCAAAATATATTTTATCATTGAATATTATGTAATCGAACTGTGGAAATCGCTCGGAAAGAAAGCAAAAAAAAAAAACTTTTCCCACGAATTGAAATGTAGAGAGTAAGTTAATGAAGTTAAAAAGAGGATTATAAAATATTTCGAGGAATATTTATGGACATCGGTCGCACCGATCGAAACCTAATCAACTTTAGCTTTTTAAGCTTTCAGCCTGATTTCCAATTACGTATCTTCCGTCGGCCTAAATTAGAATTTGCAATTTGAAACTTTATCTTTTTCCGACACTAATAGTGGCAAATGATCCCAAGATTTAACACATTTTTGACGTATCACAACAATGTAAAAGCAAAATACTATAATTATACATGCTATAAAAATATCCTTTTAAAATACAGAAAAAAAATACAGATTGTTGTAAATTAAATTGACAGCTATTTTTGTAGATCTTACAGTATTTTTAAAACAATATACTTATGAATTATATAATCTGATTTACTAACAGCATGGACAAACGTATCTCTGCAACAAGTAGGCAGACTAGCTGATAATGGACATTTTTACAAAAGAAAAATTATCGGAAACTGGAAAAAAGTTGTAAGAGTTAATTCTGAATTCGATATGATAGCTTAGCTGTTCCAGAATTGGCAGTTACGTTTATACTTCTGCATAAGGTAAAATTGTGGAGATTGTGGGGGGGGGGGGCAGCGGGAAATAGTAAAAAGACCGAGTTCTTTCGTAGATTTTTAACAAAAATTACGATTGGATTATGGTCGGTGCCACGATTGTGCCTGTGATGGGCGCGCGAGAGCGTAAAGACCCTGCTTTCAGACGCACGAGCTTTCGACACATTTCGTTCTCGATCGAGCATAAGCGAATCTTATACCTATGCTTAATCAACGACGCGCCCGCCTCGCGCTTATTTTGACGCGCGAGCCGTGGACAGCAGCGATTACTCACGACTCTCCACTCGCCCTTATCGTGCCTGACCGATCAACATGATTGCGCTCGAATCGATTCTGACAACTATCCTTAATCCCGTACTGAAAGCTCTTGGAAATGTTGCATTGTCCAACAAAAAAAAAAAAAAAAAAAACCAAAAATCCGAGCAGTCGCTACTTAACGAGAAAGTTATCTCGCTAAAATTGCTGATACTACATACAATAGATTAGAACTAATCAGGCAGATACGCGGGTCTGCGTTGTTAGTTATTGGCCGTTCTAACTCCTCGAAATTCTTTTAAATACTGTACATTTGGAGGTATCTAATACCGGCAATGAATCGATTGCGCGCTTAAATATACGCGCTCACGCATTGGGTATATAATAAAACGAATAGTAACATACACGCCGTAAGAACAAAATATAATTTTACTGCGTTCAGAACTTTGCCAGATTTTCGGATAATATTTCAAAATGTACTTGTATAATTGGAAAATATAAAATAAAAAAAGAAAAATAATCCATTTTTCAAAAAAATACAAAAGTGCGACGAACGTTTATTGCATTATCAGATTATCATCCACTTTTATTGAAAAAAAGAAATAGTATTTCATATTTTTTTCATTTGTTCGAGAATGGTTTTTACGAGTACAAAATCGTAATTTCACATATACAATAATAATTAGGTACTTTTAAGAAATAATTCAATGGTCTGTTGTGAATATTTTTATTTCATTGTGGAATTACGAAAACTCAACAGAAACCGAATAGAGAGTCAAGAATTTTAGTTAGATAAATTTTTTTTAAATCCACTCTATAATTCATATCGAATAATTTTCATATTTTATCTATTCCATAGATATGTTAGATATTTTTATTATCACATTGGCATTCTTTCTTAATAGTACTAGAATTTTTTGGCATAATTGTAATATAAAAATAATCGTTTTTTTTTTAACTTTACTTATTGGTAGCATTTAATTTTGCAGGATATATGTTTTTTAGACTATTTTCTGCATTGCGATGAATTGCTTTAAAAGTAATCAACTATGCGTTAGATTTATAAATGAAGTTCGGAATAACCTACGTTATAAATTTAATTTCTGATAATTTTCTCTTCATAAAATTTTTTCGATTCGAACAATAAACCTTACGAAATCGTGGCAAAAACTATTTGTCACATAACATTTCAAATAACGCGTAACGACATAGCTCAGACTCAAATTTAATGGTCAAATTCAAAATCTACCGACAATGTTCCGGAAGTTTATAAATATAGAAAATTTTAACTTATTCAAAGATCCATATCGACCTATTATTCGTTACGTGACAATGTCATCGTTGCGGTATCCGTATCTTCTGATTTGGCTGTTTGTTTTATATATATATATATATATATATATATATATATATATATATATATATATATATGTAGGATATGTGCCTGGAAGTACTTACTCACACGTAATGAGCTTCGAATGAGTCGCATTTCGTGTTTAACTGCGGCAATTAAATATAATTTCATAAATCGTTTGACTGAAAACACACACACACACACACACACACACACACACACACGGGGGTAAATGCGCTTCTTTTTTTTTGCCGGAAAATGCCATGCTTCTTGTTTTAGCAATATTTCTAAATGTAAATTTTCGTCTACCTTGGTGGTTTAATATTGTATAATACGAGCACGGCTTGCGTAATACATTGTTTAGGGACAATCGATAACGCATTAAACTGATGAAACTTTTCATTATCGATTAAATGATTATTGCTGTTGCAACTTTCAGCCGGTCATTATTGTTATCGAATTAGTGTAATTTTAAACTGTGAATCCGTTTGCGGCCATTGAATTAGTTTTTTTGTTCTCATTATAAATAGATTTTAGTCGAATATCTATTTATATTAGAATTGTTTAAACATTGTTACGGATTTAATGTTACATAATTAACAAATACATATTTTAATCTGGCAATAATGTGAGCGAGAATAGTTCGGGCAAAAATTATTCGACGTTGCATCATAAAATTTTTTATTTTTACCATTACGACTGGCCGTTATCCCATTCTAAAGCATCTATCACGCTAAAAATCATTAAATCCTTTGATAAATTCTACGAAAACAATCATTTTCTCGATTGACATTGTTTTTTCCATCCCCAACCCATATTCCATCGCACGTCTATTATATGCATATAGACGCACACGTACGAATAGATGCGAAAATAATCCAAGAGGCACATCCCAAAATCGCCTCTATCCGTATTGTTAGTTTCGTTACGCGCGTAACCGTGCTCGTCGACTTTCTCACGGCCGTATATAGTTTGAAATTTCGCTCCCTTCCTCCGCTCTTGCCTGTTTTTTTTTTTTTTTTTTTTTTTTTTTTTTATCCTTCCTCCTAGAGCTTATCTCTCGTGCTCCCCGCTCGGCCCTACCCACGACCCCCGCCGCACGCAAGCCCGCCCCGCGGACAAGGTTGCCGCTCCCCGCGGTATATAAAGCTGAAAGAAAGAAGCATATCGACACGCTTCGTGGCGCGCGCCTAACACACACGCACACACACACAAACACAGACATGCTACTATCACGGCGACTGAAAATGTCGGCAATACGCGCGAGAGGTTTTTTTCCCCGTTCCCGGTTCTGTATACTTGTATGAATCCTGTATTACATGTATACACGTCGAATTCGTTCGAGCAAGGGCCGGCCAGCCGTTGTGGCAGATTCGCCGGCCCTTCGATCGCGCGGCTGCCGCCGCGTCGTTGCTTTTGTTGCGCGCACGACGCGGCAGGGAGGAATGAGAGAGTGAAAGAGCGGCGATGGCGGTGGCGGCGAGGGGGGTGGGGGTGGGGCGAGGAGCGGAGAGATCGCGAGCGAGGGAATGGACTGTTACCTTCATTCATAATTTATCTCGCGAAACGGTCACGTGGCCCCGGTCCCCCCGCGGCTTTGGATCAGGGCGCGTGGGTAGCGGGGCAAGGGGCTGAATACCATTTTCCCCCACCCCCAGGCGGCGCAACGGAGGCGCGCGATGAAAAAACTACCTCGGTGGTTCGAGTGCAGTTGTATAGGGGCTAAT
Source organism: Sycobia sp. Sy_11 (assembly GCA_018907035.1). NCBI lineage: Eukaryota > Metazoa > Arthropoda > Insecta > Hymenoptera > Epichrysomallidae > Sycobia > Sycobia sp. Sy_11. Next base: position 312,105 of record JACCIC010000203.1, read on the forward strand.
TTCGTCGTATCGCCGAGGGTCGCGCCCCGCCTCGTCGTGGTCGTCGTCGTCTACGTCGTCGTCGTCGTCTTCGTCGTTGTTCGTCATCGCAGGAGCCGGACGATAATATTTCAATTCTTGCATTTTCAATGTGCGTGTGATGTAACACGCGACACGCGGTGCTACCATTAAAAATTTATATATATATATATATATATATATATATATATATATATATATGTATGTCTGTATATATATTTATGCGACAGCTGGGCTAGAATGCTTTTGGTATATATATATCACCTGCTAACTTAGTCGCTCGTATGATTGGTATACTGTCTAATTATACATATTAATGCTCTATGCCCATGTATAATATATGATCTAACGGAAATGTGTCATTGAGCGCGATATTATTTTCGGAGAGGTTCTCTCGTCAATTTATCATCAGCGTATACCAACTCGGCTAATTTATAAGGGTAGGGTTAATTATCCTCCTATATAAATATCTAAAATAATTATTAACAATTCTTAATGTTACAAGTCGATTATTAAACGGTTACGATCGTTGGATCATGGATTGTATATCCGTATTTTCTATATTTATAGTTATATATTTATGGGCTATACCATGAGGTCGTAAACGAGAAAAAGGTTGCTATCGAACACATGAGATTTTTCAAAATATCACTTTTACGTTCTGTCGATCAAGAATAAAAAAAAAAAACAAAAATAAATAAAAACGAGAAAACGCAGTTGATTGCGTATACTTCTATTAACGGATTGGTGAGACGTGCTCGAGTATTAATTATTCCGATCTACGAAGGGATGCATGTAAAGTAAAGTACGCCCATACGTCGAGCGCTTTTCTTCTATTTTTTACGACGGTATAAGCATAGAGCGCAATTTTACACCCTCGGTGCTTAGGAAGTAAAAATGCTGCGTTTCAAACGCTGTGCTAAAAATTTCATTTTACGCGCTGCCGGCGTCATGTAATTCGGAAAAATGTATGTTATTTTCATCAAGTGTATGAGAAAACTCGATCGTATAACTCACTGTTAACTGGCTGTACGCATAAGTGATTTGGGCCAAGAGTTTGATAAAAATTGACTGGAGAACTCTGCCAAAGGTGGATCATAAGAGTTCATCTTAGAACAGGTACAGTTTAAAGCTGCCGATCTGTGTATAGAGCAAGAACAGACGAAAGAACGAATCTATGTTATTTTATCGCAGCTGTATATAAAGTAAATTATACATTAATCCTGAAATTCTTTATCGGTCGCTAAAATTGAAGATTTCATTATTTGATTTCTTTATCCGTATATTATATTATAGCATTAGACCACACAGTGCGCAGGCACGATCAATGTCCAAGTCTTCCAAACTTTCTGTTAATAATCGATTGGAGTGAAATAGGGAATTGCTAATTTAAATAGCAAAACCAGAATAGATTTAATATAAATATGTAATATATGCTTGTGCGTTAGAAAGAGAAACAGAGTCCTTTTCGATTCGCGAATAAATCTTTGTTCAGATCAAATTTGAAATCGTTAAAAAAAAAAAAACGTTTCTTCCTCCCCGATCGTCAAAGTAAAATTGCGAAGAAATAAATGTTTACTAAAAATGTTATGCTGTTTTTTTCAAAAACTAGGAAATTTTTCAAAAACACATAAGTTACAATAAAAAACGTTTTCAGGTTAAAAAAAAATTTTGTAAAATAAAAAAGCCGAGATGTAAAATCGCAATGTATAAGAACAAAAAAAAACAAGAGAAGCAAGGGGGAAAGAAGAAGAAAAAACTATAGAAACCACCGCCGATCGATCGTAACGAACTCTTGCTCCGCGGCACGATTCAATAACGAGCGCGACGAGCCTCGAATAGCCTATCCCGTGGAACACACAGCCGTTTTGCGCTTTTACACACACACACACACACACACACACACACACGCTCTTCGCCGTTCGCTTAGTTCCGAGGCTTAATATGCTTATGTATATGCTCATTGCATACCCGCGCTTGTGTATGCTATACACACACACACACATTTATATATATATATATATATATATATATATATATATATATATATATATATATACACATAGGCACGAAATGACCAGACAAGACGACGACGTTGGCGGAGGGTGGCGCGCGGTGCGCTACGAACGCGGCGGTTATCGATTGTCCCGTTTCGTCCCCATCAAGGCTCTCTGTTATTCTCTCCCTCTCCCTCTCTCTCTCTCTACCCCACTCTCGCTCTCTCCCTCTGGCAAGCACGCCACGCCGCGCTTCGCGTATAGAAAATAACCCAGCCCAAGTTCAGTGTATGTAATATGCGCGGTTATTCGGTGGTGACCGGCGAAAATGATCCGCCGATGTGCCGCCGGGCGTGACGGCGAAAAGCTCACGGCCCAGCCTGGCTGAATTCTACCCGTGCTGACATGTACGCGCGCTCGCCCGCCCGTGCACGTGGTGTCGATACAGGGGCTATTTATGGAACTCCGAGAGAGGGGCGACGTCGTGTCTAACCGATAGTTTGCCGAAAAGACCTCGCTCTGTCAAGGTCCGGAATATACATGTACAGGCGCGTGCGCGATAAAGAATTCATATATTTCTTTCTGCATTTCGGCGATTGCGCTCGTATTTGTTACTATTAGCCGTGGAAGAAATCCCGGGATTCTTGCTGCTCTGAAGACCGAGTCTTGGCTACGTTTAATGACATCGAAAAATGACTACGGGAAAATGGTCAAATAATGGTCCTGCAAGGTTGACCAACAATTTGAGTTAAAAAATAGTGCGGAGCTACGAGGACGAAACGAGCATACGAGCAAATGAATATTGGTTTAATGCCTATTTTATGATAAAAAAAAAACTGATAAATAAATTTCAGGTTTTTAATGGAGATAATTGATGGTGAAATGATTGCGCATGAGTGCGCGGTGCCCAATCCACACGTCCGCCGTATACTTCGACGCTTGAAAAACAGGCAGCTCTCGTTCAATCGATACTCAATGGCCAATTGTTAATGTCGCGCGAACCGCTGCCTGTTTTTTTCCCTTCATTTTCACTGGAAATTTTAAAATTGCATCGCGCAAATTCGAAATAACCCTCCACTCGCGCGGGGAACTGGGCCAAAAGCGCCGTGTCCAATTTTTCATACATTAACATCATTAAATCGGTCAGCTCTCGGTCCAAAAATACCGTCGACCACTGCCCTCGGGCTACGTGGGCATCGGACAAAGAGGTTCAAATACATTTATCTCTTGTAGAAAATCCATTCGTATCCCCCTGCGAATTCCGTGGCGAGGAAATTGAGGCGTCGTATTTTAAGCTCGGAATAGTTAATCGAGCTACCGGTAAGCATTTTCTCGATACTGAATGGGAAATTACATAGCCATTCTAGCATTAGTAATCAGGGGGACGGAATTGATAATCAAGTTATGCAGATATAGTTTGCAGTGCTTTGAAATCAACAAAGGGTTAAAGAATGATTTCAACGGGATGGGATGCAATTATCAAACTACTGTTAATGCATGTATTAAGTGCACAGGTTTCTTTCAATAGTAAACATAGAAGTTTCAGAACTTTGACATATATATATATATATATATATATATATATATATATATATATATATATATATATATCTATTGTTTCTGTATACTTTTTTCTACCATATTTTTTTAGAATTATTAAAGATATATTTTTCTATGTATTGTTGGATTAAATTAATACTTTCCAATTAAAAATAAATCGAAACTATGAAAACCTTGTAAAGTATTCCATGCTTGAATTCAACGATTATATTAACTTCAATTTTTAACAATAATATTGATTAATTCATAACATATACTCAAGAGTTGTAATCATACGCTATATATTTTTAAATAATCTGTTTGTTTAATAAGGAATAAGATATTTTTAAATATACCGTGTAAGGGTTTGATAAATAATAAGATTAATAGATTTGTTTGTTCGTAGAAACTACTATTACACTAAAGCAGGCATTTCCGTATTTTTATAATTATAGTATATTTCATTTGTCATTAATTCTCATGTATTTCGTCAAATGAAATAGTAGTTGTATTCCATATTAACATAAACTATTGCTATTTCATATTTTGCTGTTATATATATATATATATATATATATATATATATATATATATATATAATTGCATTAAATTTTCCATAAAAGATATCAAATTAATTTCTCTAGAACAGAGTAGGATGCGCATAATTAATTCTCTTGCTTTGCGTAAACGCATTGGCGTATAAAAACTACTCGCGGTATTCTAGGCTGCATTACTGGGGAAAAGTTCAGAGAATGCAAAAGAAAAGATAAAAACGTCTCTCTCTCTCTCTCTCTCTCTCTCTCTCTCTCTTATCTATATTTATAAAAAGCATCGGTGGGCAACCGCGAGACTCGCGTAAAGCGTGACGCGTCACGCTGCCCCCGCCCCCATCCGACATCGCGCGTATGTTTGGCATCTGTTTAGCTCTTGCGCGTTCAATTTTATTCTTTTTTCTTCCTTTTACTTTACGATCGCGCGCGCGCCTACGGCGCCTCCCAAATAAGTCCTCGAACGCGTATACGCGCATACGCGAGGTACAGTGAGAGAAAAGAGAGAGAGAGAGAGAGAGAGAGAGAGAGAGAGAGAGAGAGAGAGAGAGAGAGAGAGAGAAAGAGTGAGAGAGAGTGAGAAAGAGAGTCGTATATAATAGACTTTTAATGAGAAAAACTGCCGAGGTTTTAATAACGCGACTCGAAAAATAGCGAAAGATCGTCTTCTGACATTTAAAGGAAACAACAAAAAACAAGGCGGTGAGGAGGGCAAAAAAAGACTTTAAATATTTATCGCTTAAAGATGGAAAGTTTCGAGAACGTGCAAAATCATGCGCGCCAGTTTTACGAGCAAGAACTGAATACTGGAATACGGCAAAGAATCATTTGTTTTTTTCGAGCAATTTGTCCAGCATCACTGGCGTTGAATATTTTCTAACATTAATACTTGGCTCGGCCAATTTACGGCTCTCGAAGGGCAAATTTCAGGCGTACCAGAATCATATCGACTTTTTTAAAATCCTCCTTTAAGTTATCTTTATTCGATGTAAATTCGTTTGAAAACGATCAATCTGATACCGAGGAATTTCGCGACATAAAAAATAATCTTAATACAATTTTATTCCTATACTCGTTTAAAGTGACATTATAATCGGATGTTGAATTTGATCGATTGAAACATTGAAATACTTTTATTAGAAAAGTTTCAAGTATATATGTATATGTATATATATATATATATATATATATATATATATATATATATATCGAGTTTCAATATATCCTCACTCCAGGGGCATCTCATACATATTATGCATACGACTGCTGTGAATCATCCAGACTCTCCACTCGCTGTTCATTATGGATATGCACGTACGAGACTGCAGCAAAAACTGCGACTACACACACACACACACACACACACACACACACACACATACACCAAAGCTTGGAACATTTATTCCAAATGCAAGATAAACATCATTTCCATATTTCGAACGCTTATATTTGAAGGCGTAGTTTGAGCGAAAGAAATTTTTCCACGTACGCGGTACGATTTACAATTTAAACAATATAATAAATGGGGTGCATTAAATTTTTACAAAAACTATAAAGTATATAATACACTTTTATTGAAATTTCTGAAATAGACGTGCGATGTATAAAAACCTTAATCTACGTCACTGCAAAGATGCATTGCATATATTTAGAAAAATTATTAATAAAATTTATTAATACATTTTATTACTCATCCAACTGGACAATGGAAAAGTTTACAATGACGTTCCTGTCTTCATTTTCGCATATATATATATATATATACATAGCGTAGAAATAATCGAAAACTTATTTTCTCATAACGCATTATTCGACATAAGAATGACAATAATTGATTGGAAAAAGAGCGCTTTCAAATTTTTCCAAGAATGTAAATACCGATTAGCGATGACAATAAAGAATGCTCGAAACTTAACTCTTTACTTATGAATTTCAGTGCTAAATTTCCCAGCTGCGCATAGCATGTAGCTGGTTTCAAAGCGTACTTTTCTACATTTTTATAATAATTTTTATATAACACATATAACATTGCCATAAAAATTTCGTTACGAATTGGTTGAGATTTCAAATTGTTACGTGTTAAAATGAACATTTTAACTATTTCAATGAAACTGTCTAAATAAAGTTCATAAAGTGTATATGACGTGGATCAATGTGATGTCAACATTATACAATTATTATCATTTTCTGTTCAAAAAAAGTGAAAAAAATGATAAAACGTCGGTGAAACAATGTTACAATAAATTTAACAGACTTATAAACAGCGATTAATGAAAAAAAAAAGAAAGAATACGTCCAGCTGGATTGTAACAAGTGATAAAACACATTTTATTTAAGAAAGATCCGGTAATAATCTCGTTCGTCTAATAAGCGAAAACTACATTTTATTCGCGATATAAGACGCGAAGATAAACGTGATTTCCACGTGCCCGATGATTTACGCTCGGGTGTGTAGAAAAGCGCATCCAATCAGAGAGAGAGAGAGAGAGAGAGAGAGTGCGACTCGTGTTCCTCTCGCGCGCGCGCGCCGGCTGGCAAAAAAGGCTTCGTTGATTATATAGTAAAGCACGCGTCTGCATAGACAGCGGGAAAACATCGCATTATTTATTTGAATGCCAATAAATTAGATAATAAACGGAGCTGGGTTTTCGATTGTTAGCTGGCCAGTTGAATTTTTTATTTTTTGTTTTCATTGTCCAAATAACAAATATCGTACATAATGCTACTTTCAATAGCCTATTAAAAAAAAAACAACGCAATTTCTTAAATAAATTGATTTTAATTTATGCACATCCTCGTAAACTCGTTTCGAATTAAAACGGAAAGATTATTCGCATTAACGTTATCACACTGCGTTCTCGAGATGAGATGGCAATTTTTTTTTAATTTTTCATCTAGTTCGATAATACCCGAGGACTTTATTAATCATAATAAGATTTAGTGATTCGGCTAAATAGAGATACGGGTTTAAAAGAACGATATTGCACGTTCAATAAAAATGATAAATTATTTCATTTTAATGTTACTCTCGTTTAATATATATACTATTATAAAATATTTTACTGGAATTTCTATATTTCTAAGATTTACGTTCAAATTAATATAAAATCTAATTAGCTGCGCAAAGAGCATATATATTTCTTATCTTATTAAGCAATAATAGTTTTAATACATTTTAAGAAAGTTACTAAAGCTTAAATTAGAATTTTCGCAAGATATTACATTTGCAATTAACAAGGATTTACTTTCGTTGAAGACTTTAGCTGTTTACATAAATTTGAACGAATGTCGAAATTTATGCAAGTTTAATGAAAATTTTTTCTTCAAATATGTTTTTTTCATACGTACTATACAGAGGAGCGTTTATTTTAGTTTATTATAAAAACGCAATTAGTCCTACAATGCAGGCGACTCGGACAGCAGTCGTAAAAAAATTAACATAAAAAATAGTCTGCTTTTTTATTTTTCTTTTTTGCATACTAGTTTGCAGAAGAAAATCGATGAGAAATTTTATATCGTAACAATATAACTGTCGGGGAGAATTTCCAACACAGGCAATTAAATCGCACTATATTTGGTTTGTTCAAAGTTAATAAGAAATTTGCATTATACATAGCAGAGTGTACAATCATTTTATAACATTTTAACACAGAAACATACACAGTTTGTTCGTAGAACGCAACAACTTATTACAAATGTATACGTTTTATAAAAGCCTTTTGTCCAATTTTACTCAAAGCTCGCAAAAACTTACGTACGAAGGAATAAAATTCACCCAACAACAATACCCAATTGCGCGCGATCCCTTTGGGTTTGTTCATTACCGGTCCAGCCTTTGAACTTTCACAAACGAAAAAAAAAAAAAAAAAAGAAAAGAAAAAAACCAGAGAAACCAAAGGGAATAAAACAAAATGTATAATCCTTTAGCTTGCTAAGTAGCTTGCATAACACTTGAATTTCTTTCTCATTGCAGATACTGACAGAAGCAGAAGAGTTCAAAATGGGTTCCTGCGGCGTGTACTTTTCTCAACTGCGGGCTATGCTCGTTAGGAATCTTCTTCTGAAGAAGCGAGAGAAGAGAAAGACAACGGCGGTACGTATACACATATTAATAGGTCCACACATACACGACAATCCGCCCACAAACATATACATGCAGATATAAATATATACTGAACACTCGCGCGATTTTTATTTACGCCACGAGCGCACTCCACTGACGATCTTAATTAAGCAAATAGATGCAAATTTCGCTCCCGCCACGCGACGATGGGCACGTAAAAAAAAAAATCCCCCCCCCCCTCCCGACCGGCTCCACGGCCGCATTGCCGTCCGCCGCGCACGTCGGCCAGTGCGCATTCTTCGCCGACGAAGAATTGGCCTCTCGCGCGCGTACGCGCGAGGCGAGAGACCGGGGCAGACGAACGAGGATGGGGCATGGGAACATGATGAGAGGAGAAGATGGGCATCGGTGGACATCGTAGATATCGATTACAGAGTCGTAGCCGGGAGCAATAGGGCAAATCCGGAAAAATGCGAAGCAGCAGAGAGATTGTAGAACGGCCTGTCCTTCCGCCTGGGTTCTTATATATATCCGTGCGTTTGTATGTATATATATATATATATATATATATATATATATATATATATGCGTGTTCCTGTGCACATATGTATAGACCGAGGCGGTGCTTCACGCACGCCTCGCGACCGGTGCGTCGTCGTTGCATCGCGCACTGTCGCAAATCCGGCGCTAGTGCCAATTAGGCCAAGGACCCCCTCCTCCCTCTCCCTCCTTTGCAAGATAATATTCACTGGCGCATAGACGCGGTGTTTCTTCTATTATCTCTCTCTCTCTCTCACTCTCTCTCTCTCCCTCTCCCGCCCTATCTCCCGCGTCGCCTCAGTGGGATGAGGATTTTTTCCTGGCGTTCGTAGACGCGAGGGCGGCCGCTGGCGTCGCCCCTGCCGCGCCGAGCCCCGTGGCCGTGGCTTTCTTCTTCCCGCCACCGCCACCGCCACCGCCGCCGCCAGCGACCGCGACAGCGCCACCACCGCCACCGCCGCCGTCGCCAGCCCCCCCGCCGCCGCCGCCGACACCGCCGACGTGCTGATGGGGCTCCTTGCCCCTGAACACCGAGGGATCGACCAAGTTCACGGGGCCGTCGTTCCAGAGCGCGCTCTCGGGCGAGGCGACCGACGCAGGGCTCACCGACGGCAGTAGGTGCGGCCCCACCAAGAGATAGACCTATCGTGGACGACAGAAAGGGAAAAGTGGACGATTAGATCAGGCTGCGCGCCGCCTCCAGGACGTCGCCTATGGGGCGCGCGTTGAGAATTCGTTCGGGCTCTCGCTTATTTGTGCACATGCGCACGCGAGTTCTTAACGAAGAAATCGGTTAGCGATTGCTTAATGTATATATATATATATATATATATATATATATATATATATACACACACACATATGGAAGTCGATAGAGTGAATAATTAGGGCTATTTTACCGGTGTGATTGATTGATTGTTCTTTGTCAATTATGGATGAATCTACATGCCAATTGAAGCGAAATAAATTAAGAATCGCGGATCTGGGTCGTTAATCTCGAATTGAATTATTATTATGATTTTCCGTTCATAAAGAAAATCCGTAAATCCGAATGAATGCTTTGAAATCCGACTCGACGAAATTGAAATTATTATCACAAAAAATCGAGGCTCTCTGCTGTCCGGCGGCAATGTATGAGGTGCATTACATCGACGAAAAGACACTGGGTCATATTATCCACGTTCTTCAGCAATTCAAACCTCCAACCGGTCATGTGCATAAACATAGCTAATTCAAGAATATATGCAGTGCCCTGTACATACCAGTACAAGACTATGCTGAAAATATATGTAATCTAAAGAGTCTTTCGTATCTACGTTAACAACTAGTTTTTTCTTTATTAAAAAACTTACTTTCATATTAAAACTGCACAACTGAATAAATAAATAAAAAAATCATTAAATAATTTATATATAACTCATATGTACTGACCTTTTTTAATCAATAATATTTGCAGTTATTTAGCGGGCCACAAAATCTTTTTGGTATTTTATGGGACAAAGACTAAGTGTATTATTGAAGCAACTAAATTCGAATATCTCGTCCGTTATAATACAGAAATTTGAAATTTCGATGAAATGGCAAGAATTCTATTCGAAAGATCTGTGAAAATCCTTTTCTCTCTACTGAACTATTTTTTTCCAAGCTATCACCAATAATCCGGTAATATGCTCTTTTGAAATCTGGACTGGATAGGTTTTTTAAACATCTTTCAGATACTGATGAAACCTCTATCTCTCTCCCCCCTCTCTCTTTAATCCTCGCTGAAAGAATTCGGGTTTTCGGGAAAGTAATTTACATGGGTAATCTGGAAAGTATATTAGCCTGTCAATGAAGCATTCTACATTTGGAAAAAAGATAACCAGTCTTTCAAACAATGTTTTATTATTTTTGATCCTTTGCATTTCCGGCAAATCTGACCGTGACATTTTTGAAGTTTTACTATCCATTTTTCTCTTTAAAAATACAATTTTTCTTCAAATTCTTTTTCGTTCTAAAGAGCTCGAATACGCAGATCATTGGACACTGTTTTTATGCTCTCTCATGATGAAGATGTAAACGAATCCATTTTTCGTATTGTGTGTAACTGGTTTTTCTTAATCAAGTTCCACTGATTATAAAAGGATGGAAATAATCTTTTGTCAGCTTTTAAGCCCCACTGATATAAAAAATAAGGATATTTGCTGAAAACAACTTGTGCACTTCAGTCATCAGTGAAAATTTGAATATTTTTATTCAGAATATTCGAATGGTGTCTGGAACGTTCAACTGGAATTCATTTTTACATATTGCCATTGTGTAATAACACGGCTTTCAAGTTCATTATTTAGACGTTGATGAAATTACGGCATTCATCCGCATCATAGATACAGAATAATGAGATGGGAAACTGGAAATAGAGTATTTCTCAAATTATGCTTTTTTATTGATATTCTGGAAAGTAGTATTTAAAGGAGTTCGCGATTTATCCAATTCTAGATTTTAGGAACATGAAGTTTAGTATCATAGGTTATAAAGCTTGGATTCGCGTTGCTGAGGGGTATGAAGTTGGAAACTTCGGGGCGTGGGGTTGCCGCCTTCCAGTAATTGTATCTGGAAATATAGAAATCGCGGTTAAGAGATTCGAAGTCGTAGGGTTGGTATATTTTAATATTCGAATTCTGAGATTTTATCCCCTGTTTTTTTATTATTACAAAACCTAAACGTATTGACTCAAAATAAGTAAGAAACCATCCAAAAAAGATAATCTACATGTGATGTTTGTCAAGTAATAGGTATTATGGCTTTGTGTTTTCAAACAATATGACTTAGCTAGTAGAAAAAAGACTAGTTAAATAGATGTCGTATATATAATAGTATCATTTTAATAAATAATTGAGATTCTATCTATCGTCGAAAATAATCATGATCAAATTATAATATGATTGCGACACAACCTTGAATGTTATAAATATAGACTTAAATATGTTTGCGTCGTAATTTTTTCTTTTAAAGTCTTAATATAAAGTAAAATTGCATTTGGACCATGCACTGGTATATACACAGTTAGTAATTGTTGGTGGATATATATATATATATATATATATATATATATATATATATATATATATTGTATTATTCGCGATCACCGCGAAATTATTCAATACTCCAAAGATATCCGTCAATGATAAACAGCATTATATACCAATCACCACACCGGGATTGATAAAAAAAAAAAAACAAAAAAAAAATAAAATATCAGCGGCAATAAAATTCGACAAGAACATTGCCGCGGACCTGCTCGATCCAAGTGGGCAGCTGCAGGCCGGCCGCGCAGACCTGCCAGAGCGGCAGCCCCAGGTGCACCAGCATGATGCGAAAGTACTTGGAGAAGCTGTCGGCGAGCTGGCTCCAGCGCCCCGTCGAGTTGCCGTACAGCCAGACCGACGGCTCGTCCTGGTCCGGCTGCAGCTGGTAAGCGAGGAATACCCGGCTGTCCGCGCAGTCGGACAGCTCGAAGAGCTTGCAGCGCGAGCCGCCGAAGGTCGGCTCGACGACGCCGCCGCCGCCGCCGCCTCCGCCGCCGCTCAGCCTGCCGCTCGTGCCGGCGTCGTCGCCCCCGCTGCCGCTGCCGCTGTCCGTCTGATGATCCTTGCCGCTGGCGCTCGATGAGTTACCGCCCATGTAGCGCTTCAGGCCGGCCAGCTCCTTTATCTCCATCTTGCCGATCGCGAACTCTTCGCCTGGAAAAGGTGCGCGCGAGCGCGTGGATTAATGGAATTACGCGATCATTGAATGGATCACGGAGGCGAATTGAAATTCGATCGGGATAATGGAAATTCAAACCTTCTTCGAAGCTTTATGTCTATATATGATTGAAGTTCGACGGATAATAATTATTAGGTGCCGTTGGAGAGGCCGATCAAAATAATTAACAAAATTTATTATTGATTATCACGAGACTTTATGTTATATTTTATAGAAGATAATCTTGGTAGGAATTAGAAGATTTTTAATGGTCTGAAAATTGTAGTATTAGCCACTTTTTATGACAAAGAATGGTTGAAGTTCTAAAAAATAATTAAAATTTGATCAGGCGTTTTTTTATCTATGAAAAAAGACACAATGCTATGATAGAATGATTATGATTATGATGCATATAAAGTAATGTCGATAAAAATAATTAGTCAGCTCTTTTTCTACTTTTTTTCGATGTAGACATTTTTAATATATGTATACAATATAGAAAGATTGTATACATATATATATATATATATATATATATATATATATATATATATATATATAATCAATTATATTAAACAATAAATTAAAGGCCAATTTGTTTTTTACAGTTCATTTAGAATAACTAAATTTAAAAACTTCCGTTTCATGCCTTCTGATTGATACCTTGCAATATTTAAGTTTTTATCAAAATTTAGTCAGAATGATTATATTATCAAACAAAACCACAGGAAAATAAATATAAGAATAAAATTTTTTTTAAATACATAATTAGCCATGTCCATATGTACATTTAAAGTTTAGAACTGAGATTGATGAAAGATTGTGAGACCAGGAATAGAATGTTTCAAAATAAATATTTTCTTACATTGCTAATTAATTAATTTTTTACTATTATTACATGATAAGACAATATAAAATTAATTCAATTGAAGGGATTGTAAAGGAACTCATATTTAAACTAAGAAACACTTCATATTCCTATTGAATCCTCTATTAACGATAATTGAATTTGAAACGATAATTATATCTGTGTTATTGATGTAAAATAGAATGATCATGATTAAAAAAAAAAAAAACAGAATATTTTCAAAAGTAGAAGGGCGGAATATTATATTTATATAGACACGTCGTAAAATAAGCATGTTCGCCAAGAGATAAAAACCAGTCAATAATTTTATAAAATAAATATTAAATAAATATTTACACGTAGTAATAGAATTTTAATGAATTCAAATGGCCTTCTTGCCAGAATTCAATAACACTCAATGCTTATCAAAGTTATTATTTAATTAAAGTATTTTATACAATGGCACTGTGTAATTGTTAATTCCAGTCATTGAATTTGTAAAGAGCAAATGAGTAGAATATTATAGCTATGGGAATATTCCGAGTTTCAAATCTCGGTAATACGTATGCATACGCTGACTGAAGAAAAATCAATAAATCGAATGATAATAGGCGTTTCGCTTACATGATAGAATATATATGTGATATATATTTGTGATATTTTTTCTCAATAAAATCTAACACACAGCCTCAGACATATGTTACTCGGGGTTTTATTAAATTTCATTTTATTTTTATACGATGTTCAAAATTAAATTTCATTTTAATGTATCGATTTCGTAGAAATCTCATATGAAAAACAAGAGGAAAATTCTTCACTGTCGTAAAATGGAATTACGACAGTAAAGCAATATATAATTTTTTATAAGAAAAATTTAAATTAGCAATAAAGTGTTTCGACTTTTTCTAAAAAATATTTTATATTACTTTTAACCAGTTTAAGACTATGCAGAAACATTACCGCATATTAGGCTTTTGAAATATACTATTTTTAAATATATATAGGTAATGTTAATGTCATATCAAAGAATGCTTGTCGCACAGACACAACAAAAAGGACATAACCTAAATTAAATCAGAATAAATATAACACAATTTGCTTAATTTGGATAATGTTATATCAGCAGTCTCGTATTTGGAACGTACGTATGCCCGGTTAAATAATCGATAATTCAGAATGACATAAAACCTGAAATCTCGAGGCTCCATGTCAGGAGAAAGCCGTCGGTCGACATATAAAAGTTCCTCAAATCCTCGCTAAGGAGGCAGCAGTGCTTCTGCTCCCACGTAGAGAGGGCTGCCCGATCGCAGGCGCCCCGCCTCTCCAGCTGCACGTTCTTTACGCAGGGATTGCTCTCGAGGAGCCGCGAGACGCCCAGCGTGAGATTCTCGTAGAACGAGTCCTCGTTCACCACGTCCACGAAGTAGGACATCTTTCTCTCTCTCTCTCTCTATCTCTCTCTCTCTCTCTCTCTCACACTCTCTATCCTCTTCCTCCTCTGTCGCCCTCCAGTTCAGCGAGGTGCCACGCGAAATTTATCACCAGCCATCCACGTAGGACGGAAACTCAATGATTCGCCACCTCGGTCTGGCTATCGGTGCACTGGCGTGCATCATGTATATAGCATATCTACCTGTCGTTCGTCGGATCGGCCAGCGACGGAGGGGTGTGCGAGTTTATTCACAGTACCATGGTTACGCGCGATGGTGGCGCACGGAGAGACCCGAAGTTATATATATATATATATATATATATGTAGTCGAACAACGGGAGGTTGCATTAGAGAGGGATTCACAAGAAAAGTTCTACTTTGCAAGCTGATCGCGTTCGCACGTATTGCTCGTAATATATATATATATATATATATATATATATATATATATATATATATATATATATATATGCACTATATGCACTTAAAGTCCGAGATGTTCGATAAAATTACATTCTGACCCCTCCTATTTTATTCCAGATGCACCCGGAAAACCTCTTTCTCCGATGGCTCTTCCTTGCATATGTATATAATATATATTACACGTAAATGTCGCTGCAGTTGAATTCTCGTCTCATAAAGTGGCCCGGCAGTTAATTTTCAAAATAATTGCACTCCCGCCGGGCTTCTTGTACCTCGTTGTGCAATTAAGCGCGCATTAAACTTATATTCTGTCAGGCGGTTGCAAAATTTAGTTGCACGACGAATGAACTTCTGGATTAAGCGAGCGCATAATCGAATATATGAAGTGTATATAAGGACAGAATTTTCTTTTGAATAAATCTTAATCCAGAAAATAATTACTCAGAATTCAATATCAGAAACGAATAGAGTTTGGAAAAACACTGACTGCTTATGTTTTATATATGAAAGCGTGCATTTCAATTTAAGTAGATACCATATGAATGTGACACATAATATTACACGTACTTCTCGTAAAAAATTGTAAGATTATCTTCTTTCATCATAAGTTTGCTAAACATATGGTAAAATATATTTATGATCATTAAATTTCGCGTTCATCAAATTATTTTTAAATTCCAAAAAAAACTATTCTTGTTATTCGTTAAAAGAACTTTTTAATATTGTGTTAATATTCGAATTACACTGGACCGCACATTCATAAAATAATTTGCGGATGACAACTGAAGGTCATATATGTTTTATCATCTTTTTTATATTTTTTTGGTATGCTATTTTCAAATTTATTGAGTTTTTCGTTGTATCATGTTAAGATTTTTTTTTGTACATTTAACAAGTAAATTCGAAATTGCAAATACTGAGATGTCCACATTTGAGGTTTGTGGTCTTGTAGTTTATGGTATTATAATTTAAGATTCAATAAATCACGTAGAAGGCACGTGTTATCTTCTGCAAGTTCATTTTTTGGATTTGTGGCTACGTTTTATGATTATTGTTTGTATAACGAAAATTTGAATTATACCGTAATAGAGATTGAAAACATTAATAAGTTTTATTAACATTTTCAATACAAAAATGCCAAAATAATAAATAATGGTTTATGAATGTCAATAATGTGTTTTATTTTTCGCCAAGATAAAATAAGATATATTCATTTTGAAATATATGATTAGTCAAATTTTTTTAATTTATCATGTACAATGTGCTCAACTATCATAGCTTGATTATTGAAAAGGGAAATTTTATTTTCAGGAAATATTTCTGCCCCTGTATATTCTCGGCATATTAATCGTGGTGAAGATTTTGATACCGAACCCCAATTATCCCGCAATTACGACACAGAGACAGGAGGGTGACATATTCGAGTTCTTCAATGGTTATAAAAATAACACAATAGCAGTCGTGCCGAATTCAACAGAAACTATCGTGAGTGGAATCATGGGCGTTGCAATCGTTAAAATTAGTCACAGCGATAAAGATTAAAATCAAACAATAAAACAACTTTCAGGTTTTCTTGAATTCCATGAATGTTCTGTGGCTGTCGATGTGGGACTCCCCGAGCAAGCATCCCCTGAATTTCATTATCTATGATTCAAAGGACGATCTTCAGGCGGCTTACTGGAAGGATCCGTACAGCATACCATTGGCGGTCATATTCGAGGAGTCTCAGCCAATTTCTCGCCGTTTACTGTAAGTATGCGGAAAAGTGACTTTTTGGCAGTGCTTCGGGGACTGCGGAATGCATGCGAGAAATCGATAGGATGGCACGCGTATTATGCATATTCGTGAATTATGTTTGCGCAAAAGAAAAACACCAAAAAGACCTATCGGAATAATCCAATTGATTATTTGATCTGCATTGACAGTGACTCTGTTTGCTAGATATTTTGCTAAGCGATCAGAGCTTTATCCTCTGCATATTACGCATGAATATGGTGATTCATTTTGTTGTATCTGGAATAAATTTAAGATCTTTATAGCGTGAACTATTACCGCTTACGAGCGTAAAGAACGATTAAAATTATTGAATAATCGCGCTGTATGCACTTTTGCGTACTGAAAAATAAATCAAACCCGCGAAGAAAGAATATTTTAATAATAATTGTCAAATAATATAAAACGATAACTTTTATATTCGAATATTTTTATTTGATTCTCTTGTTCTAACTGAATTTAAACGATTCTTTTTTGTTGTTGTTGTCGCACAGCTACGAGATACGAACGAATCCTTCGTATACGTCGCCACCGTCGCCGACCGAACTGTATTCTTCCTCGGTGACGTGCCGGAAAGACACTAGTCACTGGATGGGCGGCGTTCTATCCATAGAGACCGGGGGATCCTGTCCTGTCAATAATTATTTTTTATCCGGCTTCATGGCTCTACAGCTGATGATGGACATTACGAAAATTAGGGTAAACCGATAAACAAATACTATTGGAGAAAATGGTTTTCACTGGAGTTTGCTTGGAAATTTTAACTCTGGATCAATACAATATTCCGTACAATTCGAAATTGTTTTCGCAATTTCATTGTGTTCAATAAAATTTTACAGAGTTATATTTGTTCTAATGCATCTTCTTCTTAATCAATTATTTTTGTTTTCTAATTCAAAATTCTTAATGTTATTTATAATTACATATGAGAATCTTTTCAGTTGGATTCCGGAAATACCGATATCAGCATTCCAGACATAAAGTTGGAAATGTTTCCCAAGGAAGCGTATACAGCAAGTAAATTGACCTTTAGATTTTTATTTTATCAAAGCAGTCTCATTCGAAATAGTGCTTTTTGGACTAAAAGATGCTCATTTTTTGTTTTATAGATTGGATGCTGGCTTTCAGGGTTATTATTCCGTTATATATGGTGTTAGCACTCTCACAATTCATTACATATCTATTGATTTTAATCGTCGGCGAGAAGGAAAATAAAATTAAAGAGGGCATGAAGATGATGGGTCTCAGGGATTCCGTGTTTTGGTAAGTGTGCTTCTATTTACTTTTATATTTCAAAATTGCATTGAGCTTTATTTGAGGTTTTTAAACGGTTAGAATGCTGTTTGCGTGTAAATGCCTTTTATATAAATGGACAATGGCATATTTTATGAAGATTTGTACGTCTATTATAAATTTGTCCACGAAGTTCATCATTGATCTGTATAGAGTAGTCATAATCTTATTATTAATTACTTCTTAACTTTAAATACGATTTCCTTAAAGATATTTATTTACAGAACAGTTTTTTAAAATCAGTTTTATTTTTATTCCATAAAGTTTTTAAAATAAGTCAAGTAGAAAGAAGGTTATAAATATCAAAGGATACACTTTTTAAACATGGCTCATAAAGTAGAAATTAAAAGGAAGGTTTAGCAATGATTCTCATAACGTTTTCACACCTCTTTATACTATTTCCAGGTTATCATGGTTCATCATTTACGCAGTTTTCGTTCTACTGCTTTCGGCAGTCGCTGTTGTTTTGCTGTTTACGCTACAAATGTTTCAGCACACGCACTTCCTGCCGATATTCCTGCTGGTAGTCTTGTACAGTTTTTCAGTGATTATGTTCGCCTTCATGATCACACCGTTCTTTGACAAATCACGAGTAAGATCATTTTCATTCTCGACATGTTTAATATAATATAAAGATAATCGTTAAATAGCATACTATTAATCTAATATTAGGATAATCGTTAAATAGTAGGAACAGAGAGAAAAAATTGAATTCTAATAATTTGCAGACTGCTGGCGTCTTGGGCAACTTCGCCGTCACGATCCTCAGCTTAATGTACTTCATTCAGGTGTTCGTCGACGATTCAAGCTCGATATCGTTTTGGGTCGTGTCTCTGCTCAGTCCCACGGGAGTCGCTCTGGCAATGGATAAGGTATGGCAAACGACCAGTTAGTATAAACTACGAGAGCGATAAATATTGAATAATATGCGCTTTAGTGGGCTGAAAGCACTATATTATATTTGCGATGTTAACTAACTGTAGTATTATTATATTATAATCTATATATATATATTTACATTATAAATGTTCAATTACAATATTTACTTTTAGGCGTTAGTACTGGATTTGCAAGGCGAAGGCGTCAACTTTGAAAATCTATGGTCGGGTCCTGGAATCCCATTTGGAGGAAGTTTGATAATGATGACCCTTGACATATTCTTGTATGGATTGTTAGCCTATTATCTTGATTCCGTTGTTCCGAGTAAGGAATATTTTATACTACGATATTTAACATTAGATTAATAAATTGGACGAATTTTCTCAATATTCTACGTTCTTATGTATAATTTTTTGTTAAGAATGAAATTTTTAATCGTAAATGCCTCCAGTTCGTCATTTTACTCGATGTTTCAGGTGAGTACGGGACAAAGCGACCGGCTTGGTTCTGCTTTACGCCCGGCTTCTGGTGCAAGAAGAGCAAGGTGCCGAGAGTAAGTTCCGTAGAGCCATTAAATAGCACAACGACCGCGTCCCTGGATGCGGTCGGTGTCGAGCACGCGCAGATCCTTAAAAAACCCGCGCATGTCCGTATATATCGCGATGATTGCCACCAGGCGCCGGCCGCGAACGGCGAGACCAACTCCTTCATTCCCGGCGAGGAGGCGAATCGTGACGTCGAGCCCGTCGTGCGCGAGATGAAGGGCCGCGAGGCGATACGGATCGTCGACCTCTACAAGTCGTACAGCAAGTGCAGGCGGCCCGAGGTGAAGGCGGTGAACGGTATCAATCTGACCATCTACGAGGGCCAAATCACCGCGATTCTCGGTCACAACGGCGCCGGGAAGACGACCCTCTTCAATATCCTCACGGGACTGACCTCACCGTCTATGGGCACCGCCCTCATCTTCGGCTACGACGTGCGCGACTCGAATGACATGCACATGATACGGAGCATGACGGGCGTCTGCCCCCAGCACGACATACTATTCGATCTGCTGACGCCGAGGGAGCATCTCGAGTTCTTTGCCGCGGTGCGCGGGATTCCACGGAATATGGTCGAGCACGAGGTATGGTTACTGGATAATCCTTGATGTAAAAGTTTGGTCATTCGTTATGATCCGCGTATGATATTAGGTTTTAATCTTTTTGTCTTTCTTAATGTTACTGAATTTATTCAAACTGAGAAAGCAAAAGTTTTTTAAATTATTTGCTCCTACGCATAGTTCTATTTTGGAAATGATGTTATATTTGATTTATATCTTCAATTCGAATCTAGTTCTTTCTATCTAGTTCTTTCATTGGTCTCTTTATGATTTGAAGTTCTAGTCAAAGAGCTCGCGTAAAATGATTGCAGAATTTCGTATGATTTTAATTCCGAACTTATTTAAAATTATTTAAACAGTTTTTAAATGATTCTTACTGATTTCAATATGGATGTTTTTATTAAAACGACTTCCAATGATTTCAGTCTATCTCGAAGAATTTAAAGTGATTTAAAGGGATTTTATATAATATCAATTCTTTGGAGATAGATTAGATTCAATTGATTTCAAACTAATATCCAGCTATAAATAAAAAGCTTCTGCAATTCGTTGAAAATCTATTCGAACTTATAATCCTTTCACAATGTAACGATACTTCTTCTTTCGTACGCAAATCAGGTGCAAAAGACATTGAAGGACATCGATCTCCTCGAGAAAGCGGACACGTTCGCCAAGTATCTGAGCGGTGGCCAGAAGAGGAAATTATCAGTGGGCATAGCCATAATCGGAGATCCGAAAATCATAATCCTCGACGAGCCGACGGCGGGCGTCGATCCGTACTCGCGTCGGCAGATGTGGTCGTTCCTCCAGTCACGGCGACACGGCAAGGTGATACTGCTGACGACGCACTTCATGGACGAAGCCGACATCCTCGCCGACAGGAAGGCTGTCATTAGCAAGGGAAAATTGCGATGCTGCGGCAGCTCGCTCTTCCTCAAGAACAAGTTCGGCATTGGATATCATCTCACGTAAGTCTGATCCATGTGCTGATTCTTTGATCATAATTAATGATATTTTCCTTAATGGAATCTTTTGAAATTGTATCGCTCGCCACTCATTCGTTATATATACACTTAGTCATCGTAATATTATATGGAGTATCTCTAATATGTTATTATGTATTGCGAATTTGATGAAAACGCCGTTAAGTCAATAATTCATGGTGAACTGTCATTCGATCTCATTCAAGCAATGAGATTAAAATGGAATCCCACTTTATTACATATATACTATCATAATTTAAATTATCTAAAGAAAATTAGAGTAGTATTATCTCGATAAATAAATACATGAACATATAATAACAAGACTATTTCATCGACTTCACAACTTATAATATTATAGTCAAAATGTCAATCACTTCCTCATCCATCCATTTCTTTGTATTTTCTCCCACTCTCTCTCTCTCTCTCTCTCTCTCTCTCTCCTCTCTCTCTCTTTTATCTCTCGCTCTTAAAACGCTCTAATCACGCCGATATCACGCGCAGAATGGTGCTGGAGGGCAACGTGCGCGAAAACGCAATAACCCGCCTGGTCTCGTCCCACGTGACCAAGGCCGAGAAGGCGCGCCGCCACGGCCGCGAGCTCAGCTTCATCCTGCCCCACAACTCCGTGGAGAACTTCGCACCCCTGTTCTCGGCGATCGAGCACGAGATCAAGACGAAGTCGCTGCGCCTCGGCATAAGCAGTTACGGCGTCTCGATGACCACCCTCGAAGAGGTCTTCCTCCATCTCGAGAAGGACGAGGAGACCGAGTGCACGATGGACAACCTGTCGAAGAAGATGGTGAGGAATCGAGCGCTGAGCCGATCCCTGTCGCTGCAGTCTAAAAGTACGTCCTATCAGAGTTTGCAAAACGAGGGTGCGACGGTGCAGAACGACGCCCAGAAAGGTTGGTGCGGCTGTCCATTACTGCCCGCGGCAATGTAGCGATATGTCCAGAACAATGCCCTCGAACGGTTTCATTCAATGCAAATGGGGATGGGTGTTTTTGCACGAGTCGCGAGGCTCTTTCCTTTATTCTTTGTTTCGACTTTTTTTTTTATATTGATTTCTTCATGAGGGTGTTTTCTGAAAAAATATGCAAAAGTAGCCGGTGTAAAATAAATAACGAATCTATTATTAATGATTCCTTTATCGCGTTTGATCGAATTTTCTTCATTATCTATGTTGAACCAACTTTCGAATCGCCGAAGACTTATAATCATAAAAGCAACTGATAAAAGATCTGATGTGAATAAATTAATGCAACGTATAGCCGAACCGTGTAGGCAAATCAATCTCAGGTTTATGTTCGTTCGACACGTTCTTTATCATATTATTTTTCGAAGGATTATTAAGCCGTATCTTTGAATAGAATTTTGTACTTTAGACGAATTATCAATATTATATTAATACTTTTTTAATAAAGAATACGCGGACAATTTTAACACTATTAATACTTCAAATCTAATTTTAAGCATATATAATCGATCTAAGTTCTGAAACAATATAATAAAGAATATAAATTTTTTAAAACTGTACGTGTAAAATATTTTTGACATCAGTAATTTACAAAGTAATAATTAAATAAGAAATAACAAATTTACTTTCTTTTCTATCTTTATATACATCTCGTTAAATATTTATCAAATCTAAAAAATTAATTTGTGTAGATATTTTTGAGCTTAACACTCGATCTTTTGTAATAAGAAAATAGTTGTCTGAAAGAATTTAAGGATTATATATAAAATGATTTTGAAAATTATTATTTTTTATAGTATTTATTTGCGACGTTTTTCTTTTTATTTCTGAGTTAAAATGCCACCAATTTTAGATTGTGAGGGGCAAAAAACTTTATCAAGAATGAGGCTTGAGTTTGGTAGCATTTTCGCTCCAAAAAGTATAAAAGGTATCTTTGAAAATAATTTTTAATCATCATCAAGACACACCTTCGTTAGTGCATATGTTACAGAGTTATTGCTACTTATTTTATTTTGAATTCCTTTTTTTTTTTAATGTTTATTTTTAATGAAATAAAAAATCATTAATTTATTACACCATACTTTTCTAAACTCCATTTGTTCTACATAAACTTATTCTCATTGCATCTATATATCAGGTAGAATTTAGTCGCTTTTATCATTGGATTGGGCTCGTCATAATGTCTGCTAATTAATTCGCAGTCGATCTCTCTCATAGATATTGCACGTTTCCGTAATCGGCAATGACCGCGCTTACTTTTCGTATGGCAATGTCTGTGTATGTGCACACGAACTGATCGATTCTGTAAAGTCGTCAGTGTTGGATTACGCGTGCGTGCAATTTCGTAGGCAAGCGCGTAACGTTCAATGCGTAGTGAAAGCCAATTTTTATACGTATATAGAGACTTCATCAGCAGCTTCTGCTACATGTACGGGGAGTGTAACCTTTTTAACGAAAGAAATTTTATTTTTTTTTTTTTTTGCCTCTGCCCTTTTTCTCGTACCTCCTGTTACGGCCAGCCGTGGGAACGAACGACTTGCCGGACGGCAACGCTGCCAACGACAAGAGCCCGGCGATCCTCGGCCTGGGCCTCGATCCCATCAAGATACGGCCGAACGTCGTTCAGACCTTTTACGCGATGCTGAAGCTCCGGGTGCTCAGGCTCTTCCGGAGTATCCAGCTGCTTTACTTCACGATAGTGGCGCCCCTGGCGCTCGTGGTCCTCGGGCTCTATCTCAACAGCATACAGACCGTCGAGATAAAGATGCAGAGCCTCGAGCTGAACAATGGTATTGTATTTGTATACGATGTGTTTGCGAGCTTACATAGAAAGAGATTATCGACGGAGAACTTTGAGAACTTTTGTCCGTCGAGTTGCGATTTCAACAATATTTATGATAAAATCATTTAAAATTTTGCTAAACGTTTTTTCACTTACTTACAGATAACTTTCTTTTTCTCCAAATTTTACAAATACGTTTAATTTACATATTTATTGTTTACGTGAAAGAAACATTAATAACAATTTAATCATAGTGAAGAATCTATCGATTGTTTTTCGTATTTTATTTTTAGATGCTTCAGTTTTAAAAAAATGTATAATATATAGAATAATTTAAAAAAAGCGTATTTGAGAAAACGAAAGATCTGAAATACAATCAGTCGTGGTGGTACTTTATTTAACGAATTTTGAAAAAATTTTGAGCATTTGAATTTAGCGAATAACTTGATTTTATAAAAAAAATTTTCATGTAATTTAATAGGTCAATTTGTAAAAAAATTCTGAAAGGAAGGGTTTAAATAAGTAATATATTCAAATAACTGCTACTTATGATTTGTCTATTCAATATTTATGTTGATTGATTCAATAAGTATTTCATTCACGCTTTTTATTGAAAATAACATCTAAAATAGATTTCACATTCTTAATTCTTAGTTGCTGTACATTATTAAATTTAACTTCGCTTATTTATCAATCAAATATATCTGCTCATTTATTTATTATAGTTAATTAATTCGTTATTCAAATTTAACTTAATTAGTTTATGGAATTTCATGTTAAATAAGTTGCAGGAAGGTTTTATCAATTATAACAATTTTATAATCACTTATTACTTTAAAATTACACTGCATGTGCTAATGATGAAACGCATTTGAAAATACTAATAAAAAAACTAAGATATATTTGTGATCTGACACATAATCTAGCTTTCAGTATCTCGGCATACATTGAAAAATCATTGAATTATTATGTACTGCAAATCAAATGACAATCAGTTACGAGCGATCGGAAAACTTTGAGAATTAACATCATTATTTTCAGTAACATTTCATTCAAGAACTCGACGTTGAACAATCACGTTGATCCTATTATTCTCTCGTTCGATTTTCAGACAGTTACGGCGTTGACACGAGGCTCATGTACATCAACAGCACGAGCCGCGACATCTCGCCGTTGATCAATAACGTCGGCCAGGTCGTGGGCCAGTTCAACGAGTACGACGGTACCTTCGTCGATCTGTTGCGCCGAGCGCCGCACATGGCCGTTCTGAACGTGACGGATTACAGCCCTTCGAGGATGAACTTCACAGTTATGTACAACGACACGATGCAGCATTCCCTGCCGATCGTCCTGAACGTCTTCACTAATGCATTCAACAGGTGAGGAATTGTTTTTCTTTTTTTTTTTAATCTTTCTTTCGAAAATCCAGAATTATGCCGTGAGATTTAATAATTAAAAAAAAGCATTTTGTATTGAATACGATATTTGACAATGAGCATTGTCATTCGTGCAAAATTCGTTCATGAAACCTCTTGATTTATTTTTAAATTAATAGACGTAAAAGTCCAAATTTAAGATCTGAAACATTTTACAAGTACATGATTTAGATACTCTGAATGATATAAGTATGTAAAATTCGTAATTAGCTCAACCATTAACCTTTTTCTTCTTCTATATTTCACATTTTTAGATTAGTCAATCCGGGACAGACAGAGCCAATTAGACTGAAAACACATCCATTCCAGCAAACTTCGCAACCCCAAGAGTTCAATATTGGAATAGCTAGTTCGTCCCTTTTTATCGGCATGGATCTCGTTCTTGTGCCCATTACTTTGGCCGTTGATATGGTTTACGATCGCGAGGTATGTAAAGCTCTCATCGTAAACTAAAATTTACAACTATAGGTTTCGTTTCGCTTTTGCTGAAAGGTTATTTTTAAAAGTGAATTGGAATGGAGTAGTTTATGTTCTTACTCCATTTAAGCGCTTAATCTCTTTTAATACAGCTAGATACGTCGAATTATAAAAATGATTTAATTTTTTGATAATTTGTCAAAAAACTTCTGAAAGTTATATTGGCTTGTTTCACTTACGTTGCTATTTATTTGGTTGAGTAATATTCAATTGATTATCAAGCTTATTTTACGAAATAAGTGAAGCCTTACATAACTTATTGTTTCATTGCAGATCAAAGCGAAGAATCAGTTACGGGTCAATGGCCTTTCTTTCACGATGTATTTCTTCACCTACTTCGTGGTACTATTGGGCCTCATGTCATTCATATGCCTCGGTATCCTTGGGATTATATTTCTGTTCGATGTGCCGTCACTGCAGGAGGTTCCTGCGCTACTTACACTGGGCGGTCTCGTCATTCTCTACTGCCCGTCCTCTATATTTTTCTCCACCTGTCTCGCCTACATGTTCGACAAGATGGATTCAGCTCAAAGCTTTCTGCCGAACATCGCCACGTTCTTTGGGCTCATACCGTTCCTTCTGGTTGTCATTCTTGACATGCTGGGTGTCGGTATGTATCGCGTTTTATTTAATTGCATCTTTATCGCAATATTATTAATGATATTTACGTATATGTCGCATTCGAAAATATGTGCGTGACGGTTGATTTTTTAACGGACGATCCAATTTACATCCTTTATGAAGAAGATAAAAAAAATAATGAATATTTCTTTTATAAATTACTCACTTTCTGTGTTCTTTTTAGGAGGAATAGCTGCGTTCGCTCTTCACGTCGTGTTTTCACTTTGCAATACCATGTACGTGCCATACGCAGCGTTATATTATATCGATCGTGTACACCTGATGTGCTCAATTAACGCAGCCTGCCATCATCTCAGCATGTCGGATTACTTGACCAGTGAAATTATTGTCATGGCCCTGGGTGTAATGCTGCATTGTCCTCTTTGGTTCTTCGTTCTTATTATACTGGATACGAAGAAAAACGGCGGAAGAGTGAAGGATTTCTTCAAATACTTTGTGGTGAATAGTCTTACGTTTATTATTTTTATTAACATGTGAAGATATATTTAATTATATTTTTAAAAATTGTTTTACGAATATTTATTTTAATAGCGTAATGGGGGATCCATTGGTGAAGAAATTATGGAAAACACGGATATTGGCGAGCATGAGGATTCCGATGTGAAGAACGAAAGGCAAAAAGTTTTTAACTTGATGAATTCAACTGCTGTTCAAGAGCCACCCGTCGTATTGGTTCAAGTACGTGGTATCTTTTAAATTAAACATAATATTGTATAAAACGAATGCACAAGTATTTTACAAAATGATGAATTATTTAAAATGACCATAAATTACAATAAACACACTTGGATCATTTTGCAATTACGAAACGCTTCCACTGTATTTTATTGATAATTTTATCTTTTCTATTAAGTTTCACGTTAGTTCTACAAACGAGTTTTCAATCAACCTTATTTTCTAACTATCTCTAATAACAGATCATAACCTATTGAAATAATTAGTAAAGTCTATTCTGTAATAAAATAAACATATACATACGCATCTTATTGTACAATAGCAAAATAAGCTCTGCGTTATTGTTCAATTGACAATTCGAAAACGACGATTAACCGTATCCTAAAATATCCTCGGCCAGAACCTTCGCAAGGAATATCGCCAGCAGGAGTCGACCACGTGCAGTTGCTGCTCGAGGCGCGAGATCGAGCAGTCGCCGCCGACGAAGAAGATCGCCGTGCGCAATCTGTCGCTGGCCGTCGAGGCCGGCGAAGTACTGGGCCTGCTCGGTCACAACGGCGCCGGCAAGACCACCACGATGAAGATCGTCATCGCGGAGGAGGCGGCGACGCGGGGCAGGGTGCAGATCGGTGGCAATAACATTAATTCCCACATGTCCGAGGCCTTTAGGAAGATGGGCTACTGTCCGCAGCACGACGCCCAGTGGAAGAATATCACGGTGCGTGAGCATCTCGAGTGCTACGCGGCGATTCGTGGCGTACCCTGGGGCGACGTCAGAAGGTAGGAGAGCGATCGTTCTCTGTACAGAAGGAAATAGATTTTGCTGTTGTTGCAATTCTGTTGAACTTTTCATTAAAAAAACCTTTCATATATCAATAGTTTCGCTTTGTTCCGAAAAAGGATGTGGCTTTTTGAATAGAAATATAGGAATTTGAACGAATACATTACTTAGTATTTCTATAAGCTTTCTACTTCGTAATATAAATATTGCAAACAACTTCTTACGTTTCATTCACCTACAATAACGCTCATATTGATTTTCTGGCAGGATCGTCGATCTCTATTTATCTGGTCTGCAAATACACGAGCACGCGGATAAACAGACGCAGGAGTGTTCTGGCGGTACCAGAAGAAAACTTAGTTTTGCTATGGCAATGATTGGAGGACCCAAAGTTGTACTTATGGACGAACCTAGCACCGGGATGGATCCACGTTCAAAGAGATTCCTGTGGGACACGATTCTCGCTAGTTTTCAGGTAGTTACATTGTACTAATACAAAACGAAAAGTTAAATTTGGTTGAAAAGAGGAACTGGCGAAGTTATTATATTTATATAAGTAATAAAAAATTAAAAAGATAAAACATGATAGAATTGCCTTCTTTTTGTTTATGTTTCGGAACACAAGGCAATATTTACCATTTTGACGATTGATTAAATTATCCGCCGAGTTCTGATTATACTAGTGTCTGTAATATTACCGTAAATTTACTTTACTGATATTCCGTTATCAATTGTTTTATTTTGAAAATCCTGCAAGTGGTATATAATATATGTTAAGAGATAAGTGAATGAAATATCAATTAAAGTAAAAAAAAAAATTTTTTTTCTCTAATATTTTTCATAGTTTTCGCAAGTTCTGTGCAACCAATGTTTTTTACCTTTCTAAAGACAAGGGAACAAGGCCATGCGACACATCATCTTTTATCTCTCATTTATAATTTTGGGTCAGTTGCGCCATCAGTTAGTTCTATCTCGCGCAGCCGATAGAAGTAGTTTTCTACTTCCTTAATCTTCTTGTCTGTATTTTCTCCTCGCTTTTACAATTTCCTTGCTCTATCAAAATAATCAAATAATTTGTTTTGGTAGAGCCTGACGTTTTATGATATTTCGTGTAACCTGTACATAATTAAGGTTAAGTATATCGAAATACGAAGGAAAAGATATTTTATCGATTTTACTAGTTCACTACAATTCTCTTACTTCATTTTATTATTATACAACGAATTAGAAACTTATTAATACGTTTTTTAAGACATTGATCGAATCTAATTGTGATTACATTGTGATTATATTGTGATAATATTATATTGCTCCGGTTCACTTTTAATCCTCGCCACTGTAATAATGCTTTCGCGACTTTAATCCCCAGGGCGGCAGGGGAGCCATCTTGACCACCCACTCGATGGAGGAGGCGGACGCCCTTTGTTCGCGGGTCGGCATAATGGTCAGGGGCGAGCTGCGCTGCATCGGCTCCACTCAGCACCTGAAGAATCTTTACGGGGCCGGCTACACGCTCGAAATGAAGCTCTTCGGCGGCGACTGCACGCCCACCACGCCCTCGGGCAATCGGGTGAGCTGCCTGAAGGAATTCGTCACGGGCATGTTCGCGGACGCCACCCTCGAGGAGAGCTTCGCTGACAGGCTCGTATTTGCCGTGCCCCAGCACTCGGTGCATTCGCTGGCCGAATGTTTTACTCAGCTTGAAAAAGGTTGGTTCAATTATGACGTACCCTTAGATTTATCCGATTAATCAGAGATTTGATGACGGTTAACTATCGGCAAAATAAGTAAATTTCCAATCAAAGATTCAATCAATTAGATCAGATAATTCGAGCGTGTTTCTTAAAAAAAAAAAAAAGAAAAACATGAAACTGACCATTCTCTTCCATCGCAGCCAAACTCGACCTGGACATCGAGGAGTACAGTTTCAGTCAGACGACCCTCGAGCAGGTGTTCCTCAAGTTCTCCCACTACGACGAGCCGGAGACGGGCGATTGAGCGGCGAGCGGCCCGCGGCGGATAATTGCTCGAGCCGTCCAGGGCCACGAGCTCCGCGAGAGCTTAGGGAATTGCAACGGCCTATCGTGACAAATGCCACGGGAGCGAGGTTGGGAGCGAGAGCGAGACCGAGACCGCCGCTACCGGCGTAACGGAGGGACCAGAGAGGCTCGCCATTCCGATTAGCAGTGGGTGTTGGCTGGCAACGCGGTAGGGCGAGAAGCCGAGCGCGGGAGCAAGAGCCATTCGAGGAACGAATCCGTGAGCGGGACGGTGTTGTACTTGTGCCCTGTTTGTCATCATTTCACGAAGTCCCTCGGTGCTGTGTCACGATTTATAATTATGACTTTACGTGGAAGACGATTGATTGGGCGGCGTTACGCATAGACATGAGGGTATTTTGTGCCGTAACTCGTGCATCGGACGATTGTGCATTATTATTATTATCATTATTATTATTATTATTATTATTATCAGTATCATTATTATTATTAATCAATGACGTTGAAACTTTTTTGTGAATTTTTTATCGCGATGGTGAATAATTTATTTTGCGTTGCCTCGGTTCACGTGCGCCGTTATACAGATTTTGTACAATACGTATTGTAGCATTGCGCTCGCCGCAGGAGATATTTTGTACGTAAAGTAAGAAGTTTCAATGTCCGCATCGCCATGTGAAAAAAGGAAAAAGCAAAAAAAAAGAACAAAGACCTCTTTTTGAATTAATTCCGTTCGAGCACATCACCGTTGAGGATTCGAAATACGAACAAATTATTAAGTCCATCGTCATACAAGAAAAATATTTAAGGGCACTTATGATGAAAGTGCTTGTAATGAGCGTATAGACTCGCAATATAATAACCCAAATTTCTGCATGTAAATAAGATTTCCCGGTACATGGGCCCTTAAGGTCGTGTACGTTGATCAGAAATTATATGTATATATATATATATATATATATATATATATATATATATATATATATATAATCAATGATACTATTTAACGTAATTAACCAGCTCTATAATTTTTATAATACATAAGTTTGATTTAAAAAATAATTCAATAGTATTCTAGTTTTTTGGTAACTTATTAAATGCAATTGTTTTTTTTACGCGAAGATTCGTGATTTTAACGTCATATATCTTTATCTGACCTAGAAACAATTGTATACTATGTATTAGTACCGAATGCCGAGACATAAATAATTCAAAGTCATTCGTAAAAATTATTTTCTAATAGCGTTGTTTTAACATTAAGATCGAAAATGTATTCGGAGAACCCGAAGATAGAAAAACAAATAATACTTCTCTAAAAACAAATAATAATAATAATTTTTATGATACACTACGATTATCATCTATAACGGTAACTTCCTATCACTTGTCGCGCAAATGTACCAACAACATACATCCCGACAACTTGGATAATCAGTCTATTCTTGAATTCGCATGGATTTTTCATACACCTAAATATGCTGTAAAGATTTTTGATTAACATATACTCGACTATAAGTGTGACCGATAATTTTACATTGTCGAAGTAATAATCGGAAGTTAAAAAGTCTGACGTGGAGACGCGCGGTGAATTACAGCCCAGCGCGACGAACCGGCCGCGAAAAAAACAAACACAAAGCGTTCACCAAAAGAAAAAAAAAACAGTCGTTCGCGAGTCTCTGTGGGACTGACATCCCCCTCCCCCCCGTCAAACTTTCGTCCATGAACATTTATACACTGGAAATAATGAAAGCAATTGAGCTACTACAACAATAGATGATTGTTCGGTACATACGATCGTGCGCGCGGCATGGGGGTAATACAAAGGGAAAATAATTATAAGATTATAGAATACATTCTAAAAAATTCGATGAAACCGTGCTCGAAACTACTCGAGGGCCACGTCGAGGCGGGCCCAGGCATTGTAATAAACGAGGCTGGGCATTTTAACCAGAAACTCGGCGTCCCCGTGGATCGCATTATTTTATAGGATATTAGGCTGTTTTAATAGTGATTTATGCTCGACGTCCGCGCGGGGGCGCGTTTCAGTACGCTGCCGGCCTCGAGCGCAACTCTTAGCTTTTAGTGAATTTTATTAAATAACTTTTATCGAAAAGTGCGTCGGAATGGGGGGGAAGGTTGGAGGAGAGAGATAGATAGATAGAGAGAGAGAGAGAGAGAGAGAGAGAGAGAGAGCGGGAGAGAGAGTGAGGGTGAGAGATATTTATGAGCCTCGCGAAACATTCTGGTCCTTAATCACTTGCATATACCATTGCGATACCGTATGAAAGCCGAAACTGATTCTGATTAGGAAAATTATGTAGTAAAGCAAAAAAAAAAAAAACTAAATAACACAGTTAGTGCGAAAGACGAAGAAACCTTTGACCAGATACGGGTTTTTGTAAAATAAATGCCATCATAAACGATCTAGCGTAAGCCAATAAATTTCTGTTTTTATGAATTTAGAAAATTAACGATATATGCAAGATAATAATAATAATCATAATAATAATACTTACAATAATTATTATAATAATTATTATAAAAATTATAGCTACAATTATCAAGAAATCGAATGTTTCCATGCGTTCGACAGCATTTGTTTACACATGCGTACGAGAAACTGCAATTTTGAAATGGCGTTTTAAGAGATGATGCGTTTAGATGGGAGAGATTAAGTGAGTGAGAGAGAGAGAAATACAGAGACACAGAGAGTAAGATATTGCGTTTGGCTGATTAAAATATTTTGTAGGTAAAGAAAAAACGTAGGTAGTGAAATTTAAAAATTTTGTCACACTGGTGTAAGAACAGCGTTTTTTGTATATATTCATATATATATATATATATATATATATATATATATATATATATATATATATAAATGATGTTATATAATAAATACTTAATAAAAAAGACAAAACAACACACACTTTAATGAGGAATAAGTATATAAATTTTTATATAGGAACTATAATACGCCTATTGTCACGATAAGACATTCGCGCACACCTTAATTATATGCGGGATTCGTCATACTAATAGAGAATATCCTCCCGTCAAACCAAGGAGAACAAGAAGCAAGGCATACGAGAACAACCGAGGAAAAAGAGAAAGAGAAAGAGAGAGAGAGAGAGAGAGAGAGAGAGAGAGAGAGAGAGAGAGAGAGAGAGAGAGAGAGAGAAATAAAGAGATACCGCGAGAGAAAGAGGAATAATTTAATAAGCAAAAACCGAATCGAGAGCAAAAAAATTAATTAATGAGACAATGTAAAAATTAGTCAATTATTATATTACGTCACGCGTGTAATTAGTAAAAGATTGTTTCGTAAATCATTGAAGCCTTGCGCGCTTGCATCGACATTCGCTATAATAAAACTCTTATTGCGAGAGACCACCGCAGAATTTATATAGATCATATTACAGTGAACCATTTATCCTCCCTTTTTCTTTCATCTATAGAAGACAACAGGCGATGAAACAGAATGAAAAAAACTATATAATCTCCCCGTGAATGAACGTGTTTTAATCAGCTTTTTAACTTTTTATTTTTTAATTTAAAAATACAAAACCAGAAGAAAAGGAAAAAAAATGAAACAAATACAAAACGGATGAAAAAGAAAACAACGGCAACAATAATAATTGGGGGTGGGGGGAATTTAGAGCGATGATCGACGAGGGGACGAGCGAACGGCGAAATCGATTCAACTTTTATTGCACTCTTATAAACGGCACGTAAAAGCACAATAAAGAAAACGAAGAAGAAGCGAAAAAGAAGATCATCGTGTCCACGTCTCCTTTGGATACTATATATGCGTCAAGACTTGAACAAGGGGAATAAATATGGATATATACATACATATATATATACATCTATATATATATATATATATATATATATATATATATATATATATATATATATACACAGCATTTATACTCGAGTCGATTTTGCCAAAGAGAATTGTACACGAGGAAAGCCTCTTGGTAGTCGAAGCGATATCGTCCGTATATGAACGTGAGGACAAGCGCGCGTCTTTGTTAATGCGAATTGTATGTAAAATCAGTTGTTTAAAACAATGCTTTTTCACTAATAAAATTTATCGAAAGATCGAACGATCTCGCAGTTTCCAATAGCGACCTGTTCTTGTTTCATTTCATACACATCCCATCTTTTGCCGAATGCTGTATAGATATAAGTAGAAACTGTAGGATTATTTTAAAATTTTTTGGATAGGTATTTATATATATATATATGGATTTTGTGTAGAATTACTTCTAAAATAGTAATTTAAACTATTTATTTGTGAAAAATAGTATAGATTTAAAGTTTAATATTCAAGAGATATATCTGTAAAAGTATTTAGTTTTAAAATTATTATTATTATTTATATTATCATTTAAAATTCATTATTATTAAAAACTTTTTTATTAATTTTATATTTAATAATAGTAGTTCAAACCGTTAATATGTCTCATTTGACAATTTTTCATTTTGATCATTGATAATTTTTCTTAAAAAGTTTATATAAGTATCATTTAAATATGCAACTGAGAAATAAAAGTTATATTTTAACTTTTTTTCAGAAAAAGACGGCCCACTCCGTCTTCTTTTTTTTTTAAGCCCTCTCGTAATCCTTATTAGTTTCCCTCGCGTGCACACTTCAACCCCCTTTCAAAACCCTATATAATTCCAAAAAATTTTGAAGAGCTGTTGGATGATGAGCAAAATAAGTAAGACATTTATAAAGCACCAGAGAAGAGAAAGAACAAGAGAAGAGAGAGGGAAATTGGGTTCTTCTGATTGTAAATTACTACAATAATATAAATTATATTAATATCATGAAGATCGAGTTTTATTTTTGAATTTAAGATTTTCTGGTTAGTATGGATGAGTTGTTCTAATATTGATCTCTGATATTAATTAATAATTAGACTAATGTCTACATTTTTAATATAAAACAATAATAATTTTATATTTCCAATATCACTATGATTTTTTAAATATTGGGCACGTTGTCATTTTAATCAATTGATAATATTTTCAGTTTATCTTTCAACGTATTATTAATAGAAATATAAAGAACGCAACGATCGACGCTTTTTCGCATTCTAAATACAATTGCGTAACTTTACTACCCTAATACTAATGTCAACTAAGCCCTGCTAAAACTAAATCGATCAGGATTTAGATTAATTAATGTTCTATTACGTATTGGACTGTATCTTCTTCTCAATTACACGCCCACCAATTGTATTACGCTATTATTTTTACCCACGGTAATTCTAACGATTCCGCACAGCTTTGAATAAATGAACGGTCAATGAAACGGATTTCCTCCGCTCGGCATCGACTCGCAATAATTGACGCAGCTTGTATTGTTTCACGTTTTTTCTTCTGCTTTTCATTTTCGTCGTCCAGAGGAGAACGCGCCTACTCCATTTCGCAAGTAGGAAATAAAAATAAAACGAGCACCCCGTCCGACTATCGGGACGTGAACTTTTAAATTGTGAAAGTATGAAACCGTAGAGGAAGAAGAGGCGAGGGGCGGACGGAGCGACCGGAGTATAAAGAAGTAGTACAGCGGTGGTAAAGGGTGCATAATTAAGCATATATATATATATATATATATATATATATATATATATATATATATCATAACGGCATAAGTGACGTACTTGAAGAGGTATAAAACGTCGAGAGTTCGAGCTACTGCAGCCTCTCCCGCCCACACTAGTTCCGTTCTCGCTCGTCCATTCTCTACTTACCCACACCCTCTCCATTTTTCCCCTCCCCCCCTAAACCTCACCCGCCCCTTCGCTCTTCTATACTTACGCACGGACAGCGCGGCATTTCATTATCGTGCGTGGCGGCGGCGGTGGCAGCGCCAGAGGCACCGCCACCAGCATAAGTTGCGGCGGTATCGCCGAATCGATAACGGGCTCGCTCGCTCGCTCGCGCCTCGCCTACTTTATAAGCGATATATATATATATATATATATATATATATATATATATATATAGAGGGGCTGTGTCGCCGGCCATCTCCCATGAAATATCCCGCCCGCTCGAGGCCGGGCGGGGATGAAAAAGAGAGGTAGAGAGAAAAGAGAATCCCTGCGCTTTCGTTTCTTATATATATATATATATATATATATATATATATATATATATATATTGTTCATGCGTGTTTGCTTAATATAGAGAAACTGATACTCGAGCAGCCGAGCTTATTTATCTTTAGCACACTCTGTTTGCGCGAACCGTTGCTCATAGGGCGTTGTAAGTGGCCGGCTAAGGTGGCCAAGTTTAAAGTCTGTGTTTGGCCCCGTGCCAGAACTTTGGATAACTAAGCACGGAAAGTTTCTTTTTAATTAATTTATTGTGATTAACGGTAAAACCGACGAGCCAAAGATTAACGATTAAATTGCTAACCTTTACGGACTTTGATTAGACAGCAAGATTTCACTAACACTTACTAATAGATAATAACAATTTAATAGATTATTTTAGCTGGTTTTAATACAAATTAATTAGAATTTCATATGTGTAAAATGTATTACTGTAATTATAAATAATTGATACCAAACAATTTTTTTTATTAAAATTCAAGTTCACATTAAAATTAAAGACTACATATACTAAATAATTCGTAAATAATAGAAAAAAAAGCAATCCTGAAAAATTCGAATAAACCGAATAATTCCTTGGTGCAATTATGAATAACGTTGCATTAAAAATGCTTTCGTAACATTTTTATCTTATTGTGAACTATTGGGGACGGTAGTCTTTTAATACTAAAATGCGACTAACATGGTATTAACTTCAATTGAGTTAGTACTGGACCTGTGGTAGATACTCGTACTTCTGCCTGTACGATTAATTCAAATGAAAGAATTACTATTTTATAAATTTTTTCAATTAATGAAATTGGTATTATAATAAGTTCTTTATTCATTCGTTCTGTTTTTGATTACCAAACTGTCTTATGCGTTTAAGCTGGCTCCTCGGCTAAACATTACCTATTTAAGTTTATTTGAAAATACAATAGATTTATTAATAATGATTCATATTTTGTAATAGAACTATTAAATTAATTTAAATTGTGAAATCCTGAGCATAATAAGATTTATTTTGATTTCGTACTTTATTTTTCTACTAGTTATATATCTTGAGCCTCTTCTTTGCTGATGTGAATATTATTTTCAATGAATAATCTGAATTTTCTAATTACTTGTATAAAAATCGCAAAACCTTAAGATTACGATTTGATCAATTTTCGGCTGTTTATCATATGATGCAATGTCAAATTATAATTTGAAAATTCTCGTATTCATCCACCTATTTTTTGACACTATTAAAAATCTGTATTCTTAATGTCAATCGTCAGATTATTGAAAAGCCGATGGAACTATCTTAATACAATTTTTCGCATTCCTTGTCTCGTCGGTAAGTAGAGAATACGTATACCAAAATAATTTAATGCTTCTGCGGAGCTTTGAAATGGAAAAATTTCGATTCAAGTTTTCATTTGATATGGATCAGTTTTATTCTTCTTTACTCCAGAACATTGCCGGGGCTGGATTATTTAAATTGAATTTCTCGGGAACCTCTGTTTTCTTCGTATGGGAACATTCTTTTACGTTAATGGAGAGGGATGTAAGGCATTTGAATTATTACAATAGCCTACCACTTTAATATTATATATACGTCTGTCTCTCTCTCTCTCTCTCTCTCTCTCTCTCTCTCACTCTCGCTGGCTCTTTGAGTTTCATAAAGCGAGCCGACTCGACTGGAATGGGACATAACTATTTAATTCTTGTATCAAATATTAAGTATATTACAATATGTAATTATTAATTTAACACGAAAGAATATTTTTTTTTTAAATATCGTCAAGAAAAACGTAATTAAATGATTTTATTTTCACGAAGTCGCTCAGTATTACGAAAAATTCCATTTTTATATTATCTCATATGCAAAACGTAATGATATCATACCAAGCTGTATATGCTTTACATTTATGTATTCACTTTTGCATTGAACTTTAGAGCAAATAAATTTTCAAATGCAAAAAAGTGTTTTCTTATTAGAAAAAAAAAACATTTAAAAAAAGGGTGTTCTATTTTTTCAATTTCCGAGCAATATTATTTTATTACAAATATTAAACCGTAGACTTTAAGCAGAAAGGGTATCCCAAAAATGGTAGTTTAAAAAATACAAATAGCTTAGGAATATTTATTCTAAATAAAACAGTAATATAAACAGATAATTTTTATATTAAAGTGAGATGTGTTTGACATATCATACTTGTAACTTATGAAAGTTAACAAAAAATCGTTATTTTTAAAATAGTTATTTTACTAAAAATAAATTTAAGAAATACAAAAAATGAAAAAGTATTAATAATGATAATATACGTAATATTTTTCATTATAGGAATTTATTTTAATAAATAAGTTGGGCTGAGATGGTTCATTAGTTTTATTAAATAAAAGTAAAACATATAACTAAAAGCTATAAGCTTATCATTATATTAATCTGTGTTAGTGTTTTTAATTCACGGGAGTAAGGACTTAATAAAACTTTTTTTTTAATATAATTAATAAAGCTTTTATTATTCTCATTAATTAATTGAAAAGCTCATAAGGATTTTCATTCAAGCATCGACGAAATATAAATATACAATCGTTATTCTCTTAGATTGTTCAAATATTGATAATCAAGATAGGCTTGAGTTTGAAAATTAAATAAAAAAAATTTTAATTCATTATGTTATATTTGAAGTATCATCATTAATATTTACTTGAGTTTTGTTACTAATTCGTACGTGTGCGATGATTAAAATAATATACTAATGACAATAATGTAATTTCATATTTAATCTAGTTTGTATTTAGTATGTCATATCACTATTTGCGGCTCGAAGTCGAAAATAGAGGCTAGTAGAAGTACAAGCAAGCGTCTAACCCGAACACGACACCTACTACTTACGAGAGACCGGTTGCCGGCATTGGAATATGAGATTATCCATGAAAACATTTAATTATTACTATTACTATACTGATTATTAAACGTAATCGATTTTCATCTCAGAAATAGTAGTCTATTGATATTCTCATCTAACCCAATAATGATAAATCTAATCCTAGCATGGCTGTTAACTAATTAGTCTCAAAATTAGCCAAGCGTGACGTAGGGGTTGCATTTTTATTATCCAAGTCATCCAATTTTAATGATTTCATTAGATTTCAGTACTTATTCATTATAATATTGTCGATCGCGCTTACATTTTTTGTTTTGACCAAAAAATCAATTGAGAATACTAATAATTATTACTTTTACAAATGAAATTATATCTAAATTATTAGTAAAAGGGTTTTCGTAAGAAAGATGCCGATTAACAAATAATACGTTTATTATATAGTAAAAATAATAATTTGCAGTCACACTTGGATATCCAGGCGGTCCAATGGAGAGAGAAAGAGAGAGGATTACGTATTCGTCTCAAAAGTGGCTTCGTATATATATATATATATATATATATATATATATATATATACCCTATATATATATATATATATATATATGAAGATAGATACGTAGATAGATATATGGAGCGCTTCGCCGCCTCATCGATCGCGGCGGTAGCGAGGCGCGAGGCGCCTCTCGGATTTCACGTCAACTTTCGTCACTACCAGGTATACATTACACGCCATAGGATTCCGACCCACGCACCGCTAGAGACCCTCTAGCACCCCCTCCCCTCCCTTCCTGCATTCTGCATATCCTCTAATTTCGCCCTCGATCGAGCCCTTCGGTGCGATATATGGGCCTACGCATACATACATACATGCATATATATATATATATATATATATATATATATATATATATACATACATACATACGCATAGAACGGTGCGCTGCCCCGCTGGGCATCGGGTATTAACCGTTGTCCGTTGTATACGCTCATTCGACGGTGTAGTGGTTGGCGCACCGACTGTGATGCGCGGTACATTAACGGGGTCAAGGGCCGGCCCGGCCAAGGATTTAATGCCTCCGTCAGCGCTGTCGGAGCTGGAGAGTGGGCGGAGTAACGAACGGAACGTTTTCTACCCTCTACAAATCAGTGTTTAATTAAAAAAAAAAACAAAAAAAAAAAAAAAACACGAAGAGAAGCTGTTTCTTGGCTCCTTAAGAAGTAGCGCCTGCTCGGAGGAGATAAAGCTCGTATTAGCCGATGCAGACGTTGCGTTTATATATATAGTTTAATGCAAGACTATAGACACTAATTTATAAGGAACTTTTATTCGGATGCTAACGAAGGTCAGATTATCTTTGGTTTGCGTTAATTCGATCTTTATTATGAATCAGAATTTTAATTAAATCGTCGGTGCTAATGAAAATTAATGCTCGAATTAAGGAATCGGTATTTTATTATCATTTAGGACGAGATGGTGTTACAACCATTATACCTTTCAGGTATTTGCATTTTCATGTGCGCATGGGCACTGTTTTTTTTGTCGAATGCAAACGAATTAGCGAAAAATAAGGTAAAATTATTTATTGGGAAAACTTAAAAAGGAGAGAACTAAGAATTAAAGATGAAAATAAATTATATGGATTTTTCACCGTAGGTTACTTGTTACGTTCATCAATGGGAGGGTAGGTGATCCATTTTCCAAGTGTATCATGATATGACTGAAAACGGGAATATTTATATTTTCAATTGATTTGTTTTACCCGTGTATATTATTAACTAAATGTTATTCTTATTATCCACATGAGTGAATGCATTACAAGGCAAATACTATCAAAATTAACGAAATATCTTTGACTTGTCGGATCAATTTTGTTATTTCAATTTATGCATTTCAAATTCGGAATCTTAGTTCATTAAAAACGGCATATTTCATCAAATGATTAAGATCTTTATATTTTTTAAATAAACAATCCTACTGATGGATTATTTCTATTAAAATATTCATCATATCATAAATATTGTGTTGTTCAATAATAAATAATTACCAAGAAAAATTATTTAGTGAAAAATCCACTAACGATCCCAACAATTGACGCATATAACTTATTTTTATTTTCTCCTTCATTTTACATTCTTATTAATTGGTGAAATTTTGCTATTTTACCTTATATAGTTGTTAATTGTATTATCATTCAGAAGCCATATTTACTGTATAACCACTCGATTCGAAATAATCAAATAGAAATCTGGCCATTATAGGTAAATTATACGTTTCGTTTCAAACGATAACAAAAGTGGCCTTCCATGAAATTTACCAGGGACACAAATTACCGAGGATTAATGTCGTAAAAAAAGTTGATAGTAAAAAATATACATACCTTTATCATGTTTAAATAAAGCTAATAGCGCGAGTGCAATCATAAGAGATAAGAGTTATGCCAGAGCTATTTTCACTTGGAGTACGAAAACGCTTTAGTCTTGATAAATGTGGCACTATACATAGTAACACCGCAAAGACGCAAGATTCGTATGGACTTGGTCCTCCAGTTCGGTATAACTTTGTTACGAATAGTAATCATAAGTTCCGCGGCTATAACATAAATCTGTCCCCGAGTCGAGCGGGGCACGCTTGTACAGATGCACACACACACACACGCACACACACACACATACGCACGAATACACAGACGCGAACGCAGTCGTATATATGTATGTATACATGCATACATGAACGTGCACGTTCAATCGCTGGCTGAGCCGACTTTATAACTTGGAGCTATTTTTCCATAAATCCCTGCGTACCCCATACTAATACACGTTTTTGGCCGTACGAAACTTTCGCATTATTAATGCACAAATCGTATCGAGATTTTCTCCGCTGGGCGAAGATCACTTGGAATGTATTTCGAAGTTATCTACATGTTTTATGCGTAACGGATCGATTTAACGCGCTTTGCAAATATATCGCGACGTCCAACGCGTTGGAGATT
Organism: Sycobia sp. Sy_11; assembly: GCA_018907035.1. Classification (NCBI taxonomy): domain Eukaryota; kingdom Metazoa; phylum Arthropoda; class Insecta; order Hymenoptera; family Epichrysomallidae; genus Sycobia; species Sycobia sp. Sy_11. The sequence goes on from JACCIC010000203.1 coordinate 354,011, forward strand.
AATGTTTTATCAATGCAATCCTGTCCGATCGTTTTTATTCGTGTCGAAATGTTTCGAGCAAAGGATCTATAAGAATACGTTAAAGGATTCGTGGAGTGATTCCAAATTTTTATTGCGTAGATAGAACATTCGAATATGATCCGAGTTAAGTTTCAAAATCATCGTCTTCAGCCTTTGTAATATTATTGTGTCAATTTTCCAATCGACGAATGAGAAATATAAGCATCCGTACAATAATGTCGATTTTCCGCCTACAGTTCGCGCCTAGGTTATGTCTACTGGTTTTCGTAGCTATTCTCAATTACGTGCGCCTTTCCAATTAATTGCATTAAATATTATGAATCATTAAGAACAAATAAGTATTTATTTAACTTTCAGTTCGATTACAGTACAGATACTCTTTTTTGTTTTGAAGAATAGCTAGTGTTTCTTAGAACTTCGTCTACATATTAGTCTAATAGTTGAGGCTTAAAACGATAAATTCAAATGTTGTAGGTTAATTAATTTGTCGTTATGTAATAATCAAGAAAATAGACCGTAGCGTGATTGACGGTCGCATGGCACATAGATATTTGCCGTTTTATTGGTTGTTCAGACAATATTTTACCGATCACGTATTCGTAATTATTTATTTTTTTTTTTTATAACGAAATTTAAAATGTTGATAATTAAGAAATATAATTTTACGTGTTCTACAAGATATATTTACCCCATTACCATGTCTCTTGCCATACGCTTTTATAATTAAGAGCATCTGATCATTATAGCCTTTTAATTCGAGAGCTCTGTTCAAGCGAGCATATAGGGATGCATAGTTTGGGAGGGAGGGCAAATACAAAACTAGGGGTGCATAAATAGATAGCGAGAGCTTAAACGAAAAAAATTAAACGAGAGAAATGTTCTTCTTGTTTTTTTAATTACACGCTATTGAACGCCGTACTTTTGCTTTAATTTCCCTTCTCGAATGGTGATTATACAGTGAAGACTGATACACTGAACAAAGAAAAATTGATAAAAGCCCGTTAAGCGCGATTATGATTTCATACAATGGTTTAAACAACACAATTTACTTCTTGACGCATTAATCCTCGACATACCAGCCCATTATCAGACGCGTTCCCCCTCCCCACCAACGCTGCTGTGCTCCCGATTACGAATGTAATACGCGGCTTCTCGCGCTTCCGCGCGGCCATACGAACCCCATAACGATTCTCTCGAAATCCCGAGCGTTTATTCCGCGTCATCGACTCGTTATATACCTAATCCTGTAACTTAATGAAATCGGTCACCGGCTCCGTTTCCACTCCCCGTCGCCCAGTCGCGCTATCGTCAATCACGGATAAACCCCTCCGCCCGGAAAATCTCTCTCGTCTCGCGTCCCGCCGGCGCCCACCCTCGCTTTTCTACCACGCGCATAGAATGGCATTCGGCCTCGTCGGAGCTTTTCGCCCTTTCTGCACTAGCTTCCATCTCCGACACTCTCTGTCTCTTTCTCTCTCTCTCTCTCTCTCTCTCTCTCTCTGGCTCTCTCTGACTTTCTCTATATCTCTCTTTCCAGTGGGAGGAGGCGGCACGCAGTAACGAGCGCGCGCCAAGGATCGTAATCTGGTTAAGTCTCGTGTTTCGGCTGTTAGCGCTCGCGCAATTGATTGCCCTTCTCTCTCTCTCCCTCTATCTCTTCTTCTCTCGAGCTTTCTCGTCGGCGAGCTCGGCTGCTCCTTTGCCGGCGGCGTGGCGCGCGTTTGTTTTGCGTCGCGAAGATATAGAGTGATAGACAAAGTCAGAGAGAGAGAGAGAGAAAGAGAGAGAGAGAGAGAGAGAGAGAGAGAGAGAGAGAGAGAGAGAGCGTAAGAGAGAGGCGGTAGCACAACAGGCAGGAAGTCGCAAGAAGCGACGGAGCAAGATAGGAACATAGGAGGATGGTAAGACAGAGAGAGAGGGAGAGAGAGAGAAAGAGAGAGAGAGAGCCCTTGGACCGGCTCGCTTCGCTCGCGCTTCATTGAATCTCCTCTTGTACTGGCGTTAGGAACATAGAGAGGAACGGGCGGAGAGGCAAAATGTCTATAGCGCGTCGAGGGCCGGGGTGGTCGCTGGAGGAGGGGTGCGATGGCGGTCGACGGAGGAGGCGCCTTAATCGGATTGTTGCCTGCTCCGCGCCGAGCTTTCAGCGTCAATCGCATTATCCGGACGCGACGACGCAGCGCGCCGTTACTATATACATATATATATATATATATATATATATATATATATAAGATAGCTCTGGATTGAAGCCCGTTGACTTCTGGCCCGAGTGCTACGGCGCAAAGCTGCAGTGGTTCGAAAAATTCCTAATCACCGCATGGCGGAGTGACGCCGTTTTCCGAGGTATTTGCGCGGCTCCCAATCAAGATTATTCGGATAAAGTATATACGGGACGAGGGTCGCGGCGTTAAAGAAGATTTTCCTACGGGGCTCCCGCTTTCGCTGTTCTTCGTTGCTTCGTTTGACCTCGGGCTGTGGGAAATTGAAAATGGCTTCGGTGGAAGTTTTGATGGTAAAAACTGCAACAACAACAACAATAATAATAATAATAATAATAATAATATTGCTCTTTCTGTATTTTTATTCGACCGAACCTGTTTTTCTTTCGGATTGGATTGGTTCGAATATAATGCACGTTTGTTCGTTTCTTTTTTTGTTTGTCTATTTGTTTGACCATAGATTTTATCAAATTAAAGAGTTGAGGCAAGTGATGTCGGGAAAGAATTTTCCACAGGATGCACCATATATACAGAGGCTTATCAAATTAAATTTTAAATTGATGCTGAGTCTGAAAAGAATGCCCACACAAAGGCACTTTCAAAGCTGATTGCGGCCGAAGTACTTTTCAAAATGCAAAAGGGCAGCGATCAAAGTGTCACGTTATATATACATTGAATCGGATCGAAATTTCGAATTAATCTTTATTAAGGTATTAACAAAACGTTTATAGAATTAATTCAACATTTTGAGTAAATTTATATATGTTTCTAATTGCACAAAATGTGCTACATATAGACTCGATGTTAAACATCTCCGATAGCCGTATTATGATTGTGTCCAAAGTACCTCTAAAAATGGATCAACTATCAGGCCGAGCAGGTTTAATAATCCATAGATTCACACCTCGACCACTCCTCACCACAGCCGCCGGCGGAATGCCTAATACAAGATGATGATTTACGTCGCGGTTGATGTAACTCCACATAACTATCGCGCGTATTAAATGGCTTGAATTTGACACCCGCGCACGTCCGATCGCGCTAGCGCAACGATGAGATTTATCCCCGATTAGTAACTTCGGGCACATTGTTTCCGGTATATAGACAGCGGGCATAATTCGCATTTAGTGAGCGTAGAGCCGGTCCTCCGGTCAGCCACCGTTCAGAAGCACGATCGTAAAGTTTATTACGGGCGTGAGAGAGAGAGAGAGAGATAGACAAAGAGAGAGAGTGGGGGATGTAATTCCTATTCTTACAGGTTGGAAGATGTACGTCTATACCAGAGAAGAACTCGATCCAGTCATTCCGGAATTTTTCTATAATGTGGATTCTTATTGGTGGTTCATTAAATTCCTATCCTAGTAAATTAAATTCTCCGATTTCTACAATTTTTTTGTTTACCCCGTTGACATTGTGGCTTGAGCAAAGTTTGATTGAATTTGATAGGTATGAATTTCATATCGATTAGGTACATTATCCATCAGCTGGAAAATACAGAAACTGGTGAATCCAATAACTTGGTTCAATGACACTAACTATGCCTCCAGTGTACTGACGTTATTGAGCTTCGCGAGCAAAAGGAGCATATGTCGAGGATCTTCTATACATACATAGTTTTGAAACATTTTCTCATATTCCATAAATAATAAACAATATGTTCCGATCTTTTTTGCAAATTTCCACATATAAAATCTCGAAATGACACTTGAGTTCCGTTATTAAATAATCCCGCCCACCAAGGTTTACGTAACAAAGTATATATATATAACAATAATTCACTTGTGTGAAGATATACGCCTTACTCGTCTTTCAACGTCTATTTGACCCCGAGCTAATTAGACCCGCGTACCCGTCCCGTCATCAATCTTGACGAGGCCAGGAAACTCGCGATAAACGGGCTTGCCATATATACTTGGCAATGTACGCACTCTCATTATCGAAAGCCATCAAACCTTTCGCGCATCCCGTATTTTTCCGAGCGCCACGACTCGTATGGTCGATTCGAAACTTCCCGCTTACGGTTCTAATTTTTCTCGAGCCGTCGTCTCCCCCAACTACGCCCTCCTCCCTTCCCCCTCCTTGCACTTTCTCGTAACGCTGAACTGAGAGAATCGATTTATGCCTTCCGCTCGAGGTGGACGTCTCGTTTGGGGGAGGGGTGGTTTGTGCACGGTTGAATAGCTCCCGTTAAACGTCCTGTCGGAGACTTTTTTAATTTATCGTCGCATCGTCTTGAAATAATCGTATTCGGCTCAATGGACAGGTTAGACTAGCTTCACTCTAGCTTCATCAGAAGGTTATAGTGGGCAATTTGAAAGAAAGTGATATCACCAATTGCATGGAAATTGGTAGATGAACTGCTTTTAGAATTTAAGCTTACTGCAATTCATATTGCTCCTTGGTTTCGCTCCTAGATTTATATAATCCTTATTGATGAGGTTGGCATGGTAATACAATATAAGAATTTTTCAACGTTTTTTAGAGGAAGATAAATTTAACTATAAGGTTTAAGTGTAAGTTAAAATAAGATTATTGAAATAAGATCTGTACATAATCAATCTATATTTAACGAAAATTTTATTATTATATAAAGATTATTATGTATACATTTACATTATGTAGGTAACAACTGAGACTGGATAACATTTATTTTTTATATTGTTGATGTATTGTATTCTATATATTTCCTTTACCACAGAACAGTATTTGCTATTGCATTATCTACCTATCTTTTCACACTAAAGGAGGTAAGGTCACAATGGTTTGATATAAGTTGATAAGTTGACAAGTTTTTAGTTTAGTTATAAGTCGTTTATAAATTGAGGAACTTCATTTTTCCGGCAATCTGACAACGTCAAACTGCTCACAAGATATCGAAGGCTAGAGGTTTTATCAGATTTCTTTTTGTAGTTCTCTATTTATTCTTGTAGACATCTATGAGATATCGTGATAATTAGTATCCATAATTTTTTCTACGTCCTTATTAAATGTTTCACATTATTACCTGATTCGTCACTTACTACCAGGGGCGGGCAGGATATCAATGTCACGCATTCCTTCAAAAAAGTCAATTACAAACGCGATTTGAGATATCAACTTTTTAATTGATTAAACCTTTTCACAGAGCATGAGTGTAACGTAACATTTGCCTTTAAGTGAATTAAAGAAAGAACTTACCGTTATTAGCTCGGAAATGTATGGGAAGGCTGTATTGATCAAGAACCACAGATATTTACTGAAAATTTATACGAAGTCATTTTGTTCACGTCAATCTGATAGAAGTTTCATAAAAGCTTAGATAAGCTGTGACTTTGATCACGATGGCACGAGAGAGTGGATTGTTAAATGGTTGGTCGTCGCTGGGTTGGGGTAAACCATATCCTGAGCTGTCTCGAACATGCAGAAGGTACCGGTTTGGTCGTGTAAAATGAAGCTCTTCTTGTGTCGCGATTATGATGCGCCGCATTATCAAAGAGAAACTGAGGATGGGAAGGTTTGCAAAGTTTTGCTCGACTGGACTTTGATGGCTCGGTATATACAAAATATTGGTACCTTGCGGTTATGGAAGAAAGGATGAGACTACGGAAAAGCGATCTTATGCAAAATGATTTTTGACACTTTATTTTCTCAGAATCTTCATTGCAGAGGTTATAGAATGACATTGAAATTGGTATGAACAACAGGATATTACCTTGCTTCTCTTATTGGATTTTAGCAAGACATTTTATTATATAATATACGATTTTGCCGCGTATTTGGGAGATGAATACTTTTGGATCTTTTCTGAATGCAATAAATGAAAATAGTCTATTATTAACTCTAAAGAGAAGTCACTTTAAATTTAGACTAATATTCTCATCCATCAGGAATCAGTTTTGTAGAAATTATTCGTGCGTATTTATATTGTATTTTATTGTATTAATGTATACATATTGTATTAAGACGGCATGCAAATGCATATGTAAATTACTCATAATTTTCCCTGAATTCTATTCTTTTTCCAAGATATATTAGCGACAACGGATTAGCGGCAACATATTAGATTTTTTTACTTTCTAACATAAACTGTTGAGAAAATGAAACATTAAATATATGGGCACCATAAAATTATTACAAATAACAAAAAGGGTATTCAGCTCAATGGCTGTATCGGTGATCTTTTTAGAGATGACATAATCAAAAAAATTTCAAATATAGCTCTATATAATTTATTACTTTTTAAGAATTGTACCATTGATTGGTTATGAAAAAGAAACTTACCGAAGTGTTGTTTTATTATCTAGAGTACTGCTCAAACAATTCTTACATGTTATATGTCAATATACTTAGCTGTGATGAGTATGACAACCACATCAGAATATCTTTGGATGTGCTGCGCATTTATTTCATGACATGTTATTTTACGAAAACATTAGGTTTTGAGTTATACATTAACGTAGTCTGAAATATAATTGGTCATTGTGTAGTATATTTAAGTGAACAAGACATATCTTTGTAATCGATTAAATTTTTGCACGCTGTACGTTAATTTATTTTCGATTGTCTCTGAAGCATAAATTTTAGTTTGTTTCATGCATATATTTTTGTGATTTATTGTTGCGTGTACGAATTTTGGGCATGAGTACGTTTATTTTATTTTATCTTATCCACTAATTCTTGTCCGGATAACAGCTGTAAAACTGCTATTATTATATAGTATAATTTTTATGATATTGATAGGAATGTCTTAGTCTGTAACTTTAGAGTATTGATATTTTCTTATTCTTATTCAATAATTTCTGAAACTTTTATCGATGAATGTTATGTACGAGTATAATGCAATAATTTATTATTTACACGAAGAACTTTATGATCCTGCTCTGTAGTTCAAGATTTCAAATAAACACATATCTATTTATCGATCGGTTCCCAAAAGCTGATGAACCGAAATTGATTATCAACTGGAACTAAGCAAGTACGGATAATTGGATGAAGGATAAACATCGCGCCACTATAGATAATGAGAATAAAACACAGTTAGCGAGCAGACGAGACATTGTTGAATGAGAACTTGCGACTCACTTTGAAAAGTTTCGAAATCAATCCGATTCTTTGCCTCTTTTACTCTTCTCTATCACTCCCACTTTTTACTGGATCCCCTTCTCTTGCAAGCGATAAATCAATTTTAACTTTGACGCGCATTTCTCACTGAACTCGGGCCGCCCGCAAGACCAGTTTGGACCTACAGACAGTTTTGTCTGTCATGTATACGCGAACGAGATTAAAGCGGAATAATGCGGAAGTGCTAAATGGTCGCCAGTACACGACCGCACTCACCTTTTGCCAACGAAGAAACAGAACCTTCAATTGCTTCTTTTTACTCGGAGTGTCGGGAGGGCTTTTGAGCTTTTGAAACGACAGTTTTTCCCGTTAGCAATTTACTTCGGTCGTCGGCTTTCTCCGAGTTGGATCGCAGTTGGGTCGTTGAAAAACTTTTTCCTGCCGCAACTTCTTCCTATTGTTTGTAATTGGGCGGTGGTCTTGTGTATTCCTAACTGGATCGTTATGAAGTGAAAGGTCAATACAATTTTTAAAATAGCTTCGCTTTTTAAAAGGACACTGTTACGAATCGTGTAATCTTAGATTTGTTTGAATAAGAAAACCAAACTTGTCTACAAATAATCATTACAGTGTGCCGGCTCCAACAATTCTCGACACTCGTTTTCATCTCAGGTCTACATCTCCATTCAAAATTTTCGCCCGTCTCTTTCGAATTTAATAATAATTCGAACCAGCCGTAGTTATGGAGACCACATTTCTCCATCTGCCTGGTATATTTCGTAATATTCAGATGGCTTAACGAAATATAAATTATAAATTAAAAATCAAGTGACATAGGTTTATAAGAAAACGATAATAGTGAAGAAGAAAGACTCTTAACAAAGAAAACGCACACAATATTAGAGATAAAAAGGACATATGGCAGTCGATAAAAGAACGCAATGAGTATTTACTGAGAAAACGAACGACCTCGTAATCGGTAAATTAGGTATGAAAATGAATAGAAGTCGGAATTATTCAATAATGCAGAAGGCAATTACAATTTCATATGTCCGTGGGTAGCTATAATTTAGGTTCATCGATTATTTCCCTTCGTCCAATATGAAATGGGAATTAATACGGAACGAAAGAAGGAACGTTGGGAATTTCCTTCTCCGAAAAAAAACCAAAAGAGAACCCTTGACTCGCGAGAAATTCGCTAGAAGGGCGAGTAAGACTTGCTCGTTAAAATTGCAAAACGCAAATTCTGCACTGTACATAGTTCACCGGAGAGCACTGGGGATGTAGCTGAAAATTTTATACCTGTCTATCTCTCTCTCTCTCTCCTCTCTCTCTCTCTATGTCTCGCTTTCCTCCTTGCTTTTTCTCGATTACTTTTGTCTCCGTGTACAAGGAAGCAGCGCTTGCTCGTCAGCGCGCTGCCGCTCAGCGCCGGTGAGAGAACGTCTTTGGCAATTTTTCGTGTAAACCTCGTTTAAAATGCAGATCGTCAGGTCTTGCGCGCTGAATTATCTCGAATTAACATAACATGATTTTTGCACGTTTCTCGCGAAAATTGCGGGAGTAAATTTTTATGGGATCTAGCAATTATGCGAATGCGCGCCTCGATTCTTTAGCAGCGTTCCTCGTCCCACGGTTTTTCGTATCTCGTTTGAGAAATATTACAAGTTCAGATTATTCGTAAATAATATAAATAATCTATATAAGACTCATCTCATCTTGAATCCCTCTCTCTCTCTCTCTCTCTCGCCCAGTATCCCCAACGGTAAGAAATAGAAAATTCATCAATTCTCTGCGAACCTTCGACTCAACTTGCTCTGTCAGCGCGGTCTTAAAATCTACTCTGGAAAAAAGCTGTCGTAAAAAGGAAAAATAGAGAGAGACATAGAGCACGGGAACGCGGGCGAGCGAAGTGGAGCGGTGCATTTACATAGCAATCAGCCGGTCGGAATTCATTTTCTCTCTCTTTTCGCGCCTCTTGTACCGCCCTCCGACGTCACAGAGGGGGGACGGAGAGCGACAAAACAGCGGAGTGACGAGACAAATCGACTTACAGCCGTTTGCCTTCGTATAAATTAACCCGTACCTCTTGAGTCTCGCCCCGTCTCACCCCACTGGCCAGCGCGAACACCACCGCAGCGACCGGTGTTCGCGCGTCGCCGGTGTCGTCGGGTACCGCCCGCCTCTTTGCGGCTCTCTGCGCTGTTCTACAGAGTCTCGCGGGTAGACCGAGGGGGGCAGGGGCGGCTAGTAAGAGACAGACGTTGAGCTGTTTCTTCTTTCCACCTTCCGGGTTCCTCGAGTGTGCATTTTCGCAAAACAGAGATGGCGGACCAGAGCGTGAGAGAGAGAGAGAGAGAGAGAGAGAGAAAGCTCAAAGAGGCCTCGAAACGAGACTCTCAGCAGGTCTCTATACCCCATCCCCACTTGTACCATGCTGTACTGCTGTTTCAGATTAGTCTCGCGGTCTTCTTGGAATTGCGACGAGTAACTGCTGTACTTACAGGTTACTAGCTTTTTCTTCATCTTTATGTCTCTCTGTCTCCCTCTCCCTCTCTCCATCTCCCCACGGATAGGAAAGGGTTTTCTCGTAAGTGGCGAGTGTTCCCGGGTAATTTCGTGGCGACACACACACGCACACACACACATACACACACACACACACACACACATATATATATATATATATATATACATAGAAAATACGTAGGTAGCTCGTTGTATACCTAGGGGCGTGTAAGCGAACAAGACTGAATTTTTAATGAGCACCGTTTGAAGGAGGCAGGTGGGCGGTGGGAGAGATGTCGACGGTATTGCTGCATAGGGACACTACACGTATATCCGGCTGTTTAAGAAATTCAGACCTCTAGCATCCCTCTCTGTCGCTCCCCCCCCCCCTCCAACTTTTCTCCACACTGCGAATTAGTCGCGCGGGCTTCGCCAGTCACGAGGGTAGGAGTTAATGGCTTCGGCGTTATATACTCCTAGTGCAGGGCTCCTTTTAATAAGCTCGGGAAGAGCAAATACTTACGGAGCGCGGACCAGTCCGCGGAATGGCAATGAGCCCGGCGAATAATGTACAAGTCCGAGGCGAAAAAATTAGCCAGAGGAGCTGTGGTTGAGATTCATTGCGGACGATGCAAAACGGGCTTTACGAGGCTGCGAAAAATTTATTCGATAGATACTCTCTAATTATCGATATTTAGACGGCTATTTATGTGAAACGAGCAGAGAGCTTGCTGCTAAACTATTCTATGAAATTACAGAGTCAGAAGATCTAAGAGTTTTGATGAATGTTAATACAATTAAGAAGAGTAATCAAAAATAGCGCATATACGTAGAACTAATCCTATTAAACTAAATTCAAACGATGAGATCGAGAATATAATCCAAATGTTAATTACTATATTACCTATTGGCGATAGTCGAATGATTTATCAACGGATCTTGTGCAAACTATCTGAAAATACATCTTGATCCAGCCATGTTATCTTATTGGGGCGTAGATTCGTATCTCAATCCAAAAAAATAGCATAAGTAAAATGATCAAAGTACTGGGAAGCTGGGCGAAAGGGTTATTTAAAAACAAACGAGACTACATCAAATAATTACTCAAGACCATTTATAACAGTGAGAAATCAAATTCGCAAGCTAAACGTGCAATAATATTTATAAAATCTCGTTAGAGCATTAGGCGATGTACGGTGTATCGTATCTCGTACGATCATAAATAAGCCCCATTGTCAAGATTTAAAGCCTCCCGGGGCGCGAGTCGTGTAAACTTTATACACATGCATAGGTAATATTTCGAAAACTTTATCCCCCACTATTTCGTAATCAGTATAAGAGCCTCGAAAATACGTACGGCGTTAATATATCAACGTCCCGCAAGCACGCGCTCGTACGTCATACACGTTGCACGAGTGCGCGGAGCGAGGGAGGCAAATTTGCGACGAATTCGTCTGCGATCCGACGACAACCGAGGGGATAAAAATTAGAGGAGAGAGACGCGAGAGAACAGAGAGAGAGAGAGAGAGAGAGAGGGAGAGAGAGAGAGAGAGAGAGAGAGAGAGAAGCAGCCTCGGCGCATAATTTATTTCACGTTCAATTATATCCAAGAGTCGACCTCCTATTAAGGGACGGAGTCCGCGGCCGGTCCGCCGGGGCCACGGATATCAAGAGCCCTCAATTTCAGAGAAGCTCCCCCCCCTCCCACTCCCCCAACCATCGGTTTTAATAATGATCCTCGGGATACCGGGACGGCCGAGCCCCCGGGCCTTTCCAGCTCGAGAGAGGTCGGGCTCCCGCTGATACGGTCCGCTCTCGGAGATCTCCGCGTAGATTGCACATATACTTTTTAATGCACGAATGTAAATTCGGCGTGGCGAGCGAGTTGAAAATGCCGCTGAATTAGAGCTTAATTATGGCCTTGAGAATGTTTTTTTTTTGTCGTTGTTTTTGTTTTCGGTTTCTTTTTTAGCCGATAAATATTTTTGAACGAGTGGCTGGTCGTATTTGCACTCGAGTGGTTAGGGATATTGATAAAAGTTGGAGAGGTCATCTTCGTCATACGTCGTAATCGCGTACGAAATCAGATCTTCTACTTTTGTTTTCCATTCCTCGAACTATGTTCAGTTATAAAAATATTTATATTTGCATTAAGTAAATAATAAAATATTGACTCTTGTCATTCTTATTTCCTTCTGTTACAGTATAGGATTAATAACACGTTCTGAATAAATGAGTACTTGTATTCGGTTAAATATAAGCATATATTAGATTAAATATGATAGGCTAATGTATGACTAAACAAAATAAATTGATGAATATTTGTCGGCTTTAAAATATTTTATGATTGATGCGAGGTTGTTCGAGCATGATACAGAAGATGAGCCTTGTATTGCAGAATATACAGGCTGTTATTTCAGGGGAAACGTTGACAAAAAAATAAGTCCTAAGAATGAAAAGCAGTTTCATATCCGACAAAAACATTTTAAAATATAGAATACTATGTTATCGAGTCTGATAATATTTTCAGTTATAAACATAAGTATTGTCTCAGGATTTTTGAGAGTAAATGCTCGTTTTCGATACTCGTGTATTTTCATGATAAAAGGACACGTTGTAAATTTTCACGTAATAAATTAGAACTTTTACAGAGCTTGAACAACACTGTATAAGATTTTTAGACGAATTTTCGAGAAGGTCACGAATATTACATGCTTGAAATGCAATTGTCATAAACTTTGTCCTGTTAAATAATAGCTTTTCTAATTATAAATTATACATGTACTACGACATACGGACTCTTTCGATTGCTTTGGCGTTAATTTCTAAAAGTCATATTTTACATTCAGTAGCCTAAAATTTTTTTACGAAACTAGCGGTTATCAATTTTTTTTTGTGCTTCATGGGTAAATGTCATTGTTCGATATTACAGAATTTCACGTGTATCTGTGCGAAATATTTTACATCGAAATAATAATACAAAATTAAACATCCTCATAATCTTAGTACAGAAAAGCAGCTGAAAAATGCTCTCAGTTGTACCAGCGCGACGAATCGAAGACTCGATAATTGAACATAGCAGAACATTGGCGAGAAATTCTAAAAGCTCGGGAAAAACGCATCTGTGACTCTATTTGCGGAGGGCTTGCTTTTTGTTAAGTATTGCACACGTACCGGGTGATAGGGGTGGGTGGAGGGAGGTGGGATGCGACACTGTTGCGCCGTTACACGGATTCCCCGGCTGTCGGACCTTTCCATTCTCGGCGTTTTCCCAAGCGAGAACGTCTCGGCTCAACGAGGAGTCGTGACAGACTGTCGGTGTAGCGCGCGATTGCCCCGATCGTTACGATAGCGCGCCCGGCATTCTCAAGTTCAAACGGTTAGCACGGGGGACGCGTAAAAGCAAATGTCACGTTCAGCACGGTGTTACTTTACGTAGAAAGCTTTAGAAAAAGATAGAAGTAACGTGTAATTAATCTGTATTACGTATTCGGCACCTTATATTTATACATCAATTGTTCATTCTTGTCCGAACACGCATTTGTTATTTTATGAGATAAGAAACATAATTAGTTCAATTACGGTACTCATTCAAGTTCAGCACTCATATACGAGAAATGAAATCGAATACGCTTATCGCCAATAAATGTTTATTTGTTTATTAATATTTTATTGTAATACATTCTAATGTAAGAATTAGAATTATGGCATTTCAAATCATACATAGTTGTTTATTAGCCTTACAATAAAGTTACAACATAGATTTTAATACATTGCATTTTTTATTGAATCATTTGAAACATGTACAAAATTCTTAATTTATACATGCAACTGTAATGTAATAAGGAATTTTGTTACATATTTAAATGGTTTTATTTCTTCAAATATCATGTACATATCGTTTCAAATATTTCGTCTTTCCATGTAAATGTATATTTTCGCGAGTAATTAATGACAACAATTGTAATACACTACGTGAAATACGTATGGCATTACTGGATTACTCTCAACACCGATAAACACATTCTAATTGTTCTTTTTATTAAAGCTCGAAATATAAGCACCAAAGAAACTACTCAGTTCAATTTAGAACATCATATAACAACTCCTTCTGTTACTTCTCGGGCAACAGTGTAGTCGATCATAACAGTAATACATGCTTAATTTACATAATTTTATCTTTTTCAGAAATAGTGTAATTCCAAAATTCTGTCGAATTTTAACAAACTTAGAGGGCTGATCTTTTCTAAAATTAATCAATCAATAGTACAGTTTAAAATGGATTGAGGCTAATCTATAATGATGCCATGATTGTTTTAATTTATTTACAAAAGTTATTTAATTTATTCACAAAAATGTCTCTAATTTTCGTTTCAACGAGACTTTTACAACAACAATAAGAAGAGAGATCATGGCAAGCGCAGCGCGACGCAGAATCCCCCCCCCCTCGAAATGCTTTAAAATCCTCCTTTCCCAGCAATTTCTCCACCTAACCCCGTTGTGCTTGCTCGCAACAAAAGCCCCCCCCCCCATCCACGGCTACCCCAAGAGTCCTGCGCGGCTCGGGCACCCGAGAGACACACGCACGCATACAGAGGCAAAGGGAACCGGGCGAGCATCGCCTCCTCTCGCTGTCGGCGAGGCCCGCGCGTCCCGCGTCTGAGCAGCTGTAAGTCCGCGGGCACGGAACATAAACAAAAGCTCCCGAGCCGCCAGCGACCGCCGCCGGGTTGGAGCGGGCGTCGGTGGGAGTGCGTGGGGGGGGGGTATCGTAGGGTACAGGGCGGCCGCGTCGACTCCCTCCTCGCGCAGGCGCTCTCCCCGGCGAGTAGCAGTCCTGCCGCGCGCGTACACACCCGATGGTGGACGGGCGGGGGGTGGGAGATGGGAAGGGGGAGGACCGCACCGGCGCACAACACCGGCAGGCGCGGCGGCACGCGCGGGGTCGCTCGTCTCGCTGGCCCAGTTCGGCGCGCGCGCCCACGGCTGCCAGGCATCTTCTCGGGCGACGAGACCGAGCGCGCATCCGTCCGGCGGCGAGGCCGCGCGCTAACACCCCGCGAGCGTGGGCGCGCGGTGCCCCGCGCCGTGTCCGCGATCAGCCCCACGAGCCCGTCCCCCCCGATCGCCGGGCATGCGGCGAGGGCGACGCTGAGCGCCGAAGACGAGTCCTTTCCCCGCCCGCGCCTCGGGGGGGAGAGGGGACGGCCAGCGCGCGGACGAACGGCAGCGACGAGGACGAGGGGGGGGAGGTGTCGGTGGTGTTGGTGAAGAGCGAGGAAGGCAGCGGCCATGCGGACGACCGGGCCCGAGGACCGGCGGGAGGTCGAGCTGGCCAGGGGCCGGCTCGCCGACATCCTGGCGAGGGCGCGCAAGCTCGAGCTGCCCGCCTCGGAGATACTGGCGACGAGGCCGGCGAGGAAGCTGCTGGGCCGCACGAGGGGGCCCCTGCCGGGCGGCGGCCGAGCCCTCGCCGCGGGCCTCGGGCTGCTGCTCGGCCTCGTGCTCGCCGGGCTGTGCTGCGTGTACGCGCGCTGGCCCACGCAGGCGGAGGTCGAGACGGTGCGGACGGTGCTCAGGAGAACGGTGAGGAGATAGCCGGGGATTATTATTATTGTTGTGGTTGTTGTCGCTCTGTTTTTTTTTTTTTTTTTTTTTTTGTTTTTTTTGAGGAGGCGAGGAGGGCTCTTGGTGTTCGAAATTTCTGGGGTTGGTTCCGACGGTGGGTGCGTACACGATCGAACTTCTCGCTTGATGAAACAGTGAGATTTTCAAGGCTAGATCAGTGAACGATCCTTTGATTTTTATAGAAAAATGAACGAAAATGGAATATCCGCTGATATACTGGCAAAAAGTTCGCTGTGATTAATTGATTCGAATTGAGAGAATTGGATCGGTTAATTTTGTGGTTGAGACTAGTCGAGCAGCAATGCAGTCAAATTCGTACATAGCGTCGAATCCCTTTCGTGTTATGCGATCAAAGAAGGTGTAATGGAGAACGTTGTCTCCCCCCCCCCTTCCCACGATAACTTTCCTCTGAATACTATAAAGAATTTTACTTTGCCCCGGTAACAATTGTGCTTTTCGTGCTCTATCCACTTCGTACTGTCGACTGGAATTTTAAATTCAGCCCCCTCGGGCACTCCAGTTATTGTGAACGAAATACTTTTCTTCGTGAATTGAAGTTTTATTTTCTATTTTTTTTTAATGAGCCTTGAGAGTCGTCGGTGTGTACCGCTAAATGCATCATAATGAAGCTTTTTTTTCGTAACTCACTTTATCGTTAAAATTTACACTTATCACCGACGAATAAAGCTGCCAAAGGGATTTCTTCGTTTCTTCTCAGAAGAACGTATTTCTTCAGTCGAATATTTCATCTTTTGCAACATTTTTTCTCCCTTTATTTAGAAACGTATAGTAATACTAGGCACGGCTCTCAATCGAATCCCAAGTTAAGTATTCATTTAGTTTTGCATTTTCTTTGCCTCCTTAAAAATCCATCAAAGCGTGCAATTTAACTTTCATCTTCGCATCGCTCCAAACTTCGTCAAAGTACTTCTGAAGATGAACGCGAACTTATCCAAGACTCATATGAAGTTCATTATAAACTCGTAAAAAAGTTTGACTAAATTTCGTAGAAGCTTATTATTTTAAAATGAGGAAGTAATTGTACAATGAAGCTTGGATAAAACAAAATTACGAGAACGAGGACATTATGCGAATTTTTCGTTGAATCTAATGAATTATTCATATAAAGAAATGAGTATTTTAATTTTTTTGCCGTGCCAGTGGGGAGTTTCCTCGCTCCTGTTTAATGAACAACAATTTTATTTACACTGTGTAATTATCTTTACTTTACATCATTGGTCTGCTGTTACGTTAATACCAATTTTAAAAGAGTAATTACAGTTCTGACGTTATTAAGTAATCAAAATTAACTTCTCTCCTCAACCGCAATTATTAGCTGCCATTGCTTTTAGAATTTACTAAGAATATCCATCATTCATTATAATTCCTCTTTTACGTCTTAGTTCACGAGCATAAGTGCAGCAATATAAAAAAGAAATTTAGGATTAATTGAGAGAACCGCCAATAATAATGCGCTCAATCGCGTATCGGAAATTCGTCGATTTCACCGGCCGCAAACGCATCTTCCTAAAAGGGGGATTTTGCCCGGAATTATTTATTTGCACCCCACTTCCTACGCCCCCTCCCGACCCACACAGTATTTCGATATTGCCCCTTTATTGCTCCATATAAGGAATTTTAATATACCGGACCGATAGCGGTGCACAAACGCTGTTTCATGGCTGGCCTCGCCCCTCTCCCACGAGGCCACCTCCCTCCCTCCCTGTATCACCGATATCAAATTGAAAATATATTAACCTTTCGACGTTGGAGAAGAGAAAGGGGGAGGGGAAGAAAGCCTGCGGTTGAAAGGTTACACGCAAATTTTAATAAGCATATTGACGAAATTGCACGACCGAGATGAGTAGCCGAGTAAATGAATATCGAGTCTCCGTAAGAGTAGAGTATATATATAGATGATACGACAAAGAAGTTGTCATTGTATATCTTATCGGAAAGGATAATGATATAATAACACATACAGTATTACTATACTTGTATCATACAGGTATTACTATATCAAACAAGTATTACTATACTTGTATCATACAGGTTTCTCAAATATGTGTGTGTGTGTGTGTGTGTGTGTGTGTGTGTACACACATACATATAGTCTGGGGGCGTAAAAAACACCTGTCAAAAAGAAACCGCCGGAGCCCTTAACCTCAGCCAGTGTATACACAACCCTCTTGATTATCTCCGATGCCGGGGCTGCGACTACATTATATTCTACTCCCGGTCCGAGCCCCAGAACGAAATAGAAGACTAGGAAGCCGTGTCGAGGGATTGGGGGGGGGGGCGAAGAGTCCTCGAAAGATCTCAATTAGGATAAACACCAGGGTATGGAGTGGGTCAGGGGGAGGGAGGCTTTTCGAAGGGAGAGGGGAGGAGGGGCGCATTACCACCCGGGCGTTTCGCTCTTTAACTCCGGATGGGCCGGTGAACGAGGAGGAGGAGGACGGGAAGAGGGAGATCGATCGCGGATTATAGTTCAGAGAGAGAGAGAGAGAGAGAGAGAGAGAGAGAGAGAGAGAGAGAGAGAGAAAGGACATACAGAAAGCCTCCGGGGCGCTTCTCGCTTTCGTATAATGCGCGTACGGGCGAGCTTGGCGGGAATTGGCCATTCGATGCTGTTTTAGGCGCGCCGTTGATATTTGACGGGCAGATTATATGTAATGCCTGGATTTATAGCCGGACTTAAAGCATTGGCCTATAGTTGGATACTTGGCCTTAATCTAACTTCCATTTCTGCCGTGTTGGCAGGAATGCCTTTGCCACGCGGCTCGAGAAGCTATTATTCTATTGCTTCTGCATTATCCGAAGAAGAAGCCGTTTGCATACATTTTAATTGTGACTAGAACGGAGCACAGTGTTTGCAGATCAAAACAGCTAAGTGAAGCATTGGAACTGTGAATTATGGATTTTAATAGAATGTAATTGCATATTAATCTTGATGTCGAAATAGATGATTCCTAAATTATATAGTCTGGATACTCAAAACTACTTTAATATGCATTGAAAGTAGTAGTTTTAATAACTACTTTAATATGATTTTCTAACAAGACTGTATAATTTTCCTATGGCATCCATCCTGAAATGAGTTATGTTTCAATAGAATCAATGAAAATAGATTTAATAAATTATCCAATCGATATATAATAAGAATACAATGCAGGTGCATTGATTGAAACAAAAAGAGTGAAACAAAGGTAAAGATTTCACTAAGCAATCCATTATGCGAGAAAATGTGATACCCTATTTTTGAGCCCGGATTTGGAAAGAGCCAAGATTAAACCTTTGGGCAATATATTCTTCTTAGGTTTGTTTGCTTGGAAAGATCATGAGAATCTTACGTTTTGATTCTCTTTCTAAGACTAAGGGTTAACCTTTAAATGCCTTTGACGTTACTTCAAAGGTCAAACGACAGATTATGAAAATGTTTCATCTATAAAAATAAGCAACTCTTATCTAAATCATTCTTATAATTATTGACTTTAACACATATTTTTTGTGCGGATAATAAAGAAGTATGATTGATCTTTTCATGTGATAAAACATCTAACGGACTACAAATGTCGCATATTACCTAATCACAGGATTTGCTAGTTTTTGCGAATCGAAATAAAAATAAAGCTTCTTATTAAGAAGTAAACGTTGATCGTTAAATGATCTTCACAAATGACTTAGAGAATGAATCATTTTCCTAAACAATACGGTGCTGGAAAAATAATCAACAGTATCGTTACTTTTGCTGTAATTCGTAGCATATAATTCGTAGCATATATTCAGATGTGCAGCGCAGTAATTACAAACAGCAGTTTAATTTTGTATATAACTCTCCTATTATTTATCGACTATGGTAAGAATTATATATATATATATATATATATATATATATATATATTTATATTAAATTAAATGGTTTTCAAGAACTATTCAATTTTCCAAAAAGTTGCACTTATGCTATACTTTATATCTGAGGATTTACCGTAAATTCGGATCAAAAATCCTGCCTCTATGGGTACTCGATAAATGACGCTCTTGCTATTGTTAATTGTACAAAATCTGCGTGATCCTTTAACGGTTCACTTGCCCAGAGAGCATCGGCCCTAGTCTTCTCTCTCTCTCTCTCTCTCTCTCTCTCTCGCTTGCCAGCGATAAAGTCTTTTACCGCTTTGGAAATTAATGCCGTTTAACTGCTAGTATCCAAGTCTCGATACCGATCTCGATACTTGTCGTAGGCTTCGCATACTTTTTCTGAAATATTTTAATTCTCCTCCCCCTCCACCCACACTTCCTCAACCAGCAGTACGGATTCATACGAACAAGACCCTCGTCGCGTTGCCTGCTTTCATTAAATAGCAGTCGCTCGTAAAGATAAGATTATAACAATACCCAAAAAAAAAGACTGTCTGAGACTAAATTTCATTGATATTCAGTTATGCGTGGGAAAGCTCGGCACGCTAAAAATCTTGTATCAGCTTTTGTATTTAAAATTGATGAGCTTGTCATGGTGTGGGGGAGGGGGTATTGAATAATAGGATATGCATACGTCTACCGTGTTTTATTGAAAGTACGCTATACGTATCGTTCACGTTTATCCGAACAAAGAGATTTATCATTCGCGCACGTTTATAATTCAATTCAATAGATAAGAAATGTTTTCGACATTTTTGAATAATTGATAGAGTAACGATGCATTGTTTCAACGTCAGCATTTGTGAATGCATATAATTTTCATTTCATAACATTTGTGCTGGGAACGGTGCATAAATTTATAAAAAGCTCTTTGGCATATTTAATAAATAAAAATGTCGTAATGATCGAGCATAAGATTATTTCTGCTTCTCATACAGAAGTAAATATATTGAATTTATTAGAAGTAAATACATACAGATAGTTATGATATAAATTTTTTCGATTTTGTTAATTACGATAGGAATTGAGAATACCATAGCTCCAATCAAATAATCATAATAAATCGTCTTTTTCGACGACTTTTTGTTTTTGTTCAGAAAGATTATAAATCTATATTATAATATAGATTGAAATATGAATAAAGTGCATTAGAAATGAAATTGGTATACACAACAATAGATGGTATATACTATTTATTAGTTGTTATATATAATATGGATTGGTATATACAACAATACATAACAAAAATAGATGTTGCCACCCCTAAACCAGACAATGCTTCTATATATTTTGATCGTTTGAATATGACATTGCTTTTTATTCTAGAGTCCTTGTATTTTTACATAATATAGGACGTTCGAGATGTAAGAACATCCTTTCATCTAGAGATCGATTCAAAGTTAATACAATGCTTTTATATAGTAAATCCTATCTTTGCTTTTGCAATCTAATGGAATAGGGTCAGTACCTGGTTGAGATATGAGTATACGTCTGGTGGAAATGCAGTTGCTCTTTCATTTTAGATGAAACTGGTTTTTCGAAATGTCGAAGAACCTATTTGTTAAAAAAAATTTTTTACTTGCGCAAACTCATACAGAACGTATTTATAGATAACATACGTTAACTTAGACACGATTTCACATAAATGCACGGAATCGTGGATCGGCAGCAAAATTCAAAAACTAATTTTACTTACAATAAAATCTGCAATTAACAGGAAGCGTAAACTCCCGATCAACGATTTCACCAACAGTCCCAAAATCCTGAATTGAGCCCTAAACCAACATTTAATCTTCGCATTCTATATTTCAAATTCGTTTCTTCCCTCTCCCGCTCCACCGCAGTCGGGTATAATGACGAAAGCAAAGCCTAATTCAAATAGGACAAATTCTTTCTAACCCCCGCAATAATGTCGCATCGTCCTTCAAACGGACCGGGGACTCCACTGGCATTGCGTCGCAATGCGAGGCATCTCGGCGGTGCCGTGTCCGGATTCGAGCCTAGGATATATATATATATATATATATATATATATATATATATATATATATATAGTTATTTTCAGTAGTTAATCGCACCTCGTCGCAGGCGAGCTAGTAATTGCGTTGATTTGCTGAACTGACCGAGCAGGCGCGCTGCGCAACAATGCCCCTCCCTCCTGTCCATTCGTCCAATCCGATTAATTAATTAATTAAGTACTTATTAGATATTTATATATGCGTTATTAATTGATAACGATCGTTGTGAAGGTGTGTTAGCTAGATTTTCGACGGTTGTAGATAGCGATGTACATATAATAATAATAATAAAGCTGTGATTTGTGCTCGTCATAAAACTGGGTGACTCTCTTTCTCTCTCATACTCTCTCTATCTCACTCTTAATCGCACAGTTGCTCCGTGGCTCGCAGCCCACATAATCCGTCAGCTGACTCGTAGGCGATAAATTTTAACGACGCCGCGCGCGATGCGGTAGAATTTATATATATATATATATATATATATATATATATATATATATAGATATTTGGGCGGGTGCGCCGGGACGGGATAGAGGCCAAGAGCGGGAGCAAGAGAGGGGGAGGGGAGATAAAAATTTTTGCATACGCAGACTCCATAGCTGTCGTGATTCTAGGGGTACTGCTGGTGCTGCTGCTGCTGGCCCGACACCCCCGAAACGTATATAGTCTCGGGCGGATGATACATTGTCCTGCTTTTTCCGCTCGGTTACTCGTCGCCTCTACCTTTTCGCCGAGAGTTGCGGGGTGAGTGGGTGCGAGCAGAGGGGGAGGGGAGGCTAGCTCGGTCGTCCCTCCGCTTAATCTTGCTTTCCGCTCTTTGTCGCGGGCTGATGCCCTCACCTTTCTCTCCCTCTCCCTCCCTCTCTCTCTCTCTTTCTCCGCATCGTCGCTCCAACCATCCCTCTCCCGCGCCATTTAATGTAGTACAGGGATCGAGGACGGTGAGGGGGCAAAAAGATGGGCGAGGACTGGGGGACAGGCGTAATAATGCATTCGCGCGCCACACTCCAGCGCAATTTTTACATTAACTACGACGGCTGCTGGATAACGTTGCGCAACTGCTGTGGGACAGGGATGCTCGAATCCCGCGACCTTCATCGTAGATGGACTGGGGCGAGAGAGCAGCCGGGGCTTGGATGGTGGATTTCGTGCGCGAGTTTTTTTTTCGTTGTCGTTTCGTCGAATTTCGACTGAAACCGTCATGCTGCGTATACGAATTCGTTGCTCTAATATTGAGAAGTTTATCCGAATTAACTGGCGCATGCAGGTATACATATTATTTTAATATTCGATGTGATTTATGAAGAATGAACGTAGCGCAGGATTTTTCGCATGAAATTCGCATCGGTCGCACGCACGTCAATTTCCGTCAAATTTCAAAAGCTTCGTTACGAACTATCGACCGTTATGCTCAAGCTATTTGGTACAAAATTGTACTGGTTTTTTGTCATTCCTTCAATTTAAGTTTACAATGCAGATTTTTACACATTTTTCAAAAAATCATCATACACATGGTATAGGAAAGTCTTTAAAGTATTATAATCAAAAATTGTCAATCAAATTTTAAAAATTTTTTTCCAATTTCCACACCAGTGATGTATTTATATAGAGCTTTGCAACAATTTAAAATTCACGTAAGTGTAATAGGTTAGTTAAAATGTTAAATAGTTGAACAAAGTTGAATATAATTTAAACCGGTAGTGTTTGCTCGATTTGTGAAAAATTTCTTCGACAATCTCCTCACTGCTGAAGTAAAAAGAAGCGATCAAATTTATATATCTCTTATTTTCTCCGATATCGGGGCTTGTATAATTAATGAAACCATCGTAAGAAATCGCACCGCTAATAAAACGGATAATAAAAAACAAATTGATGTCGCTTGGCGTTCTTCGTCATTCTTACACTTTTGTCCATACGTTAAAGAAACATTTTATCTATTTTCTTTTTTTGATCCATCTCGGGACATAAATCAACCCTGGACGGCCGAGAAGTTGTTACAAAAAAGTTTTACGCAACAAGCTTAACGCGATTTACGTTTATACAAAGTAGTACTTTTGCCGCATTCCCAATATTATTATGACAGTAATGTACTCGCATTGTTTAGTTAAGTGGATCTCGCTGCTGGCAAACTTTAAAAGATTTCATTTCTGTCGGGGGATAATAATTACGCGAAATTGAAAGAGGAAAATTAAAAGCAATAACTCTCCGCAGACTATGGAGAATGTTGAAGAAAATGGTGGGAGAGATGGGTGTAAAGAGGCCGATGGGGGAAAGGGTGAGAGGGGGGGGTGGTGGGGTGGCTAGAGGGTCGGCCGAACCATGACTCGAAAACAGAAGCAAAACACCGCTGTATACGAACTACCCGTTTAGAGAGCGAAGAAGAATATGAATTTTCAGGTAGGTATAAGGGTGGGCAGGGGGGAGAAGGTGGGGAGGGGGGAGATGTGGGGCGGGAGAGAAGAGAATGCAGCTCTTTCATTCCGCTACAAAAGTTAAAATAAATGCAGGCAAAGTTCGCAAAATACAATGGGACAACGCGAGCTTTCTTCCTCCTTTTTTTTTCATTCGCCTCGCCTACCTCTCCCCCCCACTCTCCTCCCACTTTACCTCGGGCTAAAAGCAGAAATAAATCGACAAATTTTATTTCGCGAAGCAGCGATTTCTCTTCCACAACGCCTCCCCTCCCCCCCCCAACCTCCTCCTCTACGGCCTGCCGGTTATATGTACCTTTGCCCGCCCCGCCCGTGCTCCCGCATAATTTTCGTATATTTTCGCATCGTCCCCCTCTCCTCCCCCCCCCAGCAACCCCAGGCCAGGCAAGCTCGCCCATTATATTATCCTCCGGGTTTACCGCGCACCTTGGCTTATTCAAACTCTTCCCCTATCTTCGACCTATTATTTCGAGTATAAATTCTATCTATCCGGAATGTAACGCGCCTCCGCGCTCTATATCGTAAAAGAGAGGGAGGCCGTAACAAAAAAAAAAAAAAAAAAAACAAAAAAAAAGAGAACAATTTTTTCGCTGTGTGCTTATTTTTGGGAATGGGGGATGGAGGGGGAATGAAACTCCTCCATAGGCGTTGGAATCCGCCTCGTGCGCGAGCGTAACTTTTTAAAAAGTGCGTGGGCTTATTATACGCTGCGAGGCCGAATCCTCCTCCACCTCCTCTCCCGGAAAATGTGTACGGCATCTTCGTACGTGGGCTCGGATTTATAGCTGTCGGCTATTAATATGGGGGTCAATTAATGTAATTCTGAAAGAATTGTTTAGGATCATTTTTTAAAATGTAAAGGATTACGTGGACTTATGAAATATTACTAATTTTTAGAAGTGGCGAAATAAAAAGTAGAATTCGAATCTTTGAGGCGTAATACTAAAGAAAATAGTCAAAAAAACAAATTTTCTAACATATTCGAGTGTATTTACAGAAGTCGATTTTTTTATTGAAAACCTACGTAAATCATGATAAGCTACGAGCCTTTTGAATTGTAATACCGTTCACTTTTCCCAATACCTTTATTTCTAAGATATCGGCTTTTCAAACTCTTAAATTTATCGATTCTACAAGATTTGAAAAGCGATAGAGCTCGTCAGCCTCGCGCAGGAGCTACCTTCTATCAATAAAAAGAAGTGTTACGTACGGTGTTAGTACAATGGAGTATAAATATTACTATTCGGCGAATGATTACAATATTAACAAAATGTAACATAGCGTCACGAGTGAATAAAATAGAGTTAATCTCTTGTATAGGTCATTGAACAGTCATTCGGTTCCGAATATCTAAAATAATACCTACGTTAACATCTCGCATCCAATAATATGATACATTATCTTAATTATTATTAAGTCTATTAGAATTATCGAAATATTTATTTTTTCGCACTCTAACAATTTGTTTAATTAATTTTATTTAGTTCCCTACAATAGATTATGTATCTGACACAAACATTGTTCCAATTATTGGTATTTGTTATGGATTCGAGTGAAACTGCCACGCTCCAGGTCCAAAAGCCCATTCTTTTTTTTTTTTTTTTTTTTAAACCGCTCGTGAGCGACGAAAAAGTCGCGCGACGCGGCTACGCCCGAGCGCCGATAAGATACTGCCCAGAGGAGTTTTTTCACGCCCGAGCGAAGGGCAAAGAGCAATAATGCCGCAATGCGCCCCGGACGATGTACGAATGCTCTCGATCAATGCCCCGGAGATACTCCTCCGAAGCATGTAGGTACGACGGTTTAAAGGGAATCCCCAGATCGGCGATTTATCTCTTTCCCAACCCACCCCCCTTCCTTCTCGCCGACTCTATACATAGATAAACTTTTTCCTTAAAATGTTTTACTGACTGTCGTGTATATATACATAAATATTCGTATTCGTGAGTAAAATGTGCGATCGACGTTTTATTTTTTTGCTCTTTATATACAATTTTTTCGTGCGTTACAACGCTTATCAAAGTTTGGTAAAAATTGACTCGTCCCATTTAAAACTCAATTCAATAACTCTCTCACGTACTGACACCGATTATAGAGTTCCCTGTTTGACTCTATTATTTGCAGCTGCCTCGTTGTAACTACATACACACATACATATCCACGCGCGTCCACGCATTGTTTTATTGCAGAAAGTTTGACACATTTACATACGAGTTTTCGAATTCCATAAACTTTTTTCCAATTAAGTCCGTGGTATCTAATCCACCCGATGACCAGCCTAAAATAACAATTCCATATACGTATGTGTGTGTCTGCGCGTGTGCATATTATAGAGTTATAGATGTGGACGGGTATAACGGGCTGAAAAAGAGCGGTCGACACCGAATTCAGCGAAAGAAGAATAATAAACGGGCGGGCGGTCTTGATAAATATGGGTGTGATGAATAGCCGCGTGTTCCGCAGATGTATTCACGCACATATTTGCCCACATAGAGAGCGAGTGGGAGAAAGTAAAAGAGAGAGAGAGAGAGAGAGAGAGAGAGAGAGAGAGAGAGAGAGAGAGAGAGAGAGAGAGAGAGAGAGATACCTAATTCCCAATGCTTATAATTCAGTAGCGTGCGGTTGCAGGCTTGGTTTACAAGCTCTCGGACAACTCGGACAACACAACCCTTTACCCCTTTGCCGTGCTAACCCCTTTTTTGAAGTAATGGAAAGGCATATCTCGCGAAAAGTGTGGAGTACAAAGTGCTAAGAGAGTATGGAAGATATTTATGGAATATATATATATATATATATATATATATATATATATATATATATATATTGGTAGTATAGAGCCATGTGAATATACGTTCTGATACATACTACACTATGTAGTCGTCCGTTTAAATAACAATACATTGGAAATGCACTAATTACGTCGAACGTTGATGACGCTCCCCAGAGATCAACAGGCAGTCCCGGACTTCCTGCGTCCCTCGGTAAAGAGTATTATATTATAGGAGTATATCACGAGAGGACGGCGAAGGAGAGAGAGAGAGAGAGAGAGAGAGAGAGAGAGAGAGAGAGAGAGTTGGGATGGAAAGCCCAGCACGTACAAATTCGAGACTGCACACATCAGAGGCTATTATATGCGGACTCTCCTCAACGACATACGGTGCTCGATGCACACGACTGTGAGGGTGTAATGTATGTGTAGATGTGTACATCTTTCTATGTATAGGTATGTATGCATGTGACGGTATATATACCGCACGTCGATTCCCGCGGGCGTGGCTGTGTGTGCGCTTAATTATGTATGTAAATTACACGGGCCGTCGAAACCTCACCCCTTTGCAGCGCTCACCAGAGAGAGAGAGAGAGAGAGAGAGAGAGAGGATAGAAGACTCTTGGCGAGAGCACACCGAGCAGACTTTAAACGAGCCTCGTCAAGTTGCCGAGAGAAGCTAGTTTCCGCGGGATCCATCTCCACCTCTCTGCCCCGCTCGCTCTCCCTTCCTCGTCCCACCCTTCACGCCCTCGTACCCCTCCCAGTTTGATGAAGGAGGATGAGGAGGGATGAGAGACAGAGGGAGGGGGTAGAGAGAGAGAGAGAGAGAGAGAGAGAGAGAGAGAAGAGAGAGAGAGAGAGCTGAGTGTAGAGGACGAGTAGCCTGCCACGTACAAGAGGGGTCTCGCTGCACCGAGACTTGAAGAGAGAAAGAGAGTGGACGGACTACTCTTCCATACTACCCCCTTTCCCATTCCTTCTCCTTTTCCAACAACCGTAACGTCATCGTTTGCCTTTACCTTTGTCAGGTATATATATATATATATATATATATATATATATATATATATATGTATATAAAATAAAGTAGGTCGAAACGACTCACTGGGTGCGGCGCCGTTACCAATCGACGCTAATTGAATCCGAGCCGAATTACCGAGGAGGGGGAGGAGAGGGCGTTCCTCCGTGTCGCGCAAACGTGGGTATCGCGGTGTTTCGGCAAAGGGGGGGGGGTGAGTGAGTGGTGACGATCGACGTAGAGGCGCACGACTCCAAGAAGACAGGCAGATGAAAGCGCGACCCCTTATATATCTCTACAGCGATATAAAGCTTCGGGTGATCCTGGAAGAGCCTGAAATTTAAACTAACGAGCTGAAATGGCTGGTGAAACTCAATTGTGAACGGTGTTGGTCGTTTTTCATCAGAAAAATTGTCGATTGCCTCGGACCGGTAACGACGATCGATCGACTAGTTCGAACGATCGGCCAGGAATGGGGTACGCCGGAAGGAGAATTATTCGAGGTTTCCTTTACCTCCTCGGCAAGCCCGATACCCAGTCCTTTAATTTTACTTCTATTTCTCAATTCTAATACTTTATAAACTCCGTATCTTTACCGCCCCCCCCCCCACGGTCAATGTGTAATCTTGTGGGAGTTTTTTTTTTTTCGAAAGTAGCCGCTATACGCAGCACGGCCACCGTTAGAACGCCGCGACCGCGGTCCGCAACACCGACGCGAGTAATTGCGTACAAGTTGTCCGTATACACCTTGAACAGGGACTAGCCGCATCGATCCTCTTTAAACAAAGTTTGCCTGTAGGTATATATATATATATATATATATATATATATATATATATATACACATACAAGCCAAGTCGATAACATGATCCTAGTACACGGTGTAAATGGTTGCGGAATATACGTATACCTCGAGCACGGTCGCACTATGCCCCTGTTACTCGGCGGGTCGTCAATTATTACGTCAAACTTGGTTCTAATCTAGGAAAAGTAGATTACAACCGATCGTACCTCCAGGCTTTCTATTCAAAATCAATGCATTGGGCAAGAGCAGTCGACGGAGTTGAAAGATATCAATAACGCCGAATACGGCCTAATGAGGGATCGAATGAGTACGGAGACTGATCAAGGCAGTTTCGTGGAACATACGATGGAAAGAAGTTAAAATAAAAGTATTTCAAGAATAAGACCGCTGTAAAGCTTGTAAGGCCCGTTAGGGTACACTGTGGCGTCTCAGATTTAGTAAGTTCTTATTCACTACTATCGGGATGAATAGTTTCTTAGTGGTTGTCGACATAGTCCAAATTCCGAAATTGCAGATTTATTGACACGTAGGTTTCTCGATATGGTTTTTGTTTAAAACGTTGTTATTCCTTATTCAATTAGGCAGAAAAGTTTATCAAAAAAAAAACCACCTGTAGCTGTGCAATATAACAAATTTAATTAAACGGAAATACTAATTATTCTATTTAATAAATTATCGCCATTTCTTGGGATCGCAATATTTTTTGTATTATTTCAAAAAAATAGAAATATTTTTTTACGAAACTCTTTAAATAAACTTCCAAAAAATAAAATATAAAACTTTGAAAAAATTTAGGTTTTTATCAAAGAGTATTTATTCATTTATGTTACTTAAAAGAAAAACATTTCACCAGCAAATTGATTTACATTTCCTGTACATTTTTGAGCGATGGACTTCATTGGCAAGTAATTAGATTTATCTCGCTCGATTTGGAGCGAATACATCGCTCCTACATCTCATGGCTTCGCCTTCTCAGTTGTTCATTACGGGCTAAGACTGCAAAAAAATATTGTCCACAGAAATACAAAAGCAGATGATTTCCCGGGAGACAAAGCGTATTCATTTGGCGCAAGTGCCTGATTTCATTTCCAAATTCATAACAAGTGCATAAAACTCATCATACATAATTCATTGTATTTTATAGAAAAGCAAATTCTATTTGCGTTCAAGTGTATTTCAATCAAATTCTATTTGAGATCAAATGTATTTCTGATGAATTAATATATATGTTATGAAGCATCACATATTAATGATCTATTGTACCTCACAGTTTTACTTTACGCAATACAATAAAACATATTATAATATTATGAAGTCTTCGTCGATCTTATGTACTAACCAAGTTAATTTTTTGCGAGAGACCCATTAAATTCTTCCATATCATCCGTCTTTACTATTGTTACGTAAAATTTTTAAATATGTAATATTGTCAAATTTTAAAAATAAAAACAACTCATTAGTAAGTTCACTTTTTAGTAAACTTTAGTCACTATTATGTTTAGCGAACGATGTTTTTCCATACATATATGAACAAATTGCATCCAAAGGCAGATTCGACGTCCCGCATAACTCTAATCCTCGGTTAAAACTTTGCCCGATCGATCAGACGGTCTCGAGTGATTTTTTAGGTGGCCTCCCTCACTCTCTCTCTCTCTCTCTCTCTCTCTCTCTCTCTCTCTCTCTCTCTCCCTCCCATGATACGACGCCCCTTTTCGGCGTTCGCATCAAGTTTATACGTTCATAAGTGATCGAACTTTTATATAGGGGGCGCTAAGCCGTAAATGCCCGACCGTCCCTCAAACTGTCCGACTCGCGTTCTAAACAGCCTGGTATAAACATTGCTCTCCGCAACGAGCGTTCGGCAGCGTGGTCGCGGCAGCGGGAGTGGGTCACATAACTCCGAAAATCCTGATTTTTATTGGAAGTCGGAAGAGCTAAGCTC
Organism: Sycobia sp. Sy_11; assembly: GCA_018907035.1. Taxonomy (NCBI): domain Eukaryota; kingdom Metazoa; phylum Arthropoda; class Insecta; order Hymenoptera; family Epichrysomallidae; genus Sycobia; species Sycobia sp. Sy_11. Next base: position 384,333 of record JACCIC010000203.1, read on the forward strand.
GCGCCGGATATCGTCGATTCGGAAAAACTTTCTGAAACTCTACCCCCCCCCCCCCGCCACCCCTTTGCCCCTCACTCCCTCAACGCTCTTCTATACGATTTTTTACGCAATATTTTAAAGTATAAAGGGGGGTGGTTATTTCTTTCCTTTTTTTTTGTTAATGGAAGCCGTTCTGCCGTTCTATCTTCGCAGTACCGAAGCGTAAGCCGGAATTACTCTTGTGACGCATTCTCGATACGTTATATAGATTTAAAAAAAAAATTATATATTAAACCATGGAAAAGAGAGAATCGTTTATGTAAATTGCATTCCGTTTTTTCAACAATTAGCGCGCAAATAAAACGTAAAATAACAACAACGACAACAACAAAAAAAGAAGAAACCGTGAAAGTAGATATAACGGAATTTAAGCAAATTATCGCTTTGTTTATTTCCTCCCGATGCCTTTTCAACCGTTCTAAGTAACTATACGGAAAGTCGTTTTACGTTCACCCGCAGGAACTTGCAAAAACGAGTAGTATATATATATATATATATATATATATATATATATATATATATATCTTCGTAACCCGAGCGGCCCTCGCCCGCTGCCGGAGCGAGCTTTGTTTCGCGGAAATCTTGCCCCCGCCTCTGCCCCTCAGCCGCTCGACGTCTCTCGCCGCAGCGGGAGGGCCGCGCAATTGCTTTTATCCCATCGTAACGCGGCGAGATGGCGGAGGAAGGGTGGGGGGGGGTGGGCAGAGGGAGAGAGGGTGAATGCGCACGGGGTTGAATTTGTTTCCTTTTCTTGCGCCCGTTGCAGCGCGGGCCGCGTGGCCCTGCCCGAAGGAGCGGAAAATTTTCCAGCGAAAACTCCATATGGACTTTCGTGTCGTGGAGCAGGGCGATTCTGGAAAAATTAAGTACATTTATATATATATATATATATATATATATATATATATATATATATATATATATAAAGGGGGAGAGAAAGAACGCATTTTCCACTTCTTCGCGAGTTTGTGCAAAAATGCTTGAAGCAACCTGATACACACTTACCACTACAAAGAAAAAATGGAAATAAAAACAATTTTTTCTCTCTCGGTATCTATCTCTCTCTCTCTCTCTCTCTCTCTAGGTCTCTCTCGATTTCTGGATCGATTATCTAACTTGATGAGCAAAGAATCCCGGCACAGTTCTACGTCGTAATAAATAAAAAATTATACCGGCTGTGTAGAAGACGTTCGGAAAAGCTTGCGCTGCAATATTTCATACTCGTCGAACAAGATCGCGGAGAATAAACGAAACGTTAAAAAATTACCCGGCGAACTTTACGTTCTTGCTTCAATTTTTTCCTCTCCTCCTCGAAACAAGCGCTTGAAGAGTAAAACCGGCAGCTTGTTCGGTTAATTTATTTTATTTTGCGCTGCACGGGAATTCGGATATAAATGCCATGAAAGAATTGCCGGAATTTCGATTTGGAACTATTTAAGAATCTGACTATTTTTATGCACGGAATGAAAAAAGTCTTATCGGAATCGATCCAAAGCAGAGCCAAGGATTAAAAACTTATAAATACTTTAAATATTTATTACATTATTCGTAATTCATTGCTTTTCCTTGAATATCAGATCAATCTTGATTATATAGACCAAAGCCATTTGAGTAAACTGACATGGACATATTCAGATACGTATTTCATTTCAGCATGTCCATTACACGTATTTAACTTTCCATTATAAATCATAAAAACTCGATATCCATAAAAGTAATTACTAATATTTTGCACTATCATCGTCGTATAAATTTGTAATAATGAAAAGTAAGGATAAAATTTTAAATTATGATAAAATTAAATATGAGCCGCTCGATACGAAAGAGCTCGGCACGAGGGGAATTTACATATTATATGGATCCCCGCTTGCATATTGTTGCAGCTATTTCAAGCATTAAATATTAATTGCTTCATTCACACGACAAGTAATTAGTATTTTATTTAAAATCCAACGGTATTAGCATAAAATTATTCTCCTTCCGACTTCAAAAAAGAAAAACCTTAAAACTGTCTTAATTAGGTTGAATTTATTTTTTGTTTCTTCGGCCATAATCGGGCGCACCCATTTTATTGCTCGAAATCGGTCGTTCGGCCATTATTCGGCAGTACTCACAAATCATCACTTTTCGTCTGGCTGAAATTTGGAAAATTTCCCTTGATCTACAAAAAGGATGCCGCAATAATTCCACCCGTGACAACCAAATGATACCGACTAAAAAAATATTGTGAAATAAAAAATTTTAAAAAAAAGGGAAGGTAAAGTAAAACTGACTTCAGTTGAAGCCAACAAAATTCAGCTGAAAAAAATTTTGAGAAAAAGCTACAAATTATTGTTGGGCTGCTGCAGCGGCACTAAATTGGGGAATATGATTCTTTTAAAATTAATAAAGCGTTGAGATATGTTGCCATATTAATGGTCCGTAATATACATCGACAACTGTAATTATCAATATTTTAGTTGAGCAATATACCAGATATCAGTATTTTTCTATTTATATTCTTTTTATATTATATATATATATATATATATATATATATATATATATATATATATATATATTATAATTTTAACCGAAACAGATATTAAAAATCAGTAAATTTGAACTTGATTATGAATTAATAATGAAAAGTTGTATCCGTTAGTTAAACGCTCGAACAAATATATCATAGTATATTATATATTATATTATATTATTATATATAAAAGTCTTCACAGCCGATGCTATAAATTATAGGAAATTCTAAAATGTAAATTTCGAACTTTAAAATGCTTTCTTTGCCCTTTAAGCCACTACTTTCAGAATCGTTTTTTAACTCTTTACCTTCCAAAGATAAAAGCAAGAATAAAAAAAAAAAACAAGAAAAAAGAAGGAGGCGACCGACGTGAAAAACTGAACCGCCGCGTCGACCGTACATGCTCACGGAAAAAAAAAATTCGAAAACATCAGCGCGAGCTAAACCACCAAGGCCGTATCTATGAGCGGCGATGAAAACCGGGACTCCGTCGGTCCGCGGTAGCCGTGACGCGCGGCTTCGTGCGCTCCGACTAATGACCGAGATTTTTGTAGGGTGGATTTATTGAAAGTCTGTAAATTACTTCAGTGTTTAATGCTAAAGGGAGGATCGAAATTCCTGCTTAAGAAATTTCTGCTAAAAATTCTTTGATCTTTTATTTGTAAATCCATATACGCAGATACATGAATATTGTACAAAGCAGACATTTTTCACGTTAGTATTGTTTCAGTGCAACAACGTCGAGGTCAGACTCGTGATTTCATTCTTGTGCAACGGCTAACAATTGGGAATTAAAATAATTTGAGCTGAAATGCAATGTGCTCGGTCAACTTTTTCGTTGGACAAACTTTTTCAATGGAAACACCCGACGATTCTCCGTTAAATCTTTATTTTCAATTTTTACGGCAGCGCGGTAAAAAAAGAAAAATTATAAGCTTCAAATTATTAAATTATATATGCAAATTATTATATATATTATTTATAGTTGAAAGAATGAAATACCTAGGGTTTAATTGGGCAATTCTTGCAAAATTGTTTTTATTGCTTGAAAATTCTTCTATAATATCCGGATTAATTATAACTAATTTTTTTTTTTTTAAATATGTTTTCCAGTTTAATTTGAACTTTTTTAATAATATAAATTGCAAAAAAGTTTATGATTCCTCAACAGTATGATGGTAATATTTTCAGCCCCCGCCATTAATTAACGTTCCTTTGATTTTGAATGCAAAACTCGTACACTGAGACGCGCTATATTAGAAAAGTAGATGTGTACAATTATAATTAAAGCGACACGGTTCCAATTAAACTTTAATCATATACATATATATATATATATACATATATACATATATATATATATATGTATATATTCGCGCGTTTCATTCGCGCATACACGCGCTCGCGCGCACCCCGAGCGTTTCGCCCATATTCAACCTAATTGCTCGCCCGCGACCCCCGCCCGAACTTTTCTTCCGCGCTTCATTAGCATTTGGGAAGAAGCCCCGCTTAAAATGGCGAACGCTACCGCGCAGCGAGGCCGAAACCGGGGCTGCGATTGGCGACGTCGCTCGTCACGTCGCGACGCGTTCGTTCGCGCGGCTTTTAATTATGCGAATAGAGCGGTCGTCCGTAGATTCGTTTTCTTATGCGCGCGATTACGCATCCGAGCCCGCCAACGGGAAGGCGTAATCGTAAGCGCGAGGCAGGGGGCGCTTTTTCTTGTTCTTCGGTCGTTTGGTCGTTTTTCTTTTTTTTTTCATCTTGCTTTTCTGCCTGTGAGCTGTTGAATTCGAGCGGGAAACCGGGCGGACCGAGCGACTGCTCTGTGGGTGGCACTGAGCGAACGGGGAATTAGGGAATGACTGCGGTGAGCGAATGGAATATCGCGCGATTCATATAATACGGGCACTGAGCGCTACGAATAAATATATCATCCATTCATGCGCAAAGTACAGGTTTTATAATTGCTGCCTTTAGAATGCCGCTCTCTCTTTCTCTCTATCTCTGTCCCTCTCCCTTTCTCCAACATCAATTGCGAGATTACGATTGCGGTAATTTGGGGCGGATTTGTTTTTTCATCCGTGCATTAATTGACTTTGCTCGCCGAGAGCTACACACAGCTGGAGCCTCGATCTCGAACCTCTAATCCCATTTTTCGATATTTATAAATATACGAACGTATTTGTGGATCTTGCATATACAGTGGTGAGAATTTAAACCCTTTGAACCAGCCAGCTACAGATGCGCCTGCAATTACCCGGGGAAGTTCAGGGTGGTGGATCAGAAAGTAATTACGAAAAGTGTATATACATATATATATATATATATATATATCATGATTCCTTTTAAATAAGTCCGGGGTGGAATTGAGGAGTTATAAGATTTGAAGTACGGTAGTTAAACGTGCCCCGTTTACTTATATACGTGAGCTCTGTCTTACCGCACACGGCGCGTATATACTGATAGCCGCGTCACACACACACACACTCTCTCTCTGTCTCTCTCTGTCTCTCTATGCTTGGCGCTCTGTTTCAGGCAGTAAATGCATTCCGAATTTCGGGGAGTGGGAGGGGCGGCGCGGGTGAGCAAACCGCGCCGGTGGTTTATGACTGTTCAGCGTAAGGTGTGGCAGTATATTTCAATGTCGTTATAATAACGTATGCGTAAGACGTTCCTCTGGTGCTCTCGACGTTTCTTCCATGAATTGACAAATTCTGTTTCTCTCTCTCTCTCTCTTTCTCTCTATCTCTCTCTCTCTCTATATCGGTCTCGTCGATCGATTTACTCGCGAATCATGTTTAAGATTTATATATAATGTAGGGAGCATGAGAGTAATTACAATGAGGACTGGAACTTGCAGATCAAAATATGTTTAAAATTAATGAATTTTTTTCATAAACTTCGGATTATTAAAATGTGGATTGCAATACGCTGCAGCGTTAGATTGAAATTAATTGGAATAATTATATTCATTTAATTACCATTGATTCGCGTCTCCGCTGAATGGAGAAGAAGAAGAATTCATGAAAATTTTGACCCTGAGGTTTTTTGAAAGTCAATTCATCAAGTTTAAATTTTCGTTTTTGAATAGGTTCTGAATTTTGATTTAAGATTATGTTTAGGTGTTTCGGGAGTCCTTTCTGAAACCTAACATTTTTGAGAATTAGGGGGGCAAACCGAGAAGTTTTCATTTGCAAGTTGATTTTCGCAAGTGTTCCAAATGCAAGTTGATCTATAAATGATCTATAGCTATAGATCTATAATTCAGCTATGAGTCAATTCTTTTAAAGACTTATAGACCAATACCATTTCTTTTCTTATAAATTTCATAGTTTTATCTTGAGAAAAAGCCTCATAAAATTTCTTCATTCTGAACTTTCAATGCGATTTATTCTAAGTATAAAGCAAGTTAGTTAGTGCCGTCGATGGTCTTGTGCTGCAAACCAATAATTAATAAAGATTCCAATTCAGTATATTGTATAGATATATTATTTAGCCGCAATATCAAATATTAGCTAATTGAACGTGCGATTACTATCAAGATCAATCATAATTCTGGATCATTTTTGATATTCAAAGCCTTTAATGAACGTAAAACAATTATCCTTATGAGACTTCCTACTTCCACATTTTTCCGAACGGTATTCGATCATGCGTTTTGGCATACATTACACAAAACCTTGTGGCATGATACACCTGACAACCGAGTAATTAGCATAAGTTTCTAAAAGTATATTTCGCTATTTTAATTTTAAATTCATTTATTCAGAGGTTGCAAATTACAATTACTAATTAAATTTGCGATGCTAATAGTAGACTGTAGTTTTAATAAATTATAAGAATGAATCTGATGGTTCTGATATCCGAATAAAAGTTTATAAATTTCACTACTGAAATTGGAAGGCTATCGCATTGTTCGTTTCGACGTAATCCATCTGATATTCTCATTAGTATTGGCTGTTTAGTAATGAATCAAACCGAATCTTTTTTTTTATTTATATTAGAAATTCGTATAAATTATAAGATAAATTTTACTCGTGATAAGCGAGAAAAAAAAATCCAAAATTCAATATTATTAAAATTAAAAAAAAATAATTTTTAATCTTTCAAAGATTCTATAATTTTATATTCCACTTGAGTAAGTGCCTCGAGGAGCCTAATACACAGACTTTTTTTACAAATCAATCAGTTCAACTTCCTGTAATCGATACGCAGATCTTTAGAAATATATATATACCAATAATCAGAAAATAAAACGGCAAAGAAAAACTGCATCGATCTTGTAAACCGAGCTTGTCCAACCGATTAGCCGCAGAAAAATTTCCTACTTGCTAAGCACCAATTCGTCCCCTCGCCGCAATCGCAGAGCCTCGTAAGGCAATTATCGTATACGCGCCGATGCGCCGCCGTCAATCGCGGCGAGTCGTTCGCGATAATTTTCAAGTGCCGGGATTGAGCTCGCACTTCTTCGCCGGCGGATTTTATTAAATAAGGCGTGCTACCGTAAGGGAGGGAAAAATACGAGAGAGCGAGTGAGGAGGGAGAGAGAGAGAGAGAGAGAGGGGAGGGGGGTGGCGAGATAGAAAGGAGAACGTTCCGAACGTTCCAGCATGGCGAGAACGGGGATCCCGAGGAGTTTGACGAAGCGTGGAAATTTCGATAACCGCGTATAGGGCTCGCTCGCGCGTCGATTATCTCCCTTTCTCCCGTTCCACCCCCCTCCTCTACAGCCCCATTCCTTCGCCCTTCTCACGCGTGCCTTCCACATTACCGGGCTCTCTCCCTCTCTCTTTTCCTCCCTCCCTCCCTCCCAACCCCTTTTATTCTTTCCAAGAATCTTCTTTTACGACGCGGCCCTCGAGCCTCGGCGAATCGCGTGCCAGGAACCCGAGGTTTATACCTTACGGAAGGCACGGAGCAGCGGCTGCGGCAACGGCAACTGGCAGCGCCGGAATCTCCCGCGGAACGAGTAACCCCGGGCGCTGTATATACCGCTTCTTCTTCTTCTTCTTCTTCTCCTTCTTCTTCTGCTTCTTCTTCTTCGTTCACCCCTCCCCCCCCCCGCCTTTCTCGTCTTCTGCCGCGAGCACGCTCGCGAACGCCGTTTCCGTTTTATAGTGCCAGCTCTATATACAGGGGCGGGGTGTGCGCGGGCGCGCGCCCGCGAGCCAGCGATACGCGCGACTGGATTTATATACCGGCGCGCGCCGAGCCCGGTGGCGCGGGCCGCTTGTACGCGCCGGATATATACTTAGATTGCGCCGGGGCTAGACGCCCCCAACATCGCCGCCCGTCGCTCTCGCACACTCGCGAAACACCGCGCAAAGTAGAAGAACTTGATGGAATTCATAATTGGCCTTACGCCTCTTATTTCTCCTCCTCCCTCACGCACCGAGCGCCGCCGCTTCGCCGACCTTAGAGGGGCCGTGAAAATGGTGTGAAAAGAGATTTTTCCCCTCCTCGTTTTTACTCTACTCTTTCTCCTCTCGCGAAGGGTGAGAGGGGAGGGGCTGGGGGCAGCGAGGTGGATTGGGTGGAATCGACGGTTCATCAGAATCGAGGGAGAGTTTATGGGGCCTCCAGAGGATGGGGTTTTAAGAATAAATCGATCAGCTGGATTGCTAAACAGGCTGTTTCCATGGTATAAGAAACGATCTTTCGCTTTTGTTGGTTGCGAGGTGTGGTATACAACCGAGCAGTAATACGCGCCCGTACACACACACACACACACACACACACACACACACACACACACACACTCACTCACATATATATCATTTCAAAGGAAGAATTAAATTAAAGCTTTCAATTTCACGCTTGAGAAGTCACGAAGGAATACGAGGGAAGTGAAAAATGCTTTAATTAAAATTTTCTCCCACAATGGTCTACGCGCTGATGTTTTCTATAAAAGTAATGGCGCGCTCTTGATCTCTTTGCAGGTGCCAAAAGTCGTCGAGTTTAAAAAACTCCATAATTCGTCTGTAAAGAATATTGATACGTCATTTTGTTATATTTACAAAATAAAAGTATTGTACAACGCACATTGGTAGAAATCTCGAAAGAACGAGGCTTCTGTTGAAACGATATAAACTCTGGAAATCGACAGCCTGCTGAAGCTAATGGCCTTTATTATACGAAGTCGAATAAATCGATTCATTTCCAACCCTCGCACCCGATCGTAGTCGAAAGATCCGCGAGGAATCGTGCGCCCGAGAGTTATATATAATAATCGTGGGAGGGGGACTGGGATAGAAGAAGTTAGGAAATTATGGGACTGAAAAATATGGAAACGTTGAGAAAATGTAAATTATTCGGGGATTATGCAGATGAAAAGATCTGATATATCGTCTATGATTCGCCAACGGATTCGCGCAAAGCCTCCGCGCCGCAGCAGCTATCTTATATAGCCATACCCGGCTATATAAGAGAGCCCGCGGGGGAAGGGGGCACTTAATACGATTGGTTGCTCGAAATATTTTGAATTTCTTCTTCTGGCCCTATACACGTATGATTATTGATTTGATAATAACCCATTTTAAGGTTTCAATTGAGGGGCTCAGTAAACCGATGTAATTTTCATTATTTACGTTTAGTTTTTATTTTTTAACCTATACAAAAAATATTAACTCTTCATACTACTCGATTATTAATCGTAATAATATTAATAAAAATAAGTATGCACATTTAAATCTGGTGAAAATTACCTGATTTTTAATAATTATAAGAAAAGATTTAGTTAAAACTAAAACATCGATCGACTTCTTGAGGGGATCCGTCCTACCTATAAGAGTGACTCTAGTAATTAATTTTATCGAGGTGAAAAGTGTGGCTCGGAATCTTAATCAACTAGCTTATCTTTCGTAATTCTATTACCGTTAATTATCAATGAAATTTTTTTTTATCATGATGCCAAGTCATATTTTCTTGTAATCGTAATATTCTGAAGAGCATCAAGAGTGATCGAGACGTGAGAGGTGAATTTGCATATATTAATAATGATTTTGATGATTTCGATATTTCTCAGGAACTACTTGAATATTAAATGAGAAGTCTTTTTAAATTTTTAATTGAAAGAACTTCAATTACATTTATTCCTGTGAAAGTGGGTAAAACAAAGCAGTTCCGTATTATATATATATATGTATGCATTAAAAGTTTTCAAACTAAACTTACCCTTCTATTTTCCAACTTACCTTTGCGAAACGATTCTTTCATTTTTAAAGAATGATTAAATCACATTTGGATTTTCTGTTATAAAACATCATAAAATCAATTATTTAGAAATTATATTATTCGATTCTCTTGAATAATAGTTTATTATTTATTTTTTTTATCAACATAAATATGTACGTTTCGATTTCCATGTAGAGATTATTCGAAGAAAAGGCATATAAGAATTATTTTGATATTATTCAAATCAAAGGGATTGGTTAGCGTTTTGCTAGGAAGTGATCAGAATAATAGTAACCATTTTGTTTCCAAAGCTGAAGTGAATATATATGAGAATGTATATATAAACATATATATATATATATATATATATATATATATATATATATATATATAATAAACATTTTCATCTGCTTGTATATCTTTTGTCAAGTTTTTATTCCCCCTCCCTCTCTTTCTATCGGTCTCTCTCATTTTCTGCATAAAGCATCTCATGTCATGTGATAACGATTTATTTGAATCAATCAGCGACGATCAACGCTTATTTTAAATACTATCGATAATATAACGGATTACAAAGGATTGCCTATTAAAGGAATCTTATCAGCTTCCCATTCGGAGAAACAACGTATTTCTTTGAAAAAAGGGGGCGAAGAACGAAGTCACAGGGAAATTTAGCGATATACCTATATATACACATTTGCATTCTTGAACGACAGGTTCGCGATTCCTCTGGAATTTAATTAAATTTCGTCCATAGCAAAAAAGGAATAGGACACGCGAGACAGGCGTCGGTGGCTTCCGCGCCACGACCCCCCCCCCTTCGCCAGGCCCATCACTGCAGCGTCAGTTGCTCTAGCCGATTTTCCGCCCAGATATACGTGTGAACGCGCACCCCACTGCGCGGGTGATAAGCCCGATCGAAGCGTCCGATACACGTCGAGCGCATTCATGGTGGGGTGGAGCGCTGTCGTGCTATTACGAGTATGCGCACAACATACGCTCAGCTCCCTTCGCGGTCTAATAAGAATATTAATATTAATGCGAAGCTAGCCGTGTTTTCGACCGGTGCATACGTTGGAACACAAACGGCTTTGACAATAATTGTCGACAGATACAGGTCGGTTATATGCTACGAGTGCGCTAATGTATATTTTATTTATTGGTCAAGCGTTTTAAAGTTCCAAACAGTCGTATAGAACATTATCCCTAATTGACATAAGAGAATTCCAATAGAGTTTGCAAAAATGTTATAATATTATTTTTTCCACGTATTTTCCGTATTTCTCATGTCCGCTCGTTAAGAAGTAAAAACTCAAAAACAGACGACAAGAACGTGTGGCCCAACACGACAGTACTTTCTAATAGACTAAATACATTGATTACGCCAAAACTAGCCCAGAACTGTTCTACACATTATTTTATCCGGGACAATAGTCATAGCGTGATAGTACACTTTTGTTCCGTCCAGTCACTCGATTATTGATTTGCTGCAAAGTACGTAGGTAAGGTATCTGGCGATCAACGACCACCTCTCTGCGTTCATTATCATGAGTCTAGTCACGTTTCTGGTATGACTGCTTCTATTTACATCCCAACTTTTCATTATAGCTCGGTCCAATGGTTATGCACGAAAAACATGTTCTTCACGTCGTCCGAAGCCCAGCTGCAGTCATTGCACTCCTGCTTTCCTCAACATGTAACGGTATTTTAACTCTGCCATATTCAGATAAAATGATTGAGATAGAAATGGATCTTATCGATCTTCTTTTCGCAGACCGATTTCAGGTATAATACATTTCCTCCGACATTGCGCCCTTTGAACGCATTTAATAGCATCGACCGTTTCATAAGGAATCATTTCTACTAGCCAGCGCTCTGCTCAAAACCTTGTTGGCTCTGCTTGTTTCTCGTTTTGTGAATGAAACCAAAATCTTAGTTTTTCACATAAAGCAATCCCTAGATACTTGACGTCATTCTTGGTCATATTAGTCCAGTTGTAATCCGTGCTATCTATTCAAATTTATCTGATAATTGTGGCATATTCATATTGTGTAAGCGATTGTATTCTATGTTACAGAAAACGGAGTGCAGAATAAAATCTTACCGTAATCCCCGTTATTAGGTCCAGTGTTTCGTATGTAAATCTGCAATCTCAAAGATAAACTCGTATAATTATAATATTAATGTTAATAATAAGAATAATAGTTTTTTTATATTGGTAAATTGCACATTTATCTGTCATTTATCATTTATCTGTATTCATTTATCTGTCCCCATATATTACACCGGCTGATAGGCTAGATCTCTTGATAATTAGATACTGTTACTGAAATGCAGTTTCAGGGTATAGGAGATTCTAATTCTCTTAAACTACTGGCCATATGATAGAAGTCTATATCCCAAAGAAGATTCATAACGACGTTACTTCTAAGCCGTGACATCTAATTACCCATACGAATATATCCGCCTTCATCAAGCCTTTTTTATGGTCCAGGACAGGCCTCTACATAATTTTATACAAAAATCTGGATCACCTGTACATCTTATCGAACGTGAGTTGCATGATTCTAGGTGAATCCATCTTGCCTAAAGTGCTTCTATTCGACTCAGACCTAAAAATTATGAAAATTATTATTATTATTCCTAACATCATATACCGCTTAGTAGCTTGATTGTTCTCAAAACTGGGGTTAGAATGACATTGGACGCTAACCCTATTGACACTGGAGCTTTGCATGGAGACTTGATATAATGGGTAGCCGTGCAAAATTACTGATAGTCCTCGTTGGGATTTTCATTAGCTGCCGAAAATATTGGAACGGTGAAGAGCTTCTTAATTAATAGTCGGCTGCGTGAGCTGCATGATTCTGTAAGGGGTCAGACGGTAATTTGATTCGTCCTGCGTTTAGATACAACCCAAGTGGTATTGCAAGCAAGCTTCAACATACTTCATGGGCGGTATTAAATTCTCAAAAGAGGCTTTCCTTTTTAAATTGAATGGATAGAAATAAATGGAAAATTGGACAGAGCAAGATTAGAAATGAAAAATTCCATTCATTCCGTTGCTCAACTGGAAATTCGTTCAGAGAAGATATGCCATTTTATTTGTTTCGTGTCTACTAGTAACAATAACCGGTCCAAGTGCAAACTGTTGATTTGTTCATATTGAAAATTAGAGTAAAATACTTGTAAATAAAAAAATTTAATATATGAATGATAAAATATCAAATAATATATGGACTTTATGGTCACTTCGTAAGTTAGTAACTCAATTAAAAAATAAATCTAGCAATCTCTAAGAAACGAATTGGTAGTCATAAAATTTGGATAAAATTTTCATACTTATAGATACTGAAATAAATCCGGATTGACCAGTTGGTAATTCTGATTATAATATAGAAATCAAATAACTGATACGAAACGAACTACGATAGTGTTCAAGAACTTTGTATAAATAAATAACAGTTTCAGAATGACTGAAATACTTTGTTGCTCCAAATAAATTCATGTAAATTTAAAGATTTTGATATAACCAAGTAGACTAAAATATGAGGAGAAGAAGAAAGCGAAGAATTATAAAGGACCCGAGGTCTTTAACTGACTTATTTCTAGAAATTGATCAGTCATGTCAAATAAATAAATATATCATCATCAACTTTAGTATACTTATAAATAAAGTCTTTGGTACACTAATAAATAAATTCAGTTAGATCAACTTAGTATATAATGCGTGTCTTAAATCTGTTAGAGATTGCCAGTAGCTCAATCTCTCATGCAGACATACACGTTAACTTCGAATTAATCTATCTCTCCTGAGAATATTATAACTTTCAAAATCTAGTTCGAAACTTAAAATATTTAGTCGGGTCTCAGTGAATACGATTATATCATAAGATTTACTCAACTATTTGAAATTTACCTTAAATATTAACTAATTTGATGGTTTTACACTACATCTTAAATCATATAAACTGGATAATTATCTCATAATATGTCTAAACGCTTTCTTGACATAATGTAATGTATAATTTTGAGGTACGTAACTAGACAGAGAACCTTACGATCATTTTACATTATTTCTTTAAGATTCTTCTTTTGCAATTATCAAATCTTAGACGAGGTAAAAATTATGCGCGAGCTTAATAGCCGTAAACCTGCATTAAATTATAATTAAAATAGTTTCTCTAACGAAAGTTAAATTTTACGCTTTATAAAGAAATTACTCATTAATCAAACTTTATATCATAATTATCGTCACAATCATGTGAATTATCGAAATACGAAAAGAAACTTTTCCAGAAAATCATTCTTGAAAAATGCGCTTTACCAAATGAAATATGCGAGGCGCGCATTTATTACAGTACGGAAATTTATCTTCGATTAGCGCTAAAGCCCAAAGTATAATGAACCTGCGAATAGCCTCCCTCGAAAATTCATTAGCTTTGAATTCGAGCCGACGCTCTCAATTTTATGAAAGAAGATGGAAGATAATTAGACTTTGAGAAAGATTTCTGTCTGCCCCTTTCTCTTTCTCCCAACCCCTTCTTCCCCTCTCTCCCTCCCCCCCTCTCTCTCTCTTTTCCCCTAGGATTATATATAACTATCTTCCACCCACTCCATTCGTTCAAATTATCCATATTGATGAGAAAAAATGAGCCCCGCCAGTAGGTGCACGAGGGTCGTATGTTTGTGTTGGCCAGGGGAGGGAGGGGTCGGCACTGGCCGCTCGTCCGCCTCCACGTGACGCGTAAGCGCGATTCTTTGACAAATAGCTGTCCCGCTTTCATAAATTTAAATTAGCGCGCGGAAAATTAATCTTGGGCGCGTGGCATGGACTCCCCCTCCCCCGCCCCAATTAAATTCCTTCCTCTCAAAAGAACCTGTGGAAAATGGAGCTTGGGAACGCGCTAACACGACCTCGGCGTAAAAGAAAAAAATCGAGGCGGCGAAACGGGTAGAGAGGGCTGCGTGCGGAACAAGCGCGTCGGTCTGTAGGTCAATGACCCCACCTCTCGCTCTCTCTCTCTCTCTCTCTCTCTCTCTCTCTCTCTCGTAAGCCGATATATTTATATGCGAGAACGTGTGAAAGTTATATTGCGAACCGCGAGTACTGTCTTACTCGTTCGAAGATGCGGAGGTCGTGTTATTTTAGAGTAAATCTGAAATAACCGATGGGTTGCCAGTTAAAATTGTCATCTCGTTCCGACGATGGCTGTGTAGATGGAACTGAGTATGAGACGAATATACGAATACATACATACGCCGCGAGAGGATCGAGTTTATTGATCTATCAATATTGAATGTTCCTTCTAACCTAGATTTTAAATGAAAAATAAAGTGAGTACATTTGAAATGATAAGAACGATGCAACTTAAACGTACTAACAGATCAACGAAAGTACCGGCACTTAGCGATTTTAATTTAAATCAGCACTTTATCGAAAGAATCGAATATTGATCTATTAATTGAAGAAATATTTGCGAAAAAGTCGGATTTATTTATTATTCATAATTAATATTGATTAATTTAGCAATCCGATCATCTATTTACACAATGAAAATAAATTTATCTTTTTCATTGTCTGCATTTTTCAACCTTAAATCAATAATTAAATAAAGAGGGAATCACTTTATTACTATTTAAATCAGCGATCAAATGCAGATACAAAATACACTCGAAGACTTTTGGAAAAAACAGACTTTTGAAAACGTTTCAGATCTCTTTTATTCTTCGCTTGTTCGAATGTCATCGACCCCCCCCCCCCCCACCGAAAGCACAGATTCACCGAATAAAGAATTTTCTGCTCTTCTACAGAAGCTTATATATTGGCCTTCCAATGCGTATTCATATTATGTGTTAAAAGTAGTGCGGCCCTCGACGTCATTCGAAATTCTAAGCAAAAAAGTTTAGAATGAAAAAAATGCCAGCCTTGATGCGCCATAAGATTCTCTATAGCGTTCCTCGCATAATACATAATATAGCTTTGAATGGCCTGACAAGCTTGAAAAATCCCATTTTCGCGAGGAAATATTTCTTCTGTCAAATATTTTTTGCGTTTTTCAAATTTCAGGTCAAATCAAATTTTATATTGTCAGAGCATACGGATGCTTCGATTTCGACGGAATAGTTTTGAATCGAACACTTTTGAAAAAAAAAATTTCCAAATGTTTTTTTTTTTCATTTTTATTCGTTGTTTTCCTGATATTTCGTTATTTTCGATAACAATGGTATGTAACGGTATGAACTTTTTCTTGGCAGATTGATAGGCTTTTTCGACGTACACACTACAATATCTGTAATAATAAATTAAACGTTGAAAAAAAATTCTACAAACCTATAGTTTTGATTGTAATTTTTCTTAAATACAAAAACGGCACACTTATATTTCAAAACAAATTGTTAAATCGAATTATTATATATGAATACAGCAAAAACGTGTCAGAATGTACGATCATATTCAAGACAGTATGTAACTTTAGGATCATAAAAAATTCTTATGTATAATAAAATTGTATAATAAAACAAAATAATCAATATTTTTATCGATATTATAGTCTTTTTTCTTCATAGAAATCATAAATTTATTTGAGCAGTCTGACTGGCCCCTAAAAATTTTCGTAATCATAACTCATAATAGTAAAGAAAAAGTTTCTCCAACACAGATTTTATTTGTAGTCTCAAGCAGGAAGCAAAAAAAGTAAGGTTTTACCTCAGAATCTTATAATAATTCGATAGGGATTTAAGGATCCGTCACATTTAAGTATAGCCAATAAGAATTATTTCTATCATCTGAGAAGTTGCAATTATTAATGTACTATTTTAACATTGACATATTTATGCCTACAATATATTCTCGAGTTTGCATAGAACTTTTAGGTGACTTTTAACAAGTACACTGTAAAAAAGGGTTTAGAAACTATTTTCTTCAAGCCTCTTTTTATTGCTTACATTTACATTGGAAATTTTTCTAGTTTTTATATATTTATGACTATATTATAATATGTTTAACGCGCATCAGTCTAAGGATAACAAATTTAATCATTATAAAATAAGTAACACAATACAGAGCTGTGTTATGTATGATTTACTTATACTTCATAATTCAAATAGAAGTGATTTAAGAAACCTAATTTTCGTATAATGATCGTAAAATATCACCTAAAATTTGGAGATTTTAAGGAATACAATTTTTAATTTACGTACTTGGAATTTACATATTAATATAAAATTTATTTTAAAATATTTTATTCCGAGTTAATTTCTTCTTAATACCTGTCGAAACAAGCTAGTCGAATTGCCACACCTCGTCCGCTCGAAAAATTAAAAACAAAAAAAGACCAATAAAGAAACCCAGCCTCGGCTGCATAATAAACAGAGCCACCTGTCCCCCACCCCCCACCTCCATGAGAGTATAGAAACATCCCCGTGTGCAAAGATTAACCCGAGTTTACGCGCATTATACACCGTACGTACGAGCAACCACCAGTGGGGAGGGGGGTACTGATGAGAAAATTCGGCGCAGCGCATACAGTAGATGGGCGCGTGTACACAAACGCAGGCACAGACAGAGAGAGAGAGAGAGAGAGAGAGAGAGAGAGAGAGACAGAGAGAGAAGCATACGACCGAAAGGATAGAGGTTAGAAAAATCGACCCCCCCCTTCCCCACTTCGCCCTTTCCACCACTACCCACGCCCCGCTGACGCTTCGCTAATTGTTAGCCGGGGCAAATGTGCAGGGATAATGCACGGGAGAGCGGAGCGGTTGGAGCGCGGAGGGAGCGGAGGGGGGGCGGGATTGGCTCTTACGCTCGCGCACCGGAAACGACGCAACGCACTCAGGTCCGCGTTTATATCGACTGCTGTTTTGATTATACGCGCTTATACGAGGAACAATCCACGCGAAACTCTCGTGAGGGTGGGAATAAATATTTTTCACTATTGGTATAAGTACGTATTCGTAAAAAATTCTTTTCATCTCGCGAACACGTCGGAGAGTCATAATAAGTTGGTCGAAATCCTTTCTTTTTCTTTTTCATGTCCGCTTGGACTCGATTGTTGGATTACGGTTTTCCTCATACGCCTGCATAATGTTAAACTGCAATATGGCGCAAATAATATGAAATTTATAATGAACACGTAGAGTTTTCAACATTAATGATTTTTAACATGAATTTATACCGGGACGAAAATATAATTTATAATGAAATATTAAATTCAATATATATATACTGAGAAAATATGTTAATACATTCCAACGTATATTTTGCTAAGGAGATCTTATGGAATAATTTAGTTCAAATAAAAAGCTATTTCCCGAATTCAAATACTTTTTATTTAAATTTAAATAATTTAAATCTATTTTTATGCCTACCTGGCGAGCAATTACTTAATGCATGAAAAAAAGAAATGCAGTTGGTCTATCTATAAATTGTGAGAATACGAGATAAAAATACAAAGTTTCGTCTATAATTACGATTATCTGCATATCGATCCACCGAATGCGTATATACTACTGAAACTATACTTAGCGGCTCGGAAGAAACGATGATTAAATGCTGAACTTAAACATACGTTCTTGTCTAATAATCCTGCCATTTGAAGCTTATTTCTTTTATTCGATAGATTTGAAATTGAATCGATGCAAGTGGAGGCCATGTAGGTGCATAAAAGCGGATTGTTGCGGTTACGCGTTATTGTAAAAATTCATAACAGTATGACTAAAGAAATTGTCGGGCTGACGATTAAATACCCTAATAATCGTGTACGAAAACATGAACAATCCCGTATTTATCAATTTCATTCAAGTCTACGTTAGAAATTTGTAATAGTCTCTTGATCAGCACCTGATGAAGATAATTAAGTTTTCGCTTTAAGTAAATCATTCAACTGGGTCTCCTTACTTGAAGACTTATTCGTGCTTACCGCAGATTTAATTCAGCGATGATTTATGTGCCTGCATGTAGAGATATTATTTTAATAACTCGTAGTTTTCCTACGACTGAGAACATAAATAAAACGAGCAGAATAAATTACAGTAATAAAATATACATCAAAAGACGACATATATTATGTCTATTTACCGCGATTACGTAAATATAATTAATCCAATATAAGGAAGCCGGGTTTGGGGGGGAGGGGTACCTCGTGGACGATTTAAAACCGTTACAGCCTTTCAGATGATAGCAGGCTTCGCTTCTATCTCTGGCGTTACAAAGGGGATTATTATACTTTTTCGGCCTCGGGGGGAGGGGGCGGAAAGTTACGCCACGCACGGCCGATGGATATAAAAGCCGGATTTATCGTGTATGTTTGTATGTATGTATGTATGTGAGCGTATGTATGCGTGTATGTATATATATATATATATATATATATATATATATATATATATATATATATATGCCATCAGGCACCGAGTGGCACGAAATGGGGAGAGATCTTTCTGTGCGGTTGAAACGCTGCGGTCGTTTGCATACACACGAGCGGATTTCCTCTCTTATGCGCCTGCGATCCCCCACTCTCCCTTCGTCTCTCTCTCTCTCTCTCTCTCTCTCTCTCTCTCTCTCTCTCTCTCTCGTCCTTTTGGTTTTAAAGCTACAGAGAATGTCGCAACAAAAAGGCCGCGGATTGCATTATGTTGAATTCGACGCACATTATATCACACCGTGCATTCGCGCACGTATGTGTGTGCAAAAGCTTTTTAATTTTTCTTAACATCTGCTCGGAACACAAGTGGCAGCGATGGAGCATATTTGTGCGAGGCAGGATTAATCTTAGGCTGCCCTTAGTTTCGTGAAAATGATATTTATTAAGGGTGCTGTCGGTGGGTGATTATTGAAGATAATTCACGATTTTATTAGATTTGTTATGTAAAGAATTCATCTGATTTAAGGTTACTTTAGATACATATGTATACATATTATATATATATATATATATATATATATATATATATATATATATATATAATCATATCATATAGTCATATAGTAATGTATAGATATAAATATATAATCAATCAATTTATTTGCAGAAAGATAAGATAATTTTTTGTCGAAGATTGCATGTCAATCGTGTCAAACATGTTACTTATTTTTGGCTCCAACAACAAGTGAATAACATTAATATGAAAATATTTTTAATAGTCGTATAAGCCAAAATTTAAAATTTTTTTTATCCTGAAGTAATTTGCAAATCGAAAAAAATCAACTTTGTAAAAACAAAAGAAATTGAATTATTTAATTTTTTTTAATTAATGCTCGTGACAAAAAATGTTTTCGCCCGGGATCGAACCGGGGACCTTCCGCGTGTTAGGCGGATGTGATAACCACTACACCACGAAAACACGTTGATGTTGGATTATTTCAGAAAAGTATCGCACCGAGCATGAGTGGACTTTCTACTTGCGTGACGTCACTGCGATCAGTCCGCAATATTATACGCAACGATACTTTCATTTTGAACGCGGCATTACGAATTATCTACGCGATATAGATTACACATATTGCCGATTCATATAGGAAATACACACAAAACTTATAATATTCCCTTACATTTATTAGAGATTTTGAGATAGGAATACGTATTTAAAAGTATTACTATTATAATAATAATATACCAATTCTGATAAAAGAAATTAATTATTATCTAGATCGTTGATCCAATAGATTAGTATCGGAAATTAATTGCCTGCTCTCATTCGTATGGAATTGGACCGTGTTGGATATTCAAATTGTGAATATACATAAATCGTGAAATACAGATATGTCACGCACACAGTGCCATGCAATTTCAGTCAATTCAAATTAATATTTACGCTTCGCTCATCTTTTCGATTCACTCGATTGACATATTATTTTGTTTTAATTTTACTACATACATTGTGGTTAACTCTGTTTTAACCAATAGAAAATAAATTCTACATCGTTTAAATACTTCAAAACATAAGATAGATGATAATATTTTTTTTATTTTTCTTCGCATCCATACTACCAATTTCCATTAATAATAACGTAATCGTAAAAAAAAACTTACAATCGCTCCGTTTTGAATTTAAATTTAAACGCCGGGAGTCTTATTTTCATATCGTGTATTATTCGTTCGATGACGTATATCCGATAAAACAGCCGTGCAATACTGTAACGATACAGGTCTGCAAGGACGCCAACCGGCAAGACCGAGAGGAGGACGGAATCCCGGGTAGAGCGGCTCTCCTGCGTCATAACCGGATCCGCAAACTTGCCCGATTTTCCGCGAGCGCGCGGTGGGAGCCCCGGCGGGATGGAGGAGGAGGAGGCGAGGGGGGATAGAATCCGGCGCGCCGCAAAACGACACGACGAGCTCACGGGGTGACTGCCGCGTTCGTTTTATTCGAGCGACGCGGTTGCCGCGCGTCCACCGCGCATAACGAATTCAGCTGGGAAATCTGAAATGTAAAAGCCGATGACAGTCGCGGGATATTTTTACTTCTAAAGGGAGAGCTCGTCGTATCGTTTTTACCACCACTCTCTCACTTCG
The DNA here is from genome assembly GCA_018907035.1 of Sycobia sp. Sy_11. Lineage (NCBI taxonomy): Eukaryota > Metazoa > Arthropoda > Insecta > Hymenoptera > Epichrysomallidae > Sycobia > Sycobia sp. Sy_11. The sequence continues at coordinate 405,579 of JACCIC010000203.1, forward strand.
TCCCTTGCTCCCTGCCCCCCCTCCTCCTCTCTCTCTCTGTCTCTATTTTTCCCGTCTTCTTTGCGGCAAAGAAGAAAATAAATAAACAACCAAACAAAAACAAAACAAAAACTTGGAGAATATGAATTACGATCAGGAGTCGATATTTGTTGAGTTGCTCGTGGATTAACGAAGAGCGCAGGATTATGAAAAGCGCGGTTGGCCCTGCCGTCAAGGATTCTGATGCGGATCGAGATTTTAAAGCTGCATCGATCCATCGCGCGTGTATAAAAATATGATTTAAAACGATAGATAATGTCTCGATCGTAGGTTATAAAGCGAGGTGCGGAGATTGTCCAGTAATTATTGAATAATCTAAAAACTCTTAATCTTGCAAACATCAGATAAATTGAATTTTTCCAGTATAGTCAGGATTTATGACTTTTAGATATATAGCGAGGATATTATATGATAATTTGTCAATAAATGGCAGCCGCATTTTATTATTTGGGTAGTATTCGAATTTGATAAATCTAAAAATCGACTTGTCATAGAAATCCTTTAAATGCGTCGAAAAAGATTTTCATAATTGGGTTTAATAATGTCATTATAATTCATTTTTATAGAACAACAAGTTTTACACTTCGAGATAATCGTTTTAGTCAAATTTCATTCATTTTTAATGCATAACTAGATAAACTAAAGTCTTTAAAACACATAATTTATACAGATAATAGTTTATATAAATACATAATTTATATAGATAATAATAAAAAGAATAATGAGCAGTTTAATGCACTGTACTTCCATATTAAATATACTATTTTAAAGTTAATTACTACATTCTTATTACGGTTAGTATTATGCTGTTCAATATCGCTCCAGTTTGAGGAATATCGATGAAAGCTGAATCGTCACTCCACGGGTTCGAGCTTTGAAAGCTTTTAGATATCGCGAGATCGTGGAAAGAAGAACGAGAAAAAAAGTTATTTCATTAAAAACACGCGAATGGTAGAAATCGCATAATCGAAAACATTTTATTCTTGACCGGTTTTAAAAATATATTTTTGATATACGTTGGAAAGTTTCGGAAGCTTACATTCTTTTATTGATTTCGCACTTTTATGATTTACTAGAGATGAATTTAACATCAGTTTTTCAGATATTCGATTCTAGGATTACAGAAATGAATGGTTGGAGTTGTTCAAGATGCGATAATATAATAATTGAAAAGTTCAACTGTCATTTAACACAAGGAATTACAAATGTGTAGCATACTATGTAAAAAATTACTATACAGATAAGAAATTTTCTTAAATTATATATTATTTATGAATCAGACATTGTTTGAATTGTGAAATCGACAATGTTTCAATAGTATTTGGCTAATTCAGAATTTTGGAATTCTAATTTAAAAAATCCTCTTCACAGAAAATCAAAATTATTAAACTGAATAGGTGGTTTAGAAAAGCATTGCAGTAATGGATTCAAACTAGATTATCTAAAATTGGAATTTAAAGTACTGGGCCAATTTCAAATATATTCAAGTAACGCTGTAATATGGATTTACGTTTACTATACAGCCATACGTTTAATAATCTACTGCATAAAAACTAATATCTCGACATAAGCATAATAGCTATAATTAGTCAATATTTGCATTCTAATTTTACAGAAAATATTTAGAATCCGTTCGAATATTAAAACTTTCTCCATACTACCGTTTATATAGACTGTTGAAAATTCTCATTTTTGTGTTCATATTTTTTTTATTACCTTTCAACATTTTGATTTCGTTTTACATTTTTGATAATGATATTATATCAAAGGGCATACATTTGAAATTATTATCAAAGAACATTGCTTATTCCAATATAAATAGTTGCTTCATCTTAAAGCTTAGTTTTTAAATCCAGAATTATCATGTTTGTTCATTTTACAATGAGGTTTAGCAACAGATTTCTGGTGGTTTTATATGTATCATCTCATGGTATAATTACATCTGATAATATGAATAAATTCCTAATATGTTTTCGTGACGACGACCCACATACATTATTAATCTTTTACAAGTCTGAAAAGACGTTTTCCAGCTTTTTACAATTTTTTACGTCATTCCTTAGACGATGATGTGGCCAAGTGAAAAATGTTAATTTTAACAATCTACTATAATGCCATTTACATGATGAAGTAATTTTTTTGACATAAAAATCAACGCATCGCCTCAATCGAAATCGAACACGATCTAATGTAAGAAGATTCATTTTAACGCAAAGTGCCAACTTCGATACCGGATTCGAAGTACGATCAGCAATTCAATTACAAAAGTTCTAATGAACCTCTGTCTACGAACGCGCAGTTTCTAAATTATTGTCAATTGAAGTTCGGCCAATTTTACATGCCATAGTGGATCCGCCCTGATTGCCCGGCTATGCTAACATGTGTAAATCCCAGCCGAACTTCAATCGGCGGCAGTTTCGAAACTAGACGTTAGTCAGCGTAGAATCACAAGCGCGGCTTTTGGCTCAAAATGTTAATCATTCGCCGAGTTCGGTGCTCGAACTGTGGGGATTTTAGTAAAAAAAAAAAAAATCAAACACAAAAAACAACAAAAAAATTTCTTCAAACTTCAACACTATCAAATTTAATTACAGTGATAGACGTCTAGTAGTAAGACGATGCTGCATCATTGGCACGAGAAAGTGCAGAGTGCTAAAACTTTACAGGGATCATTTTGGAGTCAATCAGAGTTCTCCTTGAGATCTCCCTGAGTCTGCGCCACCAGCGTGTCAGCCCTATCCGATGTCCTTGTTAGTTCCATTTAGCATTTGCTCTCTGTTTTTCGTCCATTTGATATTCTAATCAAAACGAACTTTGAGTAAATATTTTTTGTAGCTTTATGCCCGACGAATAATATGTTTATATATTTCTATATTCATCTCTAAAAGTATACTATCACAATACTTTCCAAATGTTATAACATTTAGTTTTTGATTTTTGTAGAGAGGACTTACTAAAGTTATCTAGTAAACGATAAAATAAAAAGGATTCTATAAACAATTTGTTGATTTTTTAAGTACTTCATACTGTAACAAGCAAATTAAATAGGTGCAATTTTTCGGTATTATTCAGGATAAGAAATATTTTTTAAGAAATAAGAGAATGTCATCCAACAAGAGAAGGAATTTCCATTACATGATGAAGATTGTATTTAATCGTACGTATAAAAAGTGAATATATATTTTTTCTTTTCTTCAAATTCAAATTGGTGGAGCCTTTTTTTCCTTGATTTTCAACTAAAGATACTGTATACTGGAGTAATTTTTTATGATCATCCATCGTACAAACTGTTTTACCGACTTTTCAATTGAAACTAGTCACAACCTCAAAATTATATTCTGTTATTGGAAAATGTGTATCATAAAAAATAAAATTTGTAACTGACTTCCCTTGATTATTCACGTGTCTTTATAATAAAACTTGATAATGATATTTGATCGACGCAATAACAATTTCATATATATTTATAAAAATGAATTTGTCCATTATTCATTATTTCAATATTATTGTAATCGGTACGATGAAAGCAAACGAAAAATTTCTGCTAAATATAGAATTTCTTTGAAACTCACAGAAGCAAATATGACCCGCTTGAATAAAAACAAATATATTTCTTATTAATAAATGACGATAATGAGTTTGCCCTTGCGAATTTTTTGTGATTTATTTTATTTTCAATTTTTAAACGTTTCATTAATATCTCTTCAATGTTTTTATGTATTGTTAACGAATATTCAGTTTTGATAATTTATTTCTATATATATAAATGAAAAATCAAAACATAAATAATAACAGTCAACCGTCGTAACTACTGGAAAATGTATTTACTTCATTGATCGAAACATTTTACATATACTTTACAATTATATACATTTTCAGAACGTTTAATACATGTTTTTAAATCGAAAACTACCTGTCCATTATTATTACTATAATAGAGCAACAATTGAGTCGATCGAAATCTCATCGAAAAGTAATCATAACCCTGTCTCCCTCCCTCAACTTCGAACGCAGCGATGCGCGTCGCTTCGATCGACCCCCCCCCCCCCCACAAACTTCGAAAAGTCATCTTTCGATCATCTCTCATCCAATATATATATATATATATATATATATATATATATATATATATATATATACATAAGCTTAACAAGAAGCTCTCTGCGCGGCCAGCTCAACTCGCGGCGACCACTCTCTCGATTTCACCCCCATCCAGGCCGTGGCGCGTATTTTCAATTCGATCCACCGACCAAACCATCCCTCCTCCCTCAGTCACTCCGCGCAGAAGTTAAACACGAAAGCGTATATGACGCTATATAGCCGAGGGCAGCACGGGTGCCGGGGCAGGGTGCGCTTTGTTAAAGCCCGGGGATTCTCCATCTCGGTGAGGAGCTCTCTCTCTCTCTCTCTCTCTCTCTCTCTCTATTTCCCACTCCCTCGTGCCTCGCCCGAACACGTACGGGCGGACGCATTATGCGCTCGTGGTATGGGACCTCGAGGGAAGGGATGCGGATACCAGAGACTCCCGATTATGTTCCGGGAGTTCCGCTCCGTGCGACCGCGCGCAAATACAAGCGCCAAAACGAGATTAACGAACGATCAGGCGTGAGCGAATATATGTGTGTGTATGTATATATATATATATATATATATATATATATATATATATATAGGCGTTACGGGGCGCGAAGTGCGTGTAACTCGACAGAGAGAGGGGGAGGGAGGATAAGGGAGACAGTCGCTCGGAATAACCGCATAGAGGAGCGGTGGTGATGGTGGAGGATGAGGAGGTAGAAGAGTGGCGTGAACGAGGAGTCGATATATTATTATGCCCGGCGAGGTTCTCTCTTTCTCTCTCTCTATCTCTCTCTCTCTTTCTCTGTTTGTCTGTGTCTCCGTCTGTCCTGCGTCTTTAATACTTTGGGGCACTGGTTCGAGATCGTTTCTCTAGCTTACTCTCCTATCCTTGCGTTCGCGCCCACATTGCATCTCCGGGGATGCGACGTCGTGTTGCGTCGGGACGCATATATATATATATATATATATATATATATATATATATATATATAGAGAGAGAGAGAGAGAGAGAGAGAGAAAGAGAGAGCATCTCGGAGAACGAGTAACGGCTTTCCGACGGAGACGAAATGCTGCTGCTGATGCTGCTCGCAGTAATGCCGATCCCTCAGAAAATGGAATCTCTCTCTTTATATGTGTATATATATATATATATATATATATATATATATATATATCTATATAGTATTCTACATTAGAGAGCCGGGATCTGTTCGTCGTCGAATATAACTCTGATATTTTCAAGGCGCTGTGTTGTGGAGATCATGAAGTAGTAGGCGAGTCCTTAGTACTGGTCTGTTTTACTGTTTTTTGACCATCGCTTTCTGCGAAAGTAATGAATAAACGATGCTTAATTGATGGGATTGATAATTTTTTCACTTTCTGCGCCAAAACTGTAGCCGCTGTTCTTCAATCCACTCACGACAGCCGTTCAATTCCTCGGGTTATCGTTAAATAGCTCTTATCGTATCTTCGTTGTCTTTATCGTTCTTATGAATAATTCATCAATGGCGGTTGAAGCATGATGGAACTCACTTTCCAGATTTGCCAAATTTTTTCAAGATTATATATATATACTGGGTCTGAGGATCGCTGATCTCTTATCAGATTTTGTTAAAATCATACCATATTCAAATAGCTATCTGATCCAATATGATGGAAATTTTTTTGAATACTCTTCCATTTTAGCAGAATATCTGCAATATTGAGATTGTTCACTTTCATAAGAATAACAATTCTATATACGGATGAAAAATTTATAAAAATATGATGAATATCAGGGGAGCGTATCGATTTTGCATTATAAATAAATTAATAACAATCGGAATATTACGATTTTTACTTGTTATTGCTTTATTGATCATATTGAATATCGAGAAGCACGATTTGTTCACTTAAATCTTAAAGGCTTCGGGAAGAATTGAATTTGAGAAAAAAGGGATTGTGAAAAAATTATGTAATAACAATTGCGAAGTACGTAATAATTGAAATAGTGAGTAATGAATAGTCGATGCAACGTCAGATACGTAAATTGTAATGAAAAAATTGAAAAACTCTGAAAAGTAATAAATTACCGACTATCTATAAAAGGATTAAGACAAGTTTTTTATGTAAATTTTAAATGGTAACATGCTGTTAAAAATTGTGAAGTCATAGCTTATATATATATATATATATATATATATATATATATATATATATATATATTATATGCCTGTATGTGTGCGCGGATGCGTGTGTTTTTATTTGATAAGTAATTCATAATCCGCCGGAGATTAAAATATATGCCGGTCGTATATTATGGAAACGTCAGTCTGTCGCGTGTGGCAAGTCGAAATTGCTTCGAACAGTGTAGAGCTTTTTTATAGCCGGGCAAAGATAACATTTCTTTAGAATGAAATAAAAATAACTTGATAGATGATATGAGTGTATATCCACCTTTGCGTTATCGGTGAAAGAAACACAAATTTCTTGCACTGCATTATTAATTTTTTCAAAGTAATGTTTGATGGATCGTATAAGGAAATAACGTAATTTAATTTAAATGTAGCGCAAATTGATAGAAGCATAAATCATTAAACTATTCGAACTGTATTGGCTTGAGTAATTTTAATAAATTACTTGATATTCATCTATAATGAAGATAAAATGATAAGCATTCTTGCGAACAAGTAAACTTGTAGAGCGAAATTTTTTGAATGGACTGCTGGGATTAGTACAATAGCTATTAATTTTTTTAGTATCTATACTATTTTTTTAATTATTTTCTATATTTTTAAAATCTATTTACTGAAGCATACATAGGCCAAGTGGCCATTAGGAATAAGAAGTAATTACTATATCACATTTTCGTTGACATTCTATTTGGTAGTTATTTGAAGATGAATAAATTTGAGTCACACGGTATTAACCGTCGCGTTGAACCATAGCACGTCTGTTACTACTTGCCTACTCGAACTACTTCGTTTTTAAAAGTGTATATGTTAATTTTTGATTGTTGATTTTTAATGATTGTCACGCCCTGTTTTTTATTTCTTATTTTATTTAGAATTAAAGTGGAATATATAGTATCAATGCCCTGATTGTCTAATCTGACCGTGAAACAGTTACAAATACTTCACGTTATTCAATACTACTTTCTGAAAAATCATAAAAAGAGAGATGATGACATGATTGGCAAAAGACGAATGTTTCTTATCGAAGTTATAAAAGGGTCACATTGTATTATTATTCATTTTATTTAATAAATAATTAAACAATGATAATTAAACATATGATACTGAAACGGTAATTAAACAATGTCGCTTTGAATTAAACAATTTACTTTGAAATTTTTCAAACTCACCTTATAGTTATAGACTTTATATTTTAATGCGGTGTCATGTGCATTCATATGGCGTTTCAAACATGAAACTAGTTATCTTTGTGAATAAATAAGCATAAAAATAAGGAATTATATATCATTATTCAGCCAGCTCCATAAAGATAACTAATTTTGTCGAATATGAGATACTTATCTAAAAATGTAACAGTCGTAACAAAATTATATATATTTTATTTATTTTTAATCTCATCAGAGTTCAGAAGAATATTGAAATATGGCAATAACGATTTATCATTGCAATCATTTCATCAGCTGTATCTGAACCATCTTATAATGGTTAAGATACTCATTAAATTAGCTGAATTATAGAGAGAAACAAAGAGAGAGAAAGAGAGAGAGAGTAAAGCTAAATTACAAGATAGAAAAAATCACCTAGGTGGAAGGAATCGTTAAAAATGAATGCGTAAAATTTTTTCGTCCTTTTTTTCTTTCACCGACAACGTATAGGGCGGGATAAAGATTATGGGGAAACGCAAAACTACCCTGAATTTACCGGGGTACGCCGTTTATCATCAGAGGCGGTATTCAGGTGTGCGTCTGACGCGGGCGTCGCCGCGCTCGCGAAACTTTCTCTCCGGTTCCACCTCTTCCTCCGCCCGATATATATATATATATATATATATATATATATATATATATATATATGAGGGACGAAGGGAAGCGTTCGGGAAGAAATTTTCACGTCGGCGCATCTCCTCCCTCCACAGTCGTTGTGACGAGCTCGAGAATTTCCTCCCAGAATCTCCGTTTCTCGTGCTCTCGCGCGCACCCATGATGCTGGAAGGGCTGCTGAAAAGCCCCGATTTCGCTTCGATACACACACAGGAATACGCGCGCGCGCGCACACACACACACACACACACACAAACGCACATGTAAGTAAGTATGATTGTGCCATTGCGAACGCCTACGTGCGCGCGCGCGCGCGCCCGCCCGCCCGCGTTTGCGGATCCGAACGAGTAACCTACTTATTTGCGAGGAGCTCCCGTGTCTTCCGCGCGGAAACGTTATTATGCGGCGAATTCGCTGCGGAATGCACCCCGTCGCTGAATTTCCTCCCGCGTAAATCTGTTTTTCAAGTGACTATCGCGCTTAATAAGGGAGATTTGCTAGAGCTGCGCAGCGGGAGAGGGAGAGAAAGAGAGAGAGAGAGAGAGAGAGAAGTTATTGCGGACTTATTGAATATAATTTAAATTAGCGTTTATGAAATTTAAATTTAAATATTATAATTCATATATGAATTTGAAAAATGATCGTGATAAAACTGATGTTGATGATAAAACAGTTGATTGATAATTGAATTTTTTTGCGATTTTAATCTTTATATTGCTTTTTTATGCTGTTAATATTTCAAATGTGACCTATTTTCATGCAAATACTGCAGTTATGCAGATATTGAATATCGATGCGTTGTAAAATATTTAATCATAATTTATGGAACAATAAATTTAATAGGAATATTATGTCCTCTATTGAAAGCTTTAATTAGATAAATTTCATGTAACTTTTAAAACTTACACTCATCTACGATTAGGAAATATTTCTTCTAAAGACAGATCTAAAAAGTTTGTAAAAAAAATTTTTTTTATTTCGAACATAAAGTTTATTATATCTATCTTCAACGATATCTCCATAGCGGGACACACCACCTTTAAATTACAAAATTAAAAAAAAGCATTTGAAATATATTATAAATAATATGTATAAGTTTTATACATAAAGTCGACATTATATACTATAATCTGAGAGGTTTCAGATCTTTTCAGAATCCACGTGATTTGAAGTTTTCGTAATACGTAATATGAAACACGTACAAGATCCAAATAGACTGTCGGATTCCAATAAAAGTAATGGGTCAAATGAGTCCAAATATGTGGATGCCTTTGTTGAAAATATTAATTTCGGTCTGAATTTATTGAAGCGTAATAGTCAAGAATAACAAAAAGGTCATTATTATTTTTATTTTTATTTTTATCGTTATTACAGATGCGTGAATCTGATTTTGTACGTACTTTCTATTATAGCTTTGAGTCACATGGATTTTAGTAGGTCTTTAACCCGTCAATTTATAGCTAATAATGTCTGGTTATTCTATTAAAATTATGTTTGATACATAATATTTATAGGATATTTCAACTGTCCTTTTTTATTTTATATTTGAAAGATTATTACTGTATTCAATCCCCTTATTACTGTATTCAAATGCATTGTAACGTTAATTAAAAAAAATTTTTAATTTGTGCCAATGAAAAATGACACATAATAATTTCTTATCAAGATGAGAAGTGACACGTTCTCCCGAAGCGATTAAAGTCACTTCATTTCGATAATTAATAGGTACAAACTCTTTTGCCTTGAATCAATCGGGGAGGAAATTCAATTTTCTATTAAAAGCGGAAATAAGTAAAGAGGAAGCTGCATTATATATGTACGAGTATAGTACTCTTCATTCGATTCACGGCATGGAATAGAACTGAATAAAAATTTTTAAAAATTCAGTCGATGTTGAATAAATTAGATGTAATTACATTTTTATCACATTCAAACGAAGTTGATTAAAAGGTCTCTATCCTATTTATCTAAATTTAGCCATTTTCGAAATTCATCATCGTCGTTAAAATAGAATATTAAAATACCTAAAAATAAACAGAAAACCTGACGATGCTTAAAATTGATCAGAATAATAATACATCCGCAATTTCGAACAATGGCAGAAAACCCCCTCATCCGATTAAGTTTTCGGCGTAAGAGCACAATGAAAAAAAAGAAAAGAGGGAAAAAAAACGAAAACAGCCGTATTCCTATCCCAAAACCCCCGCGCGTACTCCGTCGACTTTCCTCCTCCAGGGGCGAGTCGCAAGCACGTCGCTCTGCTCGCGTAGGTTAAAGAAACAAACTGAAATCCGAATGAAGAATTCCATCACGTTTTATAAGATCGGTCTTGGCATCCGCGACTCCGCGGAGGAGAGAAACTTCCCTCCCTCCTATACCACCTCCCCCAATAGCCGCCCCTTCCCCTCACCACGCGCGACTTTCTCAATAAAAGTTTTACCCAAAAATCAATTTACCTCATGGAAATTGAATCCCGTAGTCGTAAAATCGCATCGCTCCCTCCTCTCTCGACCCCTCCCTCCGTCCCGGGCACCCGGAGAGCCAAGGAGCATGCAACCGGTTATAAATTTACGACCTCTCCCTCCCTCTCTCTCTCTCTCTCTCTCTCTTCTCCAGCTCCCGTTGTCACCTAACTCTATCACTCTCTCTCTCTCTCTCTCTCTCGCTCTCTCTCTCGGTCTATCTTTCCCTCCCTTCCTCTCTCTCTACCCCTCGTTATCGGATCGCAGGCGTCAGCCAGGGCGCGTACGCGCACTCGCGAGATCAAATATTTGATCGGCTGCGCGAACCTCGTCGCTTATCCGACGGCCGGGAGGGGAGGGGACGGGAAGCACGGAGGCGGCTGGGCGCATTAATTGAGCGCGTGAGTCCGCGGAGTACAATGACTCGCCAACCTCCATTTCCGGGGTGGGGGCACTAAGAGGGCACGGTGGGATGGGAGGGGCAGGGGTAAAGCTCGTTAAGCGCTCGGCCGAGGCGGACGGTGGTAATCGTTGGGCGATCCTCGACCTCTTTGCCCTGTCCCTCGGTCTATCTCTCTCTATCTCTCTCTCTCTCTTTCTCTCTCTCATTCTCCCTTTATCTTCTGCCCCCGCCCCCTACGACCGATCCCATGAACTTACTCTAGGATCTGGGCTTTGCTTCCCAAACCGCCGGCCTGGTGTGGCCCATAATAGCGACGCGTCCCCGGATTATGCAGTACGGATTTTGACTAATGTTTGGGAGAAAGCGGGCTGGGAGTTTCGGAGGGTTCGGGATATAACCTAACGCGAAGAGAGAGAGAGAGAGAGAAAGAGAGAGATAGGGTGATGATAAAGATCATTCATAGGGGGGGGGTATGAAAAATTGCCCCTATTGCTTTCGAGAAATGTTTCGGAGTGAAATTTTTCTGCGACTTTGCGTTCGTGTCAATTTCACCCCAAAACTAGTGGAAAATCATGATTACGTGAAATTTTCATTCCGATTTTTATTTTGTGAAAAAATATCGAGATTCATAAAGGAATACTTATCAGCAAATGACATTATGTAAATTATTGGAACTTTAAAAATCGTACTAGTGAAACTTTACCATAATTAATAGTAGGATGTGTAACAAATAATATAATCATGAAACCACAGCGGGGCTCTTTTCACTTCAACAAATTGTTAATTCTTTTAACCACAATACATGACATTCTCAATATAGAATACCTTGTAAATAATCTTTTGTTTTAAAGTGTTATTGATACTTTCTATTTATATTTTCAAAATACTTTTGTCCGAATTCTTCAGTCCGCTATAGACATGAAATTTTTCATTAATATCCTTATACATGAACCTAGCCGAAATAATATTGATTATAATTATCCATATATTTTACATACAAAAGTTATAAATAGAGTAAAATTGTCGATGATCATTATTTGAGTACTCAAGGAGAATTATTTATTATTACTTTTATTTTTGTAAACATTTTTTAATACAATGAGATCTTCTATTTGACTTTACTGCGATATGTAGACCCATGGTATTGTTTATTAAGCATTGAAGATTTCTCAACGAAACATTTTTCACTGTAGAATAGTGCGAGTAGCGTTAAAGAAATTATTATTCCATATTCAACTTATTTCAAATAATATTTAATAATGTCTGTATTAATTTTAAAAGATTCTAAATATATGCTCGTCTGAAAACACGTTAATCTTAAACGCGTTTATATTATCGGGAGACAATGTGGATAATTTTCATGTATAAACCCACGCATAATAAAGCTATGTATGAAATCTGAATTTCAATAAGTTTACTATGCTTATCATTATCTTAATTAATAATACGATGGCAATACATTTGTAATCTCCTACCATAATACAGGTATTTTTAGTATTTCTAAATTAGATATGTATGGAATAAACGTAAATCTTATTGAAGCCATTATTATCGCAATATAGCTGAAAATATATTAAAAAGATTTGATTCATTAATTTATGTTTGTTTTTTTATCTATTATCTAATGTTTAGCATTTAACAATACCTTGCCGACATGAAGTTTTCGAAATCGACGAGCTATTTCGACAAACGACGAGCATGTACTTACATCTGAAAATGTAAATACAAAACGACGCTCTTGTCTTTCGGAAAGCGAATGACCCCATTGCTCGGGAATTTCGCCCCGCAACAAATGTTCGAACTTGTGTACTTCGAAAACTGAAAAAAAAAACCGAAAAACCAGGAAAAAAAAACAAAACAAACGAACGAACGAACGAACGAAAAAAAAAACAGCACAAATTTACAAAAGAAAATTGAAACCAGCGAAGCGATAGCCCGCAGCCAGCCATCAAACGCACTCGACTCGCGTACGATCCGAGTGTGAACACGGGCTGCATACCCGAGAGGCAGGTTCGAGCGGATATAAAAGGGGCCGCGCGCGAACAAGCAGCGATGTGTGTACCTTCGCGAGTAGCGCGGGAAGGGGGCGACAGAGGGCGAACGATGAATATACATCCAATCCCTCTCTCTCTCTCTCTCTCTCTCACCCTCTCTCCCCCCCCATCGCGTCCTCTCCCACCGCCGCGTTATTACAATAAATCTTTGACCGATGCTTCCGCGAGAGCGGAACCGCGCAGCTCATAAGAAAGAGTGCAACAATTTTCCGAAAGGCCGGGCGACGCGGGCTTTCGCCCCCTAAGCCCTGCCTGCCCCCCTCCCCCTTCCGCGATTTCCCGTGTAAACGTCACGGGCTGCTTGATATACGGGACGTGCGCTCGAGCGGAAACCCATGCCGGTACGGCGGCGGAGGGCGAGAGGAAGGTAGGGGATGGGGTGACTTTCCAAGGCGCCGCGATGCGGCCTGCAATATTCATAGCCCCGTATCGCAGCGGCCGCGGCCGCCAGCCAGCGCCCTCGCCCCGCCGCCCCGCTCTGGTTACGTGCCCCGGATATTCCGTCGGTTTTATTGTCGACCGGGTGTATGGGTGGGGGGGAGGGGGAGGTGAAGAGGGCGGCGCGGTGCGGACTCCTTCCGTCGGGGCGCTGCGAGGCTCGTCCTCCCGAAAAAGATGTCTCGCGACCGGCGCGGATTATTCGCCCCCCCCCCCGAGCGTATGCTCGAATTCGGTTGGTGGGTATGGAGGCGAAGGCGATTGTGCCGTGTGGTCTCGAGTGAGACCGAGGCCGCATTTTGGATGGATAGTGAGGCGAGAAATTCGAAGATTGAATGAAACATTTTTTCTGAATAGCCTATATATATATATATTAGGTAGAATGTAACCTTTGAGTCGGGTTCGCCCGTGATAATTAATATAAAAGGTTTTTTTCAGAAAGAACATAAAAATAAATATACTTACAGCAGAATCATGGATGAAAAAATCTTTCTTTATAACTCCCTTGACAGTTAAGTAAGCTTAAAAAAGCGATTTACCAGTCGGTGAATATTTACGCCCAACATAAGTAATCATAATTTAAATCTTAATATACGTATCCAGCTGTTCGACTCATTCGAACAGCTGGATAAGTATTTGAAATATGCTATAAATATTTTATATGTATATATATATATATATATATATATATATATATATATATATACACATAAATAAATTATTTTTCCTGCAATTCGTAGACATTATTAGCTATCACTCCAGGCATTGAAGAACTACTCAAATTTATAATGATTTCAAGCTATAATAGGATGTACAAAATCTCAATTCACTGTTCGTAGAATTTTAATAAAACCGATGAATCAAATGAACTCCAATTTAAGAATATCGTTGTGGAATACGTTTGATATAGTATTAGTAGAAGTATTTCCATTGGAATTTTAGAAAAAAGTTTTATAAACACATTATTGATTTTTTAGTTAGTTATCCATTAATTTTCGCAGATTTATTTTTTCAATGTTTATTTCTATTTGCATACAAAATACAATTTTCTCTGCATAACCAAATGAATTTTGATTTCTGCATCGAATATATAGAAACTGTTTTTAATAAATTATAAACTCAAAAGCTTTGATCAATAAATATATAACGGAATTTCTATCATGTCTGGTAGTATATTATCATACTATACAAGTCAGTGTAACTTCGTAATTAATACAAATACAAGACAATATAACTTAGTAATTAATTTTACACAAGTTGGACAAGCATACATACGTATGTATATATATATATATATATATATATATATATATATATATATATATATTTGCATGGTAAATGTGTACTTCTACTGAACAATAGCTACAGGAAAATTTATAATTTATTTGTGCGTAATTTTGCGATGCATCATAATATCGATTCCAGTTAGAGATAAATCGTTAAAAATTTTTCTAATTTTAATTGCCGACATTATAATATTTTTAAGTGTTTATCGTCAAGTACGAGTTAAAAAATTCGCATTCGCAATAGGTAAAACTATTTAACCATTAAATAATAAGTACAAATAGTTAGACTTTAAACTACCCCTATCCTTGCGCACAATGCGTACACAGTTCATACATCTATACGATCCATATCTCTCAGCTTTTCCGCTTACCAAGTGTACTGAATAAATGATAGAGAGGGAAGGAGAGAGAGAGAGCGAGAGAGAGAGAGAGAGAGAGAGAGAGAGAGAGAGAGAGAGAGAGAGAAAGTGAGAGAGAGAGAACGAGAGAGAGAGAGAAGGCGAGAAAGAGAAAGAGCTGTTGTTCTTACAGTTTGTTCCGCTCTATTCTATTCCGGCAACGCGCGACCCTTAGCATCGAGGCGCAGAAAATTCTCTAGTCACGCGCAGTCCTGAAGCGGTAATATCCTGAAGAGAGGCGGTAAAGGGCGACAGCAGCAGCAGCAGCAGCAGCAGCAGCAGCAGCAACTTGTTCTCGGAATATTTTGAACGAGCACAACTGAATGCCAGGTAGAAGCGAACACTAATTAGCGCCAACGGAAGGGAAAAACAGAGAGATAAAGAAAAAAGAACGAGAGAAGGACAGAGAGAGAGAGAGAGAGGGGGGTGGGGGAAATGATTACGAAAGACTATTGATGGGTTTCTCCTTTTTTTCCCGCTCAATGCGCCAACGTTAACTGGAGCATTAACGAGGTAACGCGAGCGCAGCTTTTTATGCGGGGAAGGGGGGAGGGGTGGAAGAAAGCATTTGCGATCGCTTGTTTTTTTTTTTTTTTTTCTTTTTCAGCCAGAGTACCGTTTCGCATTCAAGCGCATCTGCTCCTGGCGCATATTGTTCCCAAAAATTTGAGAAACGAGCATCGAGTTCCGCCGCACGAGCTTTCATTGTATAGAGGGAAATTTTTCGAACGCGGAATGGCAAGCGATTTAGAGCTTCATCATTTTCGTTCGCAATGGACTTTTGCCGCGCGAAAAAGCACTTGTTTTCGTGTATTGTACGACAAAAATACGGGGCAGAGTCTCGAACATGTGTACTCGATTCTTTAAAATATTTCGGCACGTCTAATTGCAAAGAATGCAATAGTAGCTTGTGGGCGTGCATAAAAGTTATTTTACGACTTCTGGAAGAAACAAAGTATGTTTCCCTCCTACGGATCAATTTTTCACGATTAAGGGGTCGATCCAACTTAACGACTTTTGACGATATGGGAAAACATTTTTCAACGAAGTTTTGCATAAATGTGGGTATAAGACTATGTGTAAACGATATTTTGCGATACACATACAGTTGCTTTTGTTTTTTTTACCCTCGTTTCTTTTGCCGTTGGTCTACTTGTCTCGAAGATTTATTTCATCGAACTGCAAAGTTCCATTCGTTTTTCGAGAACACAGTTATTTGTTATTGGATTTTTAGTATAACACGGCAAAAACGCGTTATTTGCCTCGAAAGAAGCAATATACAATAGTCTAATTCTCGGTCACCTGTCCGACCATCAATTTATTATCATTAACCAACATTTCTATCAGTTTATGTAGTCCAAGTAATATTTCATACCAATTAGTCACGGCAAGCTCAAGTTCTCATTTTTAATATTCTCAAAAATCGGAAACTCTTCTTCAAATGAACACACTCGAAACGATGGAACTTTTATGGTGAAATGTTTCGTTACCTTAAAATGAAAAAAAAAAAAACGACGAAACGCGGATACGTGAATAACGAATAAGTGCCGACTAGACTGCCACGGATCCGTAAACAATCATGGCGTACGCGCGATCATCAATATTTTTCAGATTGGTCGTATATTTCAGGAATCGCTTGGGTCGTTCAAAACGGAACAGTTATCACAGATGACTCCTGGCATGGTTTATGGCGAACTTTCATAGAGTTGTTTAGCGTATTGAATTTTTTTCTTGAATATATACGTTATAAACAATGTTAACGCGATCTTGAATATATATATATATATATATATATATATATATATATATGATATATATATATATATATATATATATATATATATATATATATATATATATGAAAACATATAGTATTTGGTACAATAAATATTACGATCATTCCTTCTATTTTACTTTGTGTAAGCATGAGATTAGGATGAGGAAATTTCATTGAATTACCGATGATCGACGACTCAGTGACTAAATTAAAAAGCAAAGCAAAATTAAAATGGGATACGTGAAAGTTTCATGATATACATCGTTGAGTGTCGAGGACGACAAGTGTGGAGTAAATGAAGAAGAAAAAATCTACTATTGAAAAACATTTACATAAATACAATAACAGTGTCAAATATTGATAATAATAAAATATTGATAACATTCATTGTTAATTTTTAAAAAAGTCAAAATGATATCTATTTCATGACATTACATTTCTACAAGGCTGCGCATTAATTAAAATTATTTGTATTTACTGATTGACTTATTTTATTTAATGTCGCGTGCTTTTAGTGACCACTTGAATGATACATAAGTATCATCGTTTATCTTATTTTAGATTGATTTATATCATATTTATTTGTTAACATTTTTAATAATAATATTTTGTAATAGCAATTATTAATAGTATGCCTCGTACAGTTTGAATCATAATAGAAATGTCTTATATGAGCTGTGAAATCTGTATTTCGTCGAAGAATTGAAACAGTTTTTGGTAAAATTTTACGTTGATGAAAATTTCATTAGTGTTTGCAGGCATTTCTTAGCTAATTTCCCTTATTCGTCTAGTTTATATAGTTGAATAAAATATATTCGAAAGTGACAGTTCTTTGACATGTTTCGTAATGTGTACTTAGTCTCTTTTTTAGTCATTAAAGGACGTTTAAATGAGTCTGTCCCATAACTTTACTTTTTCTTTCCATCTCGAATGATTCGCTTGGGTCAATCAAAGGAGACTAAATCTTATAAAAGAATCGTTAGCTTTACAGAACAATAGATCACATTGACAATCGTTTTCCAGGCAATAAAGCTAAATTTGAAGACTTTATTTTATAAGAAGTATGGGAGGAACAATATTTTTGAGCAATGAAATTCCATGAGAAATTATATTGAATGGACAGAGAACAACGATTATTGTACGTTTTGCCCAAGACCACCTGCTGCGCTTGTCTGTGAGGTGATAGATGATTTAATCTTAGACGTACGATACTTGTTCGAAAGCAAATTAACTTATAAATTAAAGATACTTAAATTTATCGTGTGAAAAAAAATTGCGTGATTTAATTAGGTGATGTAAATTTTATCATTGCGTCATAGATTCGTTACGTTTGAAAAAATATTCGATTGAAATTGGAGAATGTTCAGTCTCATATTCTTCTCCTCTTCTCTCTTCTTTGATACTATTTGTGGTGTGGGCTTTCAATTATTGTTTTCCTGACTTCTGTGCTGTAAACTGCTGTTGAGGCTCAATGATGTTCTGCCAAGGCTGAATCTTTTGATCCAACATCGTCTTCGATTATAACTACACGCTTAGGCATCTATACTAGTTTTGTAATCATTAGATTATTTTCTTTATTGCTTGTTATTGGCAGTTGGATTTGTACGCTTAAATTTGAAATTTGCTCAATGATTTTTTCGACAAATGGTGTAGTTTCGTACTAAAAAATTACCTGCCAGAGCTAATGATGCGACTACAATTCTCTGTGTAATAAAAAATAAATCTATAGGGTAACAATGCACGTTCCAGTTCATAACCTTGTACATCTCAAATCCTCTTACCTGTTTATTACATGAACGTTACATACAATATTCACAATCAGTTCATACGTCATACATACAGTCCTCTCCTAACGCACGGCGAGTTCGTGCAAATTAGCCCCTTCCCCCATCTTCCTCGTCTCCATAACACCTCCGTTCACAATGCCTTATACCAGCTCGAATCTCACGAACGAACGTATACCACCAGATCGGCGAGCACGACCAACCTCGCCGTTAATGCGCGCACGCACGCGGTTCGTACGCCGACGGCGCTCCCTCGCCGATCTATGTCGGGAGACAGCTAGAGCGAGAGCGAGAGAGAGAGAGAGAGAGAGAGAGAGAGAGAGAGAGAGAGAGAGAGATGGATTAGTAAGATTAGAGATTCGACGGGGAGGGCAATTCTATTAAGGTGAGCGTATATACGGACATCAATCAACGTGGGAGCAGGACGTCGTCGTGCAAGACACCCTCGCACCTGCCGGCCGATAAATCATTTCGAACTAATTAATCACGGACCCTTATCTCCCTGCCCCCTCCATCGCCCGAGCTCGGGTTTCGATACCCAATCGGGAGATGCGAATTTATCATATAAGATGCCCGACGGAGAGATTTTCGACCTTGTCGTTCCGGTTCTGGGGGACAGAGGAGGAGAGCGAGAGGAAGAGATAGCTAGACCTCGGCAATTAATTAAATTTCCGTAGCCGCCGAACCGATTGCTCGGCTCCATCGATTGTTCGATCGGTTACTTTTCCAATTTCAATTAGCCCAAGTTTCTCGCACTTTTTCCCTCCTCCGTCTTCCGACGTCCATCTAATCCATTGTCCCCTCCCCCCCCCCCTCAGTACGATCCAGCGAGCTCAGCGAGGCGAGTGCCGCGGAGGCACACGGTGGAGGGAAAAAGCGAGTCGCGGGAAGCGCGAAATTCGCTCGCGCATTCTACGCGCAGAGGCGATATTCGAGTCGCGTTGTCCGAAACGCCAATTGAATTCCCCCTCCCCACAGTCCCACGCGTATATACTCGACGATATACCCTTTCCCGAGGCACGAGCTCGGAAACTTCTTCGGTTCCACGCGCGCATGTTGTATATATATATATATATATATATATATATATATATATATATATATATATATATACATAAGGAGTCTGGCCGGGTTTCGGTATACTGGGATCCTCGAGCCCGAGACAGCGTACAATGCAGCGCGCGAACTCTATAATATACCCCGTCCCATATATCTCTCTCACTTCCTCCTCCTCCTCCTCGTCTTTCTTCCTCTTCATCCCAGTTTCTAGTCTATGATTCCAATAACTTTCTGCGAGGGAGGCGTGTCAGCACTCGCGCGGAGAACTTCATATTCCTGCGTGTCATGCAAACTAATCGCGATATCTTCCCCTAGTACGGGGGTTGACTGGGCGGCGAAGGGGACGAATAGAAGCTCTCGCTGAAAATATCAACGAAGTGTCTCCCGAACTTGGAGAATGCATCCCTAACCCGATATATATATATATATATATATATATATATATATATATATATTATTGTAATTTATAGTAGTGGCACGAGTTCGGTCCTCAAGCTCAGACGCTCCCCAGTCGGTTCTCGGATATTTGCGCAGCTGGATTCCGCGAAATTCATTTGTAATTGTTCGCCTGTCAAAACTTATATAAAGGAAGGGATCGCAGACATGATCCTTTGTGCGAAACTTCCATTTGCATGGTAATTTTTGGGGAATTGAGAAGATCCCTTGGGATATGTTTTATGTGTTTAACGAATTATTGGGAAATGCAGCCAATGGATGGGTGTCAATGCAGTCTTGATTCAATGCATCGTTCAATTTCTGTGAATCAACGCTGGTGTTTGTCCTGTGTATCATGTGCAACACTTAAAGTTTGCAGTAGGCTAAGGGAACATAATCAAAATTCTACAACTCATTTATCCTATAATTAGCAACATTAAAAAAAGTAAACAAAGGTAAAAATCTATATTTATAAACAATGGCTTTCAATAACGTTAATACAAATTTATCGCAAAAAATGTCTTTGAACAACAGAACCGAATCATTATAGATATATTTACGAAAATTCAAAATTAATGGAATAGCTGCTCAGCTCTCCTAGTTCATTGTACCTTCGAATGTAAGATCATTTTCTTCGCCGACTGGGTTAAGAACTTATTAGCACGAATTATGAAGTACCAATGTTTCGGCGTACGTTTCTTCCTATAATCAATACTGATCAATAGCTTGCTTTCGTAACTCGATGTAGAGAACTTAATTAATACACTTATTAAACGTATTTGGAAAAGTCAGCTAGCTTTTGCAATATTGCTAATGAAGGGTTCGAGTAAATTATCATTCATACTTTTACAGGATCTTCGGGATATTCCGGTCTGTTCAAATTAGACCCGGCATTCATCTTCGAAGTGACTTCTATTTGATGTTAAACTGTAATTTTCAGAATATATGAGAACCGAAAAACGCATATATGTAATGAAGATCAGAATAAATGCGAAGGGAGGACTCGGAAGTTTTATTCAATACCTCCGATCGTTTTTGATGATGTTTATTTGAATTGTTAAGCGATATTTACATAAGTTATGTAAAATATCGATTCATTTTCATTTTCAAATAATTTTTTATCTTGGTCGTTGAGTAACTAGTTATAATAATTATTCATTACACATTATTATCTACAATAATTATTGCATTTTTTATAAAACTTGTAACATTCTGTAGATTGACCGAATTCATAACTGTGCAATATTATAGACTTCTTTTTATACGTACGGCTTATCTTATATGTTATTCAGTTTCTCCCACAAATTTTGCTCTATAGCTTCAATGGGCATGAGACATAATAATTCCCTTTTGGAGAATAACATCAGAAGCATTTTACCACTATAGCTATTCAGAAATATTGCTGAAGTATATTGGATGATTCCGGTGCTACAATGAAACTGACAGATAGATCAGGAAACTTTCCGGAAAAATAATATCAAATTGTAACAAAGAAACAAATGAAATTCCTTTATCGCGAATAGTTTGGATTAAGAATTTCTGATGCTTCTTTATGAAAATACTGTTCAGGAGAATCTTTATGTAATTAGAATAATAATTGAAAAAAATTTTCGAACAAGGAAAATTCAAATACTTTTATCCGGTTTATAAGAAAGATATAATACGTGATAAGATCCTTTGAATAATGATTTTTAAAGTGTATGAAACTTGAAAGGAAGTAGATAATGTTCTTCTAATTACGCATACGCTTGTCGTACCAAAAAAATTCATTTAGGTTATGGAACTCGTTATGAATTAAAACGTTTTTAAAAAAATACTTTTGTTAAAATGAGTTCAATATCCGTAAATTCCAGGCCAAATATCCCTTATGTTCCATTCAAGTATGAAAAAATGAAATTCACTTAATACCAAAAGTTACTCTGTTTAATTTTTACCTTGGCTCTCTCAAATTTCCTGACAACTATCAAGTAATCTGCTCGTCCGTCGTAAAAATTATGCTGAAATTTAATTTACGTCGATAACCTCTTACTTGCGAATTTTTACCGGTTGTAGGCATGAAAAGCGAAATGATGCATGTATAATACGCTCATGATTTTGTATTTCTGAATAAAAAGAGGGGGCGCGTTATTTACGGGCTTTTCTTCAATATCTTACCAAAGGTATGTAAATTCTGATACTTAAAGCTGACTTTTTAAAATGCACAGGGAATTTAACTCTACATTTTCGCAAATTCTAGTTTTTCGCTATAATGCGTGATATGAAATTTTTATGAGTTATATAATATAGATATATATATATATATATATATATATATATATATATATATATATATATAATATATACATATACACATATGACTAAAGTAAAATATTATAAAGAAAAGGTATCTAATTCAATACGAAAGCACATGCTTTATATGTACATAACTCCAAATGTATAGTTACGCTATCTATATATTCATTTTAATCCCGTATTTATTTACTGTCTTATCCATAAGATTATATCATAAACCTAGACTGGAATTAATGAGCTAAATTACAAATAAAATGGTTTATCATCATAATTTCACATTACGTCGTAAATATTGTATTATATGATATTTACAAACGCCACCAGTACTATAATTAATTATAATTGAAAAATTAATGTACATATTTCATTTGAATTACTATTTCATTCTATAACCATGAATAACATTTGATGAAACAATGAAGAATGACAATGAACACATAATCAAGACATATCAATCAAAATATGTAATCAATGTTTTCCTTAAGCTTTACAAAGAAACGGTTTATTTTATCAAAATTCGAGCCTTAATTGGAAGATACTGCAATAAAATTATTGAAAATTATTTCTTTTTATTGTATACTGCTTAGTGCATTTTGTATAATATACATTTTTTCTGTAACCTTTTTGACGAATATTGTTGTCTATTTTTGAAAGTTGATTTTCTATTAAATAATGTTTCTTTTATTATAAATCATTTCATTGGAATAAAAGATTTTTCCATTTTTATCTAATTAAAAAAAAAATTACAGACGTTATGTGTCACTTTCTTTCCAGAATTCGAAAGTTCTTTTATTTTTAGTGTTTTTTTTTTATTTGCCGTAGAATTTTTTGTTTTTAGAAGAAAAGAAAAACCTTCTGTGCTTTAAGATTTTGAGTAACTTTGATTTCAACATTTTTTCAATTTATAACGGAAAAGTATAATTATTCACCTATATAATTTTATTCTTATGCTGAAAAAAGTGAAGAATAACATACTCAGTTCAGTCAAAACGTGACTATAATGATATTTCTTCAATGTTTTGCAACGAACACCTGCCAGCTTCTTTTAATCCCAATCGGTATTCGTAGACTTAAACTTCACTTTCCTACGAGCGATTTCATAATCGTTATAAGCGGTAACAATGGCAGCACCGCCCGAATTCAAAGTGGACGGTCGAGTTACCGCGATGTATAACCGGCGCGGTTGATCCTTTCGCGCCCGCCCCCCCCCCCCGACCAACTCGGCCGACAAATTAAACCAATAAATACGAAACTTGCCGCGTTCATCATGCGCGCTAACGGCGGCGAGCCCGGGCCCGCCGAGCGAATCTCGCGGCACGAATATAAATCCGGCTCGCCCGGCGCGGCGGTGCGGCCGAAGCAGCGGCATTTTCCACCCCTCGAACAATGCCGGGGCCTCGCGCTACTCCGATCTATTCGCTTTCGGCCCCGGCCAAGGGTGCTCGACTCTCGTCTCTCGTCCGCCTCCCCGCGCTTCAGTGGCAGCGTATATAAAGGGGTGGGGGGCGTAGGAGGTGCTCGTAGAGAGGCCGTTGTCCTCGGTAGGTCTACCGGTCAGTTTCGGCGGTTCTACTTACAGGCCCTTCCATGTCGCGTTCCTATGGAGTTCCACAAGGCTCTCTGCCCGCTTATCTCCGAATGCTTTTCCAAAAATCGTCGCTATTGCCAGCGCCATGCGCGCTTCCGTTATGGACGTGCACGTGATCGCGAGTACGTTAACTAGCGCGCTTGCGGACGACAAAGGACGCGCGGCACTGCGATCTTTCTTTCTTTTTCGTTCGTATATATATATATATATATATATATATATATATATTTGTATATTTATATAAAATTTTAATAATACTATTTATAAATGATTGTGGACAAAATAAATAAATAAATAATATAACAATGCATCTAAATTTTAAATATGAAATGCATTATAAACAGTAAATTTTTTAATGTTAATTATTATAGAACGCACAATTAATATGGTCAATTCATATTTGTATTGAAAAAGTAAAGCGATAAAGGCTCCTCAAGGAGCCGAGATCGATTCCTGTCAACTCAATTTCTCAAACACGCTTGCGAAAACAGTGTTTTTCACGTATTAAACAAACGAATGATTATAAAAAAGTATAAAACTGAAAAAGTAAAGAGTATGAAAGTAATAGCAAACTGTAGGATTGAGATAAGGGAAGAGAAAAGACTTTACCCTTCCCCCCACTTATCTCTGAAGAATTGTAAGATATTAACTGTATTTTTACGTCTTTATTGACATCTTTAAATATTCGAAAGTTACAAATTCGATTTTTATTCCCAGGGCTATAAAAATGTCTGGATATCAGTTCTGAATTTTATAACCAGAGGTAGCGAAAGGGGGATAAATCTTTTTCTTTCTTTTTTTTTGACTCAGGACAGTTATACGATTTCGTTCGTAATCATTATCTTTTATTTGAAAATTTTAAATTTAGGAAAAGGCCTGAGTAACAATTTCTATAGTTTTATCGTGATTCGGACCTAAGATATTGAAAAAAAAGTGGAGGTTTCTTACGGATTTTTATTGTTTTTCATATAAATCAATATATTTTTTGAAATTATTATTGAGATATATATATATATATATATATATAAAGATATTTAAATATTCTCAAATTTTGTAAAAAATATTCTTTGTGCTATTATTGGTTTTGAATCAGTGACACTATCGTTGCTGCGTTGAACAAAAGCTAAACGATATCCAGCGTATATTTAATAGGTCTGATCATATTTGTCATATTGATTTTGTATTAAATTTTTAGATTAGTATAGTTAAACGTTTTATTTATTGGAGTACTACAAATACTCACGTATGTATACAGAATATGATTGAACATTAAAAATTTTATTTATACTTTCAATGATAATCCGCCTCTTTTAATGTCATCTAAACGATAACGAAGAATTAACATTGAAACTTTAGAGAATATTTCGTAAGTCGTTTGATTTGGAAGTTTGGGGCCCATTTAATCTATTTTGCGAGATATATAGAAGTATTTTTTAAGAACTTCGGTAGCCTAATCAACCGAAAATTTCGTCATAAATCATTTTCGGCTAAGCTGTTAGATATTTTCTGGAAAAAGATTAATCTAACATAAGATAAAAAATGGATTAGCTTCGTTTGCTCAACTGATAAAACATCAGCTAACTGATATAATTCCAATAAATAATATATAGCCACTTCATTGACGTGCAAAGGGGGGTTATCGGAGAACCAATTACTTTCACAATGTATAAAATGCATCAAGTGTAATTAAAAAACTGAATACTTGAGCCTTTATGCGTCAACGGATCTTTAATCTAATTATATTTTTATGTATAACTTGTTTGTATAAAATGTTCTTTGCTATTCAAAAATTTTTTTTTGAACATTCTTCGTAATTGCTTCCATCATGTTATTTGTATCTTATAAAATTACACCAAATTTTGGCTCTTCACTCAATGAATTAAACCGTAAATCGTGCTTTGCACTAAAGAAATTATATTATTATTATTAATTCAAAAATACAAACCTTAATTATTCGCCTAAAAATTAAAGCAACTGTTTATATTCACGTAAATGCAAAGTCTTATTCTATAAGATATATTGTTGTACCTCTATAGCAATAAACTGAAACTGTTAATAATTCCTCTGTCAATAAATTTCATAAAGTTGATTGTTACCGTATTTGCTCAATATAATACTAGATTTAATATTCTTTACCGCCTCTCTTTCTTTTAATAAATTAGCATTTCTTTTGATATATGCCATTCTCACTTTTTATGACTAAAAAATGCCTGCATATTTCTGAAAATAGCCTGAATAACCCTGCATTAAGCTAGAAGCCTATAACCCATAACATATTTTAACAATATTGATTAGAAAAAATAATTGGACGATCCGTTCGCACAAAACAGTAAGGTATTCATTTTTATTTTATATTGAATGTATCTTATCAACGTGGAAGACAATAGTTCTCCAGCAACTCTAGACTACTCTTGATAGTATAGGCAGATTGTAAAAAACTGTTTGATACAGGGATCGCGTTATTGGCAAAATTGATGGACTATCCGAACTACTGTTATGGATAGAAATAGAAATGTGAATCGAGAGCAAGAAAAGTATTGTGACAGTTCCGTCTTTATTATAACGGTAGTCGAGACAGTACCGACCTTTAAGTTTCCCATTATTTAAATGTTATATCTGAAAACATCTATGAATGACCAAAGGGACGTAAAAAATACATTTCACAGTTCTTACCCTCCCTCTTCTTTACTCTCTTTCTCTGTCCGTCTCTCTCTCTCTCTCTCTCTCTCTCTCTCTCTCTCTCTCTCTCTCTCTCTTTATGCTTTTTCCAATTTTTTCCTACGCCTTAATGGCAATGCGCGAGCTGTACAGTACGGGAGGTAGCTGCACGTGTAAAAGATAGCAAAAAAAGGCAGAGAAGTAGAGAGAGTGAGAGAGAGAGGGGGAGAGAGAGAAGGGAGAGAGAGAGTAAGAGAGAGAGAGAGAGAGAGAGAGAGAGAGAGAGAGAGATAACGTTGCACTAGAAATTTATAGATGTACCAGCGATATCCGTAGGGAAATCAGCATTTCTATGCTTTCAGCAGACGTGTGAGCAAGCGAGAGGGGGAATGAGGAGAGCCCCTGAAACTGTACGTCTGTGTGTGAGTGTGTATGAGCGCCGTGCATATCTGAAAATGCACGTAGAAACCATACATATGTACTTACCGACACATGCCCATACACACCCACCCACACACAAACACACACAGCCACCTGTTTCTTATTTTCTCAGAAGCTCACTCGCAGGCCATATATAGATACCGAGGGGCAGGGTTAGAGCCGAGAGAAAATGCGCGAGAGTAGCGCGCACCAAAGCACCGCCATTTACCCAGCGAGCGAGAGACGAGAGTTTTTCTATGCAGCTCCCGCGCCCATCTTACCCTCGTATACATTCATTTAAATATACATTATATATATATATAGTGTATATAGTGTATATGCACAGAAGCATTGAACTGACGCGCGTAGCAAACGACTTGGTTGTGCTGCGCGGATATATAAATCAGCTCGCAAAACAGTAGATAGGGGGGGGGGGTGGAAAAAAGCGACGAGAGTGCAGCGGTGGCGCGAGCACATTACATGTACCTTATTACGGCACTTTGAAATCTCAGGGGTGTAACTCCGATGGAGCTCGCCATGCTTCCATTATTACTTACATCGATATATATAATATATATATATATATATATATATATATATGTGTGGATGTGTTCGTATATATACATGTGTGTGTGTGTGTGTGTGTGTGTGTGTGTGTGTGTGTGTGTTTTCTTCATAGTAAGTTGTTATATTCTTCGGCCCGTAAAACCGCCCTATAACCACAGGCGTATGATAATAATGCATAAAGCGGGCCAACCAGCATTCGGTAACAGAATGTGAAGTATACATTTCGAAAGGATTTTGAGCTTGGCCACGATATTTTGTCATTACGTCCTGTTTTCGCGATATGCGCGTGAAAAGCAACCTGGTTGTCAAACATTTCATAGAATGAACTGTCCCATTTCAAATGGCACTGCGTAAGTTTCAATACCTTTCTTTTTCATCGAGTTATAGCAATTGGAAATTGTTGTTATCACTGCAATTTTACTTAGAATGCAATTTTACTTAGTCGAACGAAAGTTAACGCAACCTATGGACGATTTTTATCAGATTAATTAATTCAATTTGATTGCTTTAATGATAATGAACGTATAATAAAGTTAATCCACCTGCAGAATAATTAAGAATTAAATTAAAAAGATCGCGTACTGAACAATGAAACCTATACAAACACCAAACCAAACCTAAAACGCTATTTGAGAATAGTCATATCTCGAATTAAAAAAAAAAACATTCGAATTCAAAGGCGTACGAATGAGAACGGCTTCCGCTTTAACGTGTTCCTACTGTCTAGAATATCTCGAAAACGTGACGCGATGAACTAATTCTTACTCTAAATTTGAATTCGACTCGGCGGAATTCCTGTATAATTGATACTTCAGACATATATTTGAATCCCTGTAAAAATTCGACTAATTTCGTTACACACACACACACGCATGCGCGCGCGCGCGCACACACACATGTATATATACGAACACATCCACATGTGTCGTCGCGCAGTCCTTCAATCCGCGCTCGCAACAGCCGATCTAAAAAGCCAGCGCCGCGGTCTCGCTCGGAATCGGGCGCCCGCGCCGCGCCGCTGCCCCGCCTCGATTTGCCGCATTGCGCCTCGCGAGCGTCGCTCGGGCGTGTGTAGTCGGTCTGGGGGAGGGGCGCAAGAGCGGCGAGAAAAATAAAAAAAAAAAAAAAAAAAAAACAGAAAAAAAGGGTGCGCGCGCGGAAAGGTAAAGGCGCGCACGCGAAGGCCGAAGCGCTGGCCACGGCCGACTCCGCAGCCGGTAGCCGCCGGTCGGCCTTTTATATATTTATCTCCTTTATCCTTTATCTCGACGACGTGATATATATATATTGCAGGAAGAGATGCTCGGCGTGCGGGGCTTTTCTTTACGAGGGTCAGTGTGCGGGTAGACGGCCGCGTGTTCTTTACCTTTGATATAATACGCGGACGAGAGCTTTGCGAAAGTGAATACACGCGGGAAAAATTCAATATTTTATACACCCCGTACAAGAGAGCACGCTTTAATGATAAGGAGAGTTTGTTGGTTATATTTGCTGGAGAAGTAGATCAGTGGTTTGACATAGAGATTAGTTTCTTCTCTTTAAGTAATTTTCTATCTCATAGTTTGCGAGTATTTTCATCCCTATTGTTCGTAAAATGAAATCAATCAAAATACCTTCCCGTTAAAGCCAACTTATCTGTGAGGAAAATCCATTGAACATGACTAAATGGTACATATTTTAACTCGAAATAATAAATGAAATATCATTGGGAGCATTAATAAATAGGGACAGATTGACCCTATATACTACAGCTATACTATGTATAGTGGAGATTATGTTAATGTAGAAAAGACGATATACAAGAAATCTTAATTAGAAAACTAACTTTTCAGTGATATGTATAAGCAAAATTCTTGGCAATGGTTTATATAGTATTTGTAATTCTAAATTCTTTTTTGTACCTCGAAATTCTAAATTCTAAATTCTAATTTCGGATTCATTAATTACTTCTTTCTTTTCTTTTGATTTATTTTCGTCTTTTTTACATTAGTGTATCGTGAATTTTCATTCGGGAAACCTATTCATTCTTATTTAACATTACTGCATCAACAATTATCCTACAAGAAATAAACTATATATTGAAAAGGGTAAATTTTGTTGAATGGATAGTTTGAAGGAAAATACAATTTTTATTTTTTTTTGTAATATTCATTTCGATCTAGTGTGACTTTCAAACCATAGGTGAGTATTTTCCTATGAGGTTAAAGGTGTAATTATGCAGAATTCAAAAGGAAAATAATAAATTCAAGATAGTTTAAATACAACTTAAATTATTAAAACTTGCGAAGTTTATGCTCGTTATAAGTCTAACTATGCCATACTACTACGTTTATTATACAACTATGCCTAACTTACTACAGTTATTTACATAGTTATATACATACAAATTCTATACATACAAGTTTAATATCACACTAGTTCATAAATATTAAAAGACATCCATAAGAAACTGTATTTTTCGGCAAAAGTTCGTTTGGCAAAATTCATCCCTCCCACTATTTTTATTCAGATAAAAAATATTATATTGTATTAAAAAAGTTGTTTGATTTGGGTTTAGAATTCGGTCCATCAAAAACCCGGGTACTCGACATTTGTCTTGTTTGTCCCTATTATAATCAGATCCAGTTTGTAATATCTTGTATATATTAAGTAATATTTAAGAATATCACCATGTCTTCTTTAAACAATCGCCCATTTAATTTAACAATCGAATTCAGTATTTGAATTAACAGCAGCAAAGTGCACAATAGCCGTATTTCCGAGAATCGCAGCCAATGCAACTGCAATTCTTTTCACGCGGTTCTTCTTAGACACCGGTATACTTCTATATATAGAGGGAGAGAGAGAGAGGGAGAGAGAAAGAGAGCGAGACGTATAGCTTCTCAACTCCGCCGACCGTCGGATGTTCAATTGTTCCTCTAAAAGCTTTTACCCGCGCAAGCCAACTCCGTCGGTCTTGAATATATGATGAACCGAGGTCGCACAAAGAATAGACAATGAATGCCCTGCGTATAAAGACAAGCGCACGCATACACGCACACACATACGTATACGCAAACCCTCCCACCCCGCCCCCCCCAACTCGCGTATTTACGACAATTAAACGTGAAAATTTCCGATATGTTTCTTGTTCCAGTGCGGCTCGGGCGACATGGCCGAGCGGGTCGCCGCCCTCGTGCACTCGACCTCGTCGACGCAGGACGACTGCTAGTGCCCGCCACGAGCCACGTTCGCCGCCAATGCCGCAACTCTCTTGGCCGACGACGACGAAGGACGAGGACGCCCACGTGGTGGACCGCCGCTACCTCGACCAGATCGTCGCGTCGTCAACGACGGCGAATCAGCCACGAACCTGAGGGGCGTCCATGCTCCGCGCCGTTTGCGCCATTTATACAGACATACGTACGAAAATAATGGGGAAGGGACGCTCGGTCGCGAGTGCCGCGACCTCTCCTTGTATAGATTTCTAAGTAAGTCGAGAGCGACCGCTGTAGGGCGCGCAATTGTCCGTGGACGTGCGGGAGGGGGGTTGGGGGTGGGGGTGAAAAAAGAAACTTTTATACCAGACCTTGTTTCCACCTCCATTATTTGCGGACGCTCGAGCCGTAAAAGTTAGACGATGTTATGGTCGTCTTGAAAGTTTTAAACAATGTGGGGAAAGCGAGACAGCGAGAGAGAGAGAGAGAGAGAGAGAGAGAGAGAGAGAAAGGATCAGTTTACACCGTGTATTTCGCACATTTATATAATAACATTAGCCGAAAATTTCTCGATCGCGAACGGCCGAGCGCGGCAGGAGCTGTTCGTCGCCGCGAGTTTCCCCCGATCGTGATTATCACGCAAGACGCGGGGCACGGAAGTATACGGTATAATTAAGCCGGCCGCCGCGTGAACTCGTCAACCAAGCGTAACTGCGCGAAACAGCTTTCATCCAGCTAATTTTTAAAAATTATATATATATATATATATATATATATATATATATGTATACATAGCTATAGTATACTTACTGGTCCAGTGTATTAAGGATATTTATCCGCGATGCTTTTGATTGATTATTATTATTGTAGATGGGCCGAAGCTTGTCCGCTGCCTTGGGCCGATTCGCAGATTTATCCGGGCAAGGGTATGATAAACCATAATAATAATACTAATAATAATAATAATACTCTGCTCTGACAACGATTTCACGAATAATTGTCGGTTACATACGCGGAGGAGGAGACGAACAAATGAAACGAGCTATAAAAACTCTTTTTCGGCAACGGGATAGCTTTTATATATGCATACATATATATATATATATATATATATATATATATATATATATATATATATACGCATATATAAACCAACAAACAAAATGTCTCCCTAAAAAATTCGAGTTCAAGACGGTGCGAGTCATATCACTTACCGAAATTCAATTGTGTTTGTAAGGGAAAAGATCCCGTCGAACCAGCACCATCCAGCCTTGTGTAAAAATTATATGGTCTCTAGATAATAACGTAAACTCGGCACTTGTTCAAATTCTAAAAAAAGATGTTTGACCGACTTTTTTCTTCTTTCGATAGCACTCGAATGATCCGTGCTCTCTATCCTGTAGACTATATATATATATATATTATTCGCTGGTTCATCGGCGAATCTTGAATAAACCAACGACGAAGCCACAGGTATAGCATTCGAGCTAATCGTAACTAAGTGCGTATAAAGGGTCAGGAGAGAAGCAGAGAAAGCTCGAGATTCGAAATTACGGTCCTAATATGAAACTCAAACATGTTCAAACTAAATACGTATAATTCCTATCCTTTTATGAATTGATAGATGGCCCGGCTTTATAAGCGTCAGCAAAGTACACATAGGAACAATTTAAAGTTTCGGCTCGAGTCGTAGGACCGTAAATTGGAGCCTCGTCTGCATGAGTAGCGAAGTAAAGCGCGAAGATACACACTTCGGAGTGAGACTTAACCGTACCAAAGCAAAATTTAACAAATCGAGTTACATATATATATATATATATATATATATATATATATATATATATAATCCTTCGCAATGCCGAACGCTGCTCACAAACGAATCATCGGTATACATATATACATATATACATATCGCAATCGAGGAAAGTTTAAGTGATGCTGCCTGACGCGCGCGCGCGCAGCTTCTTGCATCATTCGGTTCCGCGGGCGAAGCGCTGAGCCGATCTCGGGCCGATTTAAATAATATAGTAATAATAATAATAATAATAATAATGATGATGATAATTGTTACATGGGAGCGTGTGTGTGCGTGTGTATGAGTGTGTACAAAGAGTCGGGCTGCTCGGCAATGCTATTGTACCGAGGAACTAGCTAGAGCGAGATGTTTATAGGCGCATATGCATTAACAACGAATGTATTAAAAAAAAAAAAAAAGATTAATAATAATAAGAAAACTTTCTTTTATATAAAACCGATTGGGTAAATGATTTGACTCCTTAATTCATGTATATACATATTTCAGTTGCTGAAGTGAGATGTTATTCGGCCCAGGTAAGTGATATTACAGAGATTTTCTACGTGTTAAAAGTTGTGCGAGAGAATCTTTTACATATTTACATTATTTTTCACGCGTATTTGAAATTTATCGTAATCCATGAACAGTAATCCAAGTACTCGTCGAAGACTCGTTGCAACGTAAGTACAAAGGGATTAATGTGCAGGATGCATTATTACGATGGTTGAGCGCGCGGAGGGCCGTTCGCCCAGACGATAGACTAAAGCCACCCGAAGGTAAATTTAATGAACGCTCGTCGAGGGAACGTCTACTTGACGATGGGATTTCTTCGTTTTTTTTTTTTTGGTATTAAATAATACTACGCGTTTCACGATCGGATTTTGTCGATTGGAAGCTTAAATCAGTTCTAGAATCGATCCGGCAATTGTAACGAAGAATTTATCATTAACGATAGATCTTTGGGCAATACATTGTGTTTCAAAAAAATTTCGATTTTATTGCGTTTGATTAACGTTATATCGAGATGCTGCAGGAAGTCCAATGTTTACTCGAATGCGAGCCAAGCGTATATTGGCCGCGTGTAAATTTTGGAAAATCCACTTTATTAACTTTATTAGCCGCAATTAAATTAGTCATTTGAGGCTCGCACAGGCTAGGCTAATACAGATTATATCGAGCATAGTTGAATATAAATTACAGTCTCGTGCAAAGTGCACAGCGGCCGGGCATGATCGTGTAATAAACTTTGTCGGATAAGACGCGATAATGGATAATTACGCGGCAAAAGATGTATAATTTTTTATTGTTTCATCTAACTTTAGAATTTTATCGAGTATTTCGTAAGTTTTATGGATTTACATTTACATGTAGTTGTATTATCCGTAAGTATAATATACTATCGTATCTAGGATGTTACAAGAGCTTTGGCGCAAGTCTGGATTTTTGACAAAGTCGAATTTCGTTCCCGTCGAAATTTCGTACAAAGAATTCGTTTGTCGAACTTACTTTTGACCTTGAGAAAAATTCGCCAATTCTTAGCGCGGTCAATTTTATTATCATATGTGAATGTCTATTTTTTGATACACGATTCAAAGAGAGAATAACACTTGAAATTATGAAAATTCGATGCCCTGTTATTGATAAAATTAAAAGTTTTACTTGATGATGATATAATCTTGACATGATTTTGTCGATCGTCTCTCAAGTCAATTTCAAAATCACCACAGGATTTTCGGTTGGAAGTTATTATTTGAAAGACATGCGTCTTGATTATATATTGTTCCTTACAAAAGATATAAATACACGATTGGTCCATAAATACAAACTCAGATCTCGCCATTCATTATGCGTATTTATATATTCTATTTAAACATTATACACGTACATTATCGATACAGATATAATTATTATGCTTATGTGGCACTTCATGACTTTGTAAGCTTAAATAAGATATGATTTCCATATGGTCCCATAATTTTTTCTAAACTATTAATCATCCATACTAATGTATAGTTACGATTATTATTGAAATAATTTTTTGAGATGTGTATTGACATAAATATGATTCATGTATGATTTAGAATAATTATCACTACATTCTACCTATATTAAATATTTACAAATTGTGCTTCGATCATATCTTCATTAAAATAAATGCAACTATCTTATACTTATACGAATACCTTACTTCTATATACTGTATATAGAATCGACTATATACGGATAAAGAAAAAAAGAATGATAAAGCCGAACAGGCAAAATTTGACGATAAAGAGACAATGAGTTTTACAAGCTCGACTGGTATAAAGTTCCGAATAAATCACTGAATTAACAGCTTATCCATATCGATGTCTTTGCAGGTATCGGCATATTCCCTGGGCCATTTTCGCCCCACAGCCGCTTTATTTCGTTATTAAACCTCGGCGCCATATTCGAGCGCATACGCACACGTACAGAGCCAAGCGGCTATACCGACGAAAGGCACGACTATCCCGGGCAATATTCAGAATTTATCTCATAAGCTTCTGTTCGTTCCTCGGGGGCGGTGGGGGGGAGGGGTGCAAGAAACCATCAAGCACGAATGCGATAAAAGAAAGGAGCTTTACCCCGACTGAGGCTGGTTCAACGCGGTGTTATATAGAGCGCGCGCACACGGTTCGCTACCCCACTCTTCCTGCGCTCTGTATCTCTCTATCTCTCCCCCTCTCTCTCTCTCTCTCTCTCTCTCTCTCTCTCTATATATATATATATATATATATATATATATATATATATATATATCTCCCTTTCAAACAGAAGAGAATGTATTTGACGCCGAAGCATGCATGGGCAAGAAAGTGAGCAGCGAACGCGCGCGTGCGCGTGAAAAAGCCGATAGGGAGAAAAATCGCGGAGGCTTAAAAGCTCGGAGGATGTGCGACAAAAAGATCGTGGCGACGGCGACGGCGGCGGCCAAAAGACGAAGGATAAGACTCCCCCTCTCGCCCGCCGACCGCTTACGTCCGCGGCTCCCTCCCTTTATCTGCCTATCCGAGAGCTATTTCCGCGGCGGGTTATAGCCGGGGGCCACTTTGCGCGCGTATAGGGCAAAAAGAAGGGTGTTCTAGGGGCGATGGTGCGGTGGTGGTGGTGGTGGTGGTGGTGGGATTGGGGGGGAGCTAAGGGGTCGCGGCGGGTCGGACACCGTTTTTTCGCCCCCGTCCCCATTGCCCCAGCGCGAGGAAACTATTTTTATTTCTCAGCGGGCGAGACGGAAAAGGAGCGCTGGACCTGGGCAGAACGAGAAATGGAAGAGGTCGGATAGGAGAGCGGCTGATACCGTTCGCGCGCACCGTGGAGGAGGGAAGCGCGAGGCGGCGCGGCGGAGAGGCGAGAAGAGGCAAAGAAGAAAAGGAGAAAAAAAGAAAGGGCAGGCGAAGCAGCAGCGCTACGGGGGTGGGCAGGGCGCGTGAAGGATCTGGCAGAAGAGCGACTGGGGCAGAGAGCTGAAACTCTGCCCGAGCCCTTGGAAATAATTAATTCCCAAATGGAGAAGACGATGTAAAACGAAATCCTCCCCTTTTCTCCGGTCCCGCGCGCAGCCGTTATTCTTGGCACTGGGACTACCCCCCATCACCCAGGGGTTGTCTCCTCTTTCTTCTTCTTCTTCTTCTCCTTCTTCTTCCTCTGCTACAGCTCCGCCTCCACCTCTTTCGCCGTCAATGTCCCGCGCTCCCCCCTTCTCTCTCTCGCTCTCTCTCTCTTGCTCCCTGTCTTTTCCGCGCTCGGAGCGACGCCGCCTTTGTCCTTCCTACTCCATCCACCTAAACCCCATTCCGCGCCTTCCTGCAACCCCTCCCAACGGTTTCTTTCGTCGCCTTCTTGCGCCTGTCGCTCCGCGCAGTCTCTTTGCCACACGGCTGGCCCGTCGCAGGCCGACTCTCTTTCTCTCTGTTGTTTCTTCTCGATTCCCCCCCCCTCCCGCCATCCCGCTTCTTTTTCCCACCTTCCCTCGACGATTGTTCGCCACTGTCTCGAGTTTTCGGCTTTACGAATGCGCGAACTCTATATCTGACCGTGCCGGCTGTTGTACTACTGAGGGATGCACGGCAATGCCGTGTATGTTTTATCTTTCGATTTTTCTCCCGAGAAATTGACGGACAGCCGAATTAGTTCGATTGGTACAGGATGGCCAGGTGAAAATTAACGATTCAATTGGTGAGGGGTGCGTGACTAATGAAATTCATCGCTCCTTTATGGCCGATTCCTAATTGCTGTCTTTTCCACGCTTGCCTGTTCGGTAAAATGCGCCCCCTGTTCGGACATTAGTGTCGATCGAGATGGCATCTTTTAGTTTGTTGTACTGAGCGTAGTGCATGCCGCCGGCTCCCCACTCCCCAGAGCTAACAAGATCGGTTTCCGATACCAAAAAAAATTCGATCAACTTTTTCACTCGTTTTGTTTCGGAGAGTATCTCGGAACAGAAACTTTGTCTCGAGAGGCGAATTCCGGTATGCGCCGCGTGTGGCTGCAAGCAAATGAGCCGATGCTTTGACGCCCGAGGATACCGTGTGGCACGCATGCTTGGATCAAATACTAATATCAATAAACTTATCGTATGTATTGAATTAGAAAAGTAACATTGGATAAAGAGGTGAAAATACGCTAATCAGAATGATTGTGACGAATGATCGCACAAATGAACTTTTATTTTTATTAATCTTACATTCAAGACAAACAAGTCCGTTTTCACTTGAAATCTCGCCTCTTTGCTTTTCGTACAATTTCCTATTATACAACGTGAATTCGAAGTTTTGCAAGTTAATTAGTTGTACAACGGAACAGTTAAAATAAAGATATATTACGCTTTAAGAGAATCTGAAGTATATTGGGTCTCTTAACTATAAACCTCGCTTAATAGACCTAGTAGTTGCTGGAACTTGAAACCGTTTATCGATACAAATGGCTGGCTTAGTTACACTAACTGGTACAGTTTGGTCTTGGATATTATTTTATGCAAACTTTGTTGTAATAACTTTGGAAATAGATTGTTGTTAATTTTATGAGAAAAAAAATTATTTTAAACGTATATATTACAATAAACAATGTGAGGTAATGAAAAGTTTGCTAACCAATATCGAGTAATTATAAATGACTGCGTTTGATAGCTGAAGTTCAGCTGAATCAAAATAAATTTTAGCCTCTATTCGATTTAACAATTTTAGATGTATAGTTTAATAATAAGTTTATTAACAAGAGTCTTTTAATGTGGAGAAAATACTATTTTTTAGCGCATGATAGATAATGCAATCAATATATACAATTGTTTATATAAAAGTCGCGGTAATTACACAGACAGAGATGATAATATAAATTCTTTCTTCTAAGCTATTTTGCTTGTCCAATTGAATCCACGTGCATAAGTAGCTCAGACGTGAAATTCATTGAATCAAATTATCATTGAAAAATAAATATATTGGAATAAATTCAAGTACATTTTGAAGAAAAATACTTATTCTATAAGATGCGTTATGCAGTTTCATAAACATCTACTCAAAATTCTACGTAATTTCAAATATACGTACCAACCGTCTTTCTTTGCGCATTTATAACAGTATATCTTATAAATTTTGATGTAATACAGCATTGCCATTTCCAAATATGCGAAATGACTATTCATGTACAACTTACGAAATTATATAAATATATACACAAACTATTAAATAATATATATATAAAATAAATTTTACGTTAAACAATTTTAAAAGTTTATCTTGAAAAATTTCTGTTTGCGCGGGCGTGCACTTTATGTAAGAACTAGGAATTTACAAGTTCGCATATTTAAACAAAAAGTATATAACCTCGGTGCCAGGTGCGAAGCTTTTGTGTACATGACCAAATCCGCTTTTATATATAGCAAAAGTACCGAGAAAAAGGTGATATATATATATATATATATATATATATATATATATATATAAGCTTTTCGTGCAGCTCAAATGTAAATAGAACAACTCTCGTCGAGTAAAATAACGAAAGCCGCGGCTGAAAGAGAAAAGCGTCGCTTAGTATATAAATACACAGATTTTACAAGAAAGTCAACCCTCGTGCTCAATCCGTGTTGATGTATCCTGATGCACTGCCCATTATTACAGCTATATATGTATATATATATATATATATATATATATATATATATATATATATAATTCCTAAAATTCCTTTCATTCCCGATGGATGAACATATACGAATATGCATAGCATGTAAGGATATTCACGGATCCTTCCAGGAATTCAACGTAACCCTGGAGAATATCCGTTATCGTGCCTAATCTAAGGGTATATAGATAGTGCCGAGCCATAAATCATGACTGCTCTTTATAAACCAAAAAGCGCCAGCCGCACCAAAACACACACACACACACACACACACACATATATACACGTATGCAAGAGGGAACGCATCCTCCGGCTTGCACCCTTCTATTCCCCACTGCCTCCCTTTCACTCCCTCCCTCTCTCTCTCTCTCTCTCTCTCTCTCTCTCTCTCTCTCTCTCTCTCTCTCTCTCTCTCTCTCTTTCACATGGTAATTTTGCGAGGGGCTCCGCGGGTGTTAATTTCATCCCTCTAGCCCTTGGCAACTTGCCCGACGCTCTCTATATACCCTTTCCTCCGTACAGTCCAGGACCGCCGCCGCGCCGCGCCGTCCGCCCGGATGAACAGAGACAGATGCAAAAGCGCGCGCTCGTGTTCGTGCCGCACGGTGGCGGGGCGATCGATATTATAAGAGAGGGGTAACGGGCGCTAGGGCGTGCGCCGCACATAAGACTTCAAAGCGCCTCACTATGTGTGTTTGATATACATATATATATAAATATATATATATATATATATATATATTATATAAATATATATATATATACATACATACATATATATATATATATATATATATATATATATATTTATATCTATATTTATATATGCATAAATCCGTAATTCTACGGTGTAATTATCGAAGTCTGAGAGAGAACGATGCGCTCCTCTTCGTTTCTATATATATATATATATATATATATATATATATATATATATATATATAGATATATAGCTTTTGTGCACGATGCACCGACCCGTCCATGCCATTCCGTGGCTGATGGTGGCGCACCGGAGCGATTCGAAATTCGGTTTGATACCTATGTAGTATGATAATTCTCTTGTGAGCAAGCACAGGGGTAAAGGGAGGTATGTTGGGCAAGAGTAATGTATTTCATTACTACAGCTGCATGAGGATTTCGTCGCTTTACCGTATGCTGGATATTACGGGCCCGTGCGGATTGCCATGCCTTGCATATTATTCAATTGCAGTTGAAACATCATCTTTTAATTTTTCTATATATATATATATATATATATATATATATATATATATATATATATATATAGAGGGTGAGAGGGAGAGAGAGGGAGAGAAAGAGAGAGAGAGAGAGAATTACGTAACAATTTACATTTTTTTTCGAAACATATTGTCAAAATCTGCATGGCAAAGCAACAGTTGAATCTCTTAGGTTAAATAAAATACACAATTATACTAATATATATAAGAAATTGGAAATGTTTAAGTGCAACAACTTTCGACACCAATTTGGATTTTCTATATTCGAATAAATAATGTATTGTTAGATCCATATTTAGAATTTGTTCAAATGTTCAGCAAGTCTGATTCTATGCTTCGCTGTGATTCTGCTCTTCTGCTACTTTTTTAATCCTTAAAATTAATTTATCTTTGAAATTAATTTATCGTTATTTTTTATATCTAAATATTAAAGTAAATTTCTAAAGTAGCTAATTCTAGCGCTCAATATTTTCTCCGATGTATATATCATGCCATTAATACATATGAAATGGTTTGTTACTGTCTAAGGTTACTAAGACAGTTGTCAAAAAACTTCACTTTTACGTAATAGTATTGGTACTTACAAATTTTTCTATGTTTTTTTATGTACCTGCACGACTAAAATGTTATCCTACAAGAATGACATGACAGTGTAACAAATAAAATTTTTAACGTTAAATCTATCGAAGAAATAATTTACAGACGAATTAAGAATAAAGATGAATTAATTTGAAAACCAATCCGTGATTCAGATTTGAGATACTCTCCGTGCCAGATATATAGGGTGTCCCCTAGATATGATTGTTGGATCCGCACTGAGCATGGGAGATCGCGTACAAAGGTAATGCGAACAATGCACGCTCCGCTACGTGCCGATGTTCATCAACCGACGATCAAACGACAATTCGATTCTACATCGAGGAACATCGAGATTCGGATGACGAGCGTACAATTCGTCTATAATTCAAAGAACAACGGGTGGGATCATAAATCTACTGATAACAAACACATGCACCCTTTTCAGCCACTACAAAATTTTTTTACCAGACACCATTGACAGCAGCACCTCTCGTCATTCAGCAAATTGACACCCAATTTCTCCATCGGTCTTCTCAATTCTTAAGCTCGTCGAGCGATATATCGTGAATTACCAATTTGCTCATTTATCGATAAAAATAGAAGCTTAAGTGCAAAAAAAAAAACAACAGTTTCTACGTTTCAAAGTGGATATAATATTTATACACGATTTCTGCTGCACGTCATGATTTCGATAATAATCTATGAAATAATTTAAATTGTTTGCATAATGTATACAATAGGTGAATTATTAATATTAACATTGACACTGAAGAGAATTGGTCGTAATCAAGATCTTAGCCAGACTCCAGATGAAATCTGAAAGTAATTTGAAATTGCCTAATATGCCTGCCTTCTAATAGTCATGTAGTATGTAAGTAGTTGTAACTTATCGTTCGACCTATTAAGCTTCGACAGCTTCTTAACTAAATCCGTGTTTTACATTATCAAACGCGGCCAAAGTATCAAAATAAGCATTGTCCAATTATTGTCTTATTTTGCGTATTATCATTGGAAAACTTAATTGCATATGTAAATGTTGAATGAAAGTACATTCATGAAAGCAGATGAGTAGATATATATTGCTAACAAGTAATATATGATTTGAATATTTTCTTGAAGTCATATGGTAATATCGTATAAGCGACTTTTTTATATAAACAATAATTTATTACACAGCAGAATATCCTCTCTTTTACATCTAGGCACAGACAAGGTGGGTTTGCAAAATATTGGGAATTTTCAGAAATTAAAAATTTTTTCAAACAAGAGCTTTAAATTTATCCAATGAAAAAGGCAGTACACTCATAACGGTATTTGAATGAGATTGTATCCTTCGTTTCAATCAAAATCAGTAAGACATATAAGACATCTTTTTTATAGGATTATATGATTATGATATTCATGATTACACTACAGCAGACATGATTAGATGAAAAAATTTCAATTTAGATTATAATTTGATTTAAAAAAAATTTGAAAAAAATTAGCAAAATCCAGAAAAATTGGCTTGAAGTTAAAAATATTTCAGAAGAATAGGTTCTACCGACTACTCAACATTTTTCAAAATACCAAAAAGGCTTAGGTTTCACATTCGTTTCATTACGAATATTAAAATATGCTTACACATCATTAATAGACAATGAACTTACGCATTTATTAATGTATTAAGAAAATGCCATAACTTATCTAACTAGTAGATACGTATAAAGTATCAACATAAATTGGAGTATTTTCTGAAATGTTGAAAAAATTATTAATGGATGATATTGACTACATGTTCGAAATAATTTTAATCTATTAGCAGGTAACACGGTGTTATCAAAATATTTTTACATAAATCATAATCATTATCATGATAACTCATAATATTATTTACAGTTTTTCGTCATGATCTTTTTGTCTTAGTTATGATAATTAAAAGTAATTGCATAGTTTGAAAATTCTTACATCGCCGACAATGAATTTTATCTTCTCATTTTACAGCAATGAAAACTGACGTTTCAGTAACTTTAAAAGCCTCTGAAATAACATTATAGGTAATAATCAAATCAAAGAGACTGGATGAAAAAAAAGCCAAGTAGCCGAGTATTCCCTGTTTATTCTCGGTCAATCTGGCGAAAAGTAAAACAGATCCGTAAATCGCGGCGGGTAATCAGGAAATTTCTTGAGAGCCGCTCTAATGCCGTTGAGCCCCGAGAGATTTTCTACCGAGACTTCATACACGTATACGTACACACACACACACACACACACACACACACACACACACACACACACACACACACACACACACACACACACACACACACACACACACACACACACACACACACACACACACACACACACACACACACACACACACACATCAATAACACTTGGCGACAATGCAGTGTATATACACATACAATTTAGCGGCGTACTTTCTCTGACAGCGCTACACGGATACAAAGGAGAGCGAGTAACGGATTATATTTCTCAGAATCAATAAAAAAAGAACAAGAACAAGCAAAAAAAAAGGACAACCTTTTCAATGATCCACGTCGATTTTCCAAGCTCGCGCATCGCTCTCCTATCATTAGGAATCCATGTATAGGTACAACTACGGTCTGTACTACATATGTATAGTATAGTAGAGTCCACCTTCTCCCTTCCCCTCTATACCTCGGCCCGAGGCAAGTTGAAAAATCGACGATAGTTTATTTCGCCGAGTTTAAAAAGCTACGCGCACCCATTTCTTTTCGCGCGCCGTTTAAAGCGAGGGAACGCGCTCGCGCGCGCGTCCGTCCTGCCCCTCCCCGGGGAAGGGGATGGGGGTGATTGATCGCGCGGATCTCGAGTACATTTGTACAAGCGCAAAATTAATGATTGC
This sequence comes from Sycobia sp. Sy_11, assembly GCA_018907035.1. Taxonomy (NCBI): domain Eukaryota; kingdom Metazoa; phylum Arthropoda; class Insecta; order Hymenoptera; family Epichrysomallidae; genus Sycobia; species Sycobia sp. Sy_11. The sequence continues at coordinate 449,129 of JACCIC010000203.1, forward strand.
TCGCGCCAGGTAGGATGCTTAAGAAAGGACCGAAATTTATGGCAATAAGTTAGGGTTTCTTAAAGGGAGTGGAACTCGGTGAAAAATTGTAGGATGCTTAAATGGTGGATAATGGAGCCGTCGAGTATGATATTTAGTTAGTTAATCTCGCTGTTCGATTTTTCCGAGCTTAGTGTCACGATTATAAAGCTGATGCTGATAAAGCCTTTGTATTGCACTCGGTGATCATTCAAAATTTTCATTTAAACTTAGACTTTACTATTGATCGTGGTTGAATGTAGATCGATAGAATAGAAAATGTATTATACACGAAGCAATGAGTCGATGGATAATTTTAGATGTTATGATAGATTAATATAGTAATAAGTTCAGGTGTTGATGAATGATAATATGAACGAATTTTAGCTCTGCAAAAACGCATTGTTTGCCTGTTTAGGCAATATTGTGTACGAAATATATTCTCTATATACTAAATATTCTGAACCAATATACTTTTAGCTGCAAAGATTTTTCAACAGAAATAAATTCTATTCACATTTTATCTATTAACTTTTAAAGTATCAGGTATTTACTTAAATTATGCATTCTTCAAGTCTACGCAATAGTCTGAATTATGTGATAATAATAACTTCAAAGTTAAAACTGATATAAAAACCATTACAATCTCGCATAATCGGGCATTGCTGGGCAAACTGGGCCATTTCTATACGCGACTCGTTGTCAAACGAGAAGTTCAGCTACCCAAAACAAAAAAAAATTCCATATGCAAATGCAGAGGAAATTACATATATAAATTAAGTACTCCCGCAACGAGCAAACACCATTACATTAAAGATAATGCGATTTATTTAGGAAAAAATTAGATTCATAAGTTAATAAATTGTATAAAACGAGCTGATAAGATAATGCCCGCTCCGAGCAGATATTTTATGATCTTCAAGATTTTCGCGGGAAAAAAAAATTCTACCGCTTCCGTGGATAAAGAGTCAATTTAGCTTATATTTCACCGACAATAAATTTATGACGTGTATATTCTCGTCTGATTTGTTTTTTTTTACAATTCCACCTCCTTCGAAAGTCTCAACCTTAACTCGTGTCAATTGCAGAAGATTTTAAAAGACGGTACGATTAATAAATACTTTATAGAATTTCTTTATTTTCTTGAAGCAAATAATGCATTTGCGTAAATACGTAAACGAAATGATAATAACAATAAAGTAATCGACTTTGTTTTGTTTATTTGCTATAGAGCTGTTCTACGTCTGTGGTTTCGAATTTGAGAATTTCGTCTATGATTGCGCTTAAAGACCTATAAATAAATGTGACTTAAATTTTTGGGCTTAGTTAAAATAAGTCAATTTTACAATACGTGTCCCTTTGTACGATAATTTTAATAACGTCTGAATTTTATCCGTTGTCGAGGAATATAGCAAACAAAAAAAAAAGGAAAGCAAAGCATTGCGATGGCAGAAAGAAAATTGATATTATTTAGGCTTGTAGCGAAAAAAAATCAGAATACGCGAATAACATGAACCGCATCAAGGCTGATCTGCCAGGTCAATAGAGTAAAATTTAACGCGGATAAAGTAAAATACGAGCTGGTGGAATATTTGATGAGTAGCATATATAATGCGCGGTAATGAGATTACTATCTTCTTGCCGGATATTCCTGAGAAAGTGAAATATTATTAATGAAAAAAAATCCCACGGGCTTATACGTCCATTCTTTAGGTAAACATTAACAATTTTTATCACTTCTCATTACATAGCTCAGCTCTAACAATCTAGAGAATTATATCTCCAAATTATGTTACAGTGTTTCGTATGCTATGGAATAACATTAATAATTCAGATCTTTTACTGTACTTTGAAGTAATCATCTTTTATACTCTGATATGCTATAACTATAATATTCTAGATATACAGATTATTAATAACTAACAGTTCGGGTTGTTGCATACATCCTTCGGGTTCGACTGAGTGATAATATTGAGTAATAAACCTGACTATGCTCATACACAAATGGTTCTTATCACTGTTCTACCCATTTAATTGGCAAAATAATAATTTTAGTTTTTCTAGGAAGTTTTATTTTGATCTGTGGCGCTGTAAAAATGGTCACATTCGTGCTTTCAGTTTATAAAATTCCTTGTACTTTTACGCATGCAGGACAATATTGTCATCGCGCTAAGTGAAATCGTGTTTGTGGAAAATCGATTTTTATCAAGTCAATATTAAATCAACAAAATAATTGCATCTTTCATATACCAGAAAAAATATTGCATTTTAAATTAATAATGTTGGATACAAAATTTCGAAATTTTATGACCAATAATTGAAAAGAAATTCTTTCGTAAACGTTAAATGAAATTTGAAAAATTATTCGTTGGAATCCTCTATGCTATTACATTAAAATATGTCATTATTTAAATTAAATATTAGAAGAAAGTAAAATTATTACACGTGCTTTATGGGCCATGATATAAATAATTTTAAAAAATTAATTATTATTTTTATATCAAAAATCCTCAACGCTTTGTCGATAACATCTACAGTTCAGATAATTTATGACTATGCCAGAAATTAAATCTGTACGTAATCAATTTTCACCAAATGCCAACAAATTTATCATCTATCAGTCGCCGTGTCGCGCGGATTTCGATAATATCGAGTAGGGCCATCCTACCTTTTTCTCTCAATCCAATAATCTCCCCAAATAATCTTCGAAGGTTTATACATAATTAACCCTCGCTAAGGCGCATTAGTCGCTCCGAATTTTATGCTCGATTCGTTCGCCGATTGCGAGCTAATCGAATTTAATTGCTCGCACGGGCGATTGCAAATAGCTCCCCCCTCCCCATACCGCCATTCCTCTCGCAAATTGATTAGCTTATGAACTGAATTACACTCGCTAATCCATGTGCACGGTCATATGTATATGTATATGATCGTGCGCGTATCTGTTCGTCTGAATTTCAATAGGGCCAAGTGAAAGCATTTGGAAGTTTTCTTTTGCTTCTATCAATTATATAATATATTGTCTCGGCGCAGGGGTGGACGAGTTTTTGTTGAGCTGATTAAATAAGATCATGATCTATACGAATGCTATTACTTTAAAAGAAATTTTTTGACAATACTAATTATACGCTCTTATTTCTTATGAATGGAGAAATGGAAGTCAACTAAAATTAATATTCATAATTTCAAAGAATTAAAAGAATTCATACAAAATGTTCTTGTGTATTTTTAAATAATTTATTGGAGTCTTAATCCAATTTTAAAATCACAAAGATCGCGTGGATGACATCAATGATGAACCTAATATATATATATATAATGAAAATATCGCAAGATAGAGATTATACTGCCAATACATTTATATATGTGCGAAAGAACCTTCATTCATTTAAATAATGCAAGAAAAATATTCTCTACGTACATGGTGGGAGCGTTGCTGATTTGAAAATAGGTGGGTGCAGCAACGAGGCTCGTAATGGCATACCATATGATAACATCATCGCTCCACTTCTACCTCCTTCCTCTCTCTCTCCCTCTCTCTATGTCTATCTATATCTTTCTCTCATTCACTCTCTCTCTCTCTTTCTCTCGCTTACTATCATTCTTTTTTTTTATCTCTCCTTTTGTTCGAGCTGCTTTATAGATTCCTGATGGTCCAAAGAATTCCGAGAGTTACTGAGAAAATCTCATCAAATACCTTTTGGTAGTTTGAAACGATCCAAAGGAAGAGATAGATTTTTTGATTTAACAGAATTATTGACGGGCAATAAAGGTCCCAAAAATTTCGCTTATATTAACGCGTTTCTATGGTAAGCAGGACACTTTGTAGTCTATAGTGATTTAGAGATACTTAATGATGTAGTTCCACAACTATCACGTGGAATATTAAATTTGCAAAAAGTAGATAGCAGATCATTTAGACTCATTAACGGAGATTCGCTACTATCTGTAACAGACGAGAAGAAAGGGAATTAATTGTTGATTTTCGACAATCTGGCAGAAATCTTCCTATTAAAAATTATCCAATCATGATTGGCTATCGAAAAGGGATGTATACACAGTACAAGTTGAAAAGAAGAGACGATAATGTTCAGTATTACAGTAAGCTGGCCGTGGTATCTCTGAGTGTGGATATTGCATTTTCGAAGAAAACTTGGAAGATACTATTGTTCAAGTGAGATGTCACTAAATCATTTAGGAAGTGTGAAATATCAAAAGCGGAAAAGTTTGTGAATGAGATCTCTGTGCCAAATTGGTATCTATGTTTGTCACTCGTCAAGAAATAACATAGCCTTCGTTTAGAAAGATTGTTCGAATTTCGACGACAAAAGGCAGATGAAAGAACCGATGTGTGCTGGGTCTGTGATTAGGGCATGAAGAAATCGATTTATGGGTTTGAGGCGTGCAAATTATGGCGACATTTTTCCAGATATTAGGAAAATAGTTAAAGTAAATTCTTACATTATTAAGATTCGCCAGAGTAGTGATAAACTTTTTATGTAGAATTCTTATATGGTTTTGATTGTAACACCTTGATTCGGTGATTTCCTAGATTTGGAGTCATAATGAGACTTTGAACTTGAAGGTGGTTAATAGAAATTCTGGGTCGAGTTTAACTGTTTCATAAATTATATCGTTGTTCCATGACCTGAGATCCTTAGTCGCGTAGAGAATTAAGTTAAAAAAATAAGAGATGCATCAAAGAGCATATCGCCATCATTTGAATTGAGGTGCTTCAATGACGAAAAAAATTTTAATTCTGCATTAGCTAAAGCTCCGAATACGAATTTTATACCTAACGCGAGGCTTGAAGATCTAGAAAATAAAGATGTTGAGCAGTCAACAAAAACGTAACAACTCCTTTTCGTATTAGGCATTTGACAAAGCAAGTATCAAATTCACGTCAAACACTAAATTTAAGGGGAAAACTTAGCAAGAAAAACGATTTGAAAGACAATTATGCTAATATTGGAAATGGTATTTTGCAAGGAATAACTGTAAAAGCATCTTTTGTAAAATTTAAAAATTGTAACTTAAATAATATTAATTTTATTCATAATATTAGAAATGGAAGATTAGAACAAGTAGCTACCACAGAATTATCTTTAGAAATCCAAAATTGTACAATAAATACAGTCAACATAATGAAATATTCATACAATGCTAAAAAACATTATAAATAATTTAAAAACAAATGTATAAACTAGATAGGTTTCTAATTATAATTTATGCTATAACGTTGAACGTAAGATATTGGTATGCAACATTATGTAATTTTGTAAATTGTGTAAATGATGTAATTATAAACAAATTATGTAATTTTTTCTATTTTATATATGCATTTACAAATTAATTGAATAATAATTATAAATATATGTAGGAATATGGTTTTACAGGGAAAGTAAATACAGGAAGAGGATTTTAGAAATAAAAGAAAACTCTTTATGAAAATGAAAAAGTAAATAATATGAAAAAATGAAATAGCTTGTCCACTACGTTGATTCGACCACTCCGCCTAAACCGTTGCCAGCAACTCCCCGTTTCGAACGTTACTGCTCCTATTTATCCCCAGTTTGGGTTTTCCCCCACTCTTCCTTGCCGTCAAATGCAGAGCGTCATAGCCATTAAGTCGTCGCATTCGTGCGGAGTAGGTAGTTTCCCGTGCGGGGGTCATTCCTAGCCGCGCGCCAGTTGCAGGTGTCTTCATTAGATTGGCGCGGTCTCTCCGCGCGGTAACTTGTCGGCTACCTGCGCTATGCGGCGCTTGGTATTCTACTCTGAGCACATACCGTAAAACTTCGATTCCCACATTCGGCCTTTCCTGATAATTGCCTGGCCTCAGGCACGGCCTAGGCGGTATGCTCTGCTGTAGCTGCTGAGCCATCGTGCTCCTCCTCTGATTTTTGAGTATCTGCTTCGGGTTCGTCATCACCGTCATCACTTTGGATATCCTCCTCGAGATCATCTCTGAAGCCTCGCCATGGCTTCATATTATCGGCTGATGTTGTGGTTTTGTTCGGCCCCTCCGTATCACCTATTTTTTCGACCTCATATCGATCGTGTTCATTAACTCGCACGACTCGGTATGGTCCTAAGAATTTTCGAGATAATTTTAGTCCAGGGCTGAGTTGCGTCCGCTTGATGGCGACTAGGTCCCCCTGCCGATATTTGGTCGCAGTCTTGCGCTTTCGGTTGTATTGCCGCCGATTCTCGTTCTGTACCTTTTCGATCTCTTGTTTGGCGGCGATTCTGACTTCATCGCGCAAATCCTTGAAGTGTTGAACAACTTCGTACTCGATTTTTTCCCTGAGGCGTGCATCGTCATGGTAGCCCATAGCCATTCCGAACAATAATTCGAATGGGCTCATTCCTATGGAACGCTGATAAGTTCCATTTATCGCTCTTTGAACTCGGTTAACATACTTATACCAGTTTCCGGGCGCCTCCGCTGATACCTTAGAAAACACTCCAGCGACAATGGCATTGACCTGCTCGACTTGTCCATTCCCTCTAGGTACGCCCGCGGTGATTAGTTGGTGCTTAATTCCTTCCGTCTCACAATATTCATCGAATTCGTGAGATTTGAAAGCGGTGCCGCGGTCGGTTATAAAGAGTCTTGGGTTACCGAAATGTTGCTGCTGAACTCGCAGCTTGTCGAGTACTTCTCTCGTTGTGGTCGATTTAACTGCGAAGATCCACGTGTATTTTGTAAAACCGTCCACAGCGACCAAGAGGTGTTTGTACTGCTTCTTTGTAGTCGATAACGGTCCCATGTGGTCTAGGTGTATGGTGTGAAGTAGAGTATCGCCCTTTGGTAGCGAGTTGAGAAGGCCCTCCGCCTTGCCCGCTTTTCTGGCTCCAAGAATGCACGACAAGCAGTTGTCGATACACTCTCCGACTCGCTGCTCCATTTTCTCCATCCAGTATTCCCGGGCGAGAAGATCCATTGTCTTCTTAACTCCAAAGTGTCCGACTTCATGGGCTCTCTTGATGATTTCTTTTTGCAGTCCCTTGGGTACGACCAGCTTTTCCTCTCCTGACGCACCTTTATACAGAAGTCCGTGCTTCAATCTTGCCTCATATGACCGGTGCTTTCTTCGAAGTTTGCAGCATCATCCATCCCTTCAGCTCACGCTTCTCCATTGTGGCGAAACGACCAGTCCGTTACTTTGAAGCGCACTCCAGAGGTAATTCGGAATTTTTGCAACGCCCTGACTAGAAATTCTAACTCATAACTACTGTATTTCTTCTCCGTGTCGGTGGTCTTCCCTTTATACGGATGTAGTTTTCCAATGCGGTGTCCGTGCTCCTTCTTGGAAGCGTCAGTGTGTATTCTGTCTCTCTCTCTTGCTGATAGAGTTGAAGCACTGGTGCGGCTGCTAACGCCTGCTTCAGGTGCAGAAATGCTTCTCGCTGTCTTTCTCCTATTTTAAAGTTGGCTTCCTTCTTCAGAAGATCACTCAGAGGTTTTGCCAACCGTGCGTATTCCGATATAAATTTTCTAAAATAACCTGCTAACCCTAAGAAACGCTGCACTTGTTTTGGCGTTCTTGGTTCCCGGTAGTTAAGCAGCGTCTCCGTTTTAGCCGGTGATTGATAGATATTACCATTTTCAACGATATGGCCGAGAAATTCTATTTTCCTTCGTAACAATTGACACTTTTTCCTATTGATTTTAAGCCAATATCTTGAAGCCGTCGCCAGCACTTGCGTTAGATTATTCAGAGCATCGCACTCGGAACTTCCATTCACCACGCCATTGTCCATGAACACCAGCATTATTTTTTTGTTGATTAGATCACGGGACACATATCGTATGTAACGAATAAACACTGCAGGTGACGTCGCCAAACGGCACAACGTTAAACTCATATTGTCCACTGGGCGTCACAAAAGATGTATATTTACGGCTGCTTTCTTCCACTTTCACGTGGAAGAACCCGTTTTTCAGATCGATTGTTGAAAAGACTTGAGCACCTGCTAGTTCATCTAAGACATCTTCAATAATCGGCATCGGCGTTCTTTCTTTAACCATCACCTTGTTTAGTGGTTTGTAGTCGATGCAGATGCGCGGTGTGCCATCCTTCTTCCTCACGACTACGACGGCACTTGCTAATTCGGAAGAGCTGGGAGAAATGATGCCTTCGTATAGCCACTCTTCGACTTGTCGATCTACCTCGGCCATTTCCTTCGGGGCGAGACGCCGCGGCGTACGAGCTATTGGCGTTTCATCTTTCAGTATGATGGACATTTTGATCGACACCTCCTCCGACGCGCGTGGCTGGTAATTTTCAACCAGCGCCTTTGCTTCTTTGTAAAAGGGCTTCCCGATTCCTTGTAGAGCGATGTTTATTGGGTCGAGTTCCTCTTTGATTGCGTTCACATACGCTGCACTTGGTAGTGGCTCGACAACGGTCTTGTCGTGTTCAAGAACGACTCTCGCAACGTCTCTTAGAGGGTCTCCAATCAGCACTTTTTCTTCCGTAGCGTCGTTTGGCACTACGACGTATTCGAGTCTATATTCGACACCATTTAGCACTGTACTTAGCACTGCTCGCCCTTTCGGTCGCACAAATTTTTGTCCGAAGCCGTTCAGCCCGCCGATATATTCTATCATCGGTATTCTACTATCGGACACACTATTCACCTCATTTCAGAAGTCTTCCCGTATCACATTCACTGATGCGCCAGAATCAATTAAAACCATAACGGGGATCCCTCCGACGGTAGCTTCGGCGTGATCGCGGTCGCGGCCTCTTCTATCGTTGTTGATCTGCTTGATCGTTCCGGTGCCACTTGGGTTGGCTCTCCTCCCGCAGTCCTTAAAAAGATGGCCCGGTTGCTGGCATTTGTAGAAGACGGTGCCTTTCTGCTTGTCGGGACAGTCCTTTCCCATATGTCCCATCTTTCCACAGTTGAAACACTTACTTGCTTTTGTCAGATGTCTTCTTTCATTCGACTGGAACGGTTTCCTTGGAGATTCCTCCTTTCGTCCGGAGCGGCTATTCTGTGAAGCGCTTCTTGCTGTCTCATACACCGCTATAGCAATCTTTAGCTCGTCGAAATTCGTATATGCCTACAGCGACACTTTCTGTATTCCCTCACCGGGGATGCCATCGACTAGATATTTCAAAATGAGCCTCTCCGCGACGCCTCCTCTGCTGCCAATGGTACGCAGCCGCAGTGCGTACTGACTGAGCGTCTCATCGCGTTCCGGCTTTCCTTGGCGTAGTAGCTCGAGTATCCGGTGTAGCTCCAAATCACGTTCAAACGCACTCCTCAGACACTGTTTCATTTCTGTCCAGGTGCGAGCTCGCCATTGAGAAGCCATCCACTTCTCCGCCGCTCCCGTGAGTGCTCGTTTAGCTGCGAGACATATTTCGCGGTCGGTCCATTCATTAACGACGGCCACCTCTTCAACCATGGCGATCCACGCAGCCACCGGCTGGGTTTCATCTTCGCCAGAAAATTTCCCCAGGGCGTCCGCTTCGTCCTTGAAGGAAACTCTTGGGTGCATAGTGTTGCCGTGGTGTAATGCTCCTAACAACTGCTGAACTACATCCTCCTCTCCGGTGCCCCGTGTTGGCGCATTCTGCAGCGAACGACGATCTTCTACTACCGACACACTTTCTCCTGCAACTGCGGATCCTGTAATATGGCTCTGAACCGATCGCTGCTGCCCAGCTAAAGGTTGCAGTTGCTGAATTTGCTCCCGTAGTTGCGCCAATTGTTCGGTGAAGCGTTTAGCATCGACATTCTTCTGCCTCTCGGCGCAACTTCGCTTCACGTTGCCGTGATGCCTCCAATTGCAGCATGGCCCGTTCCGCCTGCACCTTTGCCGCGCAAAGATCAGCAATCTGCTGCTGCACTGTCGCCTGTGCTTCGGCTCCTTGCGCGACGCCTTCCTGTACGGTGGTCATTATATTCCGATCCGCCATTTCTGTACGAGCCCTTCTGTGTGCGAACGTTGCTGCTCTCTCAGCTGACCTTTTAACTTGCAGCAACTCCGCTTCCCTTTTTGCAGCGCGCGTTGGTTGTACCCTTTTTGGGATACGATGCTCCTTCATCAACGCAGCTGCCGTGGTGCTCGCAAACTTCTCTTTGGCGTTGCCCCTTCCTTCTTCGTGGGACGCCAGAGCGTGGTTGGGTACTCTCGCTGGCCGCCTGCCAATGCTGTTAACTTCGTTGACCCCGCCTGAGTCCGTCCTGTATATCGGCCACCTGCCGACGATGTATTCGCCGTTGACTCCGCCTGAGTCCGACCTGTGTATCGACCACCTGCCGCTGATATGTGCGCCGTTAACTGTGCTGTTGGTCATCTACCAATGGCTCCGGCTACTCCGTGACGAAGTCTTCGTTCGCCTGGATCCCGGCTGAACCCCCAAAATTGTAGGAATATGGTTTTGCAGGGAAAATAAATACAGGAAGAGGATTTTAGAAATAAAAGAAAACTCTTTATTAAAATGAAAAAGTAAATAATATGAAAAAACGAAATAACTTGTCCACTACGTTGATCCGACCACTCCGCCTAAACCGTTGCCAGCAAGTCCCCGTTTCGAACGTTACTGCTCCTATTTATCCCCAGTTTGGGTTTTCCCCCACTCTTCCTTGCCGTCCAATGCAGAGCGTCATAGCCATTAGGCCGTCGCATTCGTGCGGAGTAGGTAGTTTCCCGTGCGGGGGTCATTCCTAGCCGCGCGCCAATTGCAGGTGTCTTCATTAGATTGGCGCGGTTTCTCCGCGCGGTAACTTGTCGGCTACCTGCGCTATGCGGCGCTTGGTATTCTACTCTGAGCACATACCATAAAACTTCGATTCCCACATATATTTATTTCTAATTCAATGTGTGATACTGAATTTTTATTCATTCATTTGTAATTTGTAATAGTTATATTTCACACCATTAACTACATATTTAATTAAACATTAAAATATTCTTGGAGCGTATAAAGCTAGAAGTAAAGACTATAACATTATATTAAATATTGTTAATTCATCATTTTGTAAGTTGATTTCTGCATGGTTAGACATGTCTCACTTCGTTCACTTGCGAGCTTAGTAAATTAATCGTCATCCACGTGCCAAAATGTAGTATAAAAAGATTCGTACTATGTATATCTCACACAGATGAGTAGGGAGAGAAAGTGGCACCTTAATCATTGTTTTCGAAAACTAAAATACAGACTTTAGGCCAGGGTGTGATAAAAAATTTATACATGCGAATTCATGTTCTAACTCTTTCAAGAGATATAGAAGTTTGTTATCTTATTATACTTAAATAACAATGTCTATAGTTGGAACTTTTCACTGGTATAAGACTCAAAAATCAGTACTTTTATGTTTTAATTAACATGTTAAATTAGATTTTTTCATAGAAGAATAAGAGAAATAATAATCAAATTAATTTCAAAAATATTCTTATCATATTAATTAGAACATAAAAGTATTGCTTTTTGAGTATGTATTTTTGAATTATATCTGAATCATTAACGAACAAAAAGAACGAAGGGCACTTTTAAATTTACATTTTTCTCAAATTATTAATTTGAACTATGTGTATAAATATTTAAAAGACGTAAATTTATTTGTAATATCGAAAAAGCCTCACTATCGATACAAGTGTAAAATGGCCTTTTTGCATTATATTAGATATGGGGACTTCGATAAAATGCAAGAGTTTCCATTCGTGAATTTTTGTAGACTACTTTTAACAGCAAACTAAGACTTTCTAACTATAGCAAATGAAAAATACAGGCAAACGTAAAAAGTACAAACGTAAAATATGTTTAACCTTCTTTTATACTCTCGGTTAATTCAAGAAAATTCTAAAATAACAATAAAAACTGAACTTTAAGAAAAAAAGCACAAGAGTTTCTTCATTACCTAGCATAGAAAAACTGCCCTATATATTCAACAAAAAAGTAAACGATAATTTAGTCAATGACGTTCGTGACAATAGTTTTCATCGATTCTATTCTATAATATCCTCTGACTGCGTCTGTCACTTGGGCAATTGTATATCGGTTTGTGCAATCAATAATAGGTTAAAACCATGTACAGTTATCACCAATAATAGAATTGACCATATAATTCCATATTGAATGTATGAAATTAATATTCGTTAACGTAGTTTATTTACTTTTCTGTAACTAAATCTTGAAATTTGGAAAAAGAAAAAAAAACAATTAGGACCAATAGAATTTTTCAAGATTAAATAGTTACTTCATTAAAGAATTTGAAACGATATTCAAATATATCGACAAAGCAATTATTCGTTAAACTGACAAATTAATATTTCATATAATACATCTCTTTTTTCTTTTCATTCAATTGACGATTTCATAAATTGTGTTAAACATGAATAGTTCATTTATTTTATTCAATAAGAAATATAATTTATATTTTATTATTATTCAATAAGCTTTATGAGAGAAAGGTGGAAAAAGTTGAAGATAATAAAGTGACTATATAATTAATAAATAAAATACGTCTTTCTTTACTGTTGATTAATTAGAAACATGTTATATTTAATCATTAATAATTCATTAACAGACAAATTATAACTATATATAAAAGAGATGTTTTAATTCATTTGTATAAATTCTAATATATCTCAAGATACTAACTAATCCAAAACGTACATTTTTTAAAATGGTATACAATAAAAAGAGAATCGTTATTTTTATAACAATTATTAATTTATCTAGTTGTGGTAAGTTGCCACATTACAGCATATCATTTGTTTTTAATCAAGCTGAATAAACCTCCAGTGGTCCAGTCCCATTTGAAACTGATAAGAACAGCTTCATCATCTGAGCAGTAATTTAACTCATGTTGTATTAAAACGTCAAATTACTGGTCAAATGCTAAACTGGTGTATATATTTTATTAAATTAGTTATTTTGAATCATTTGAATTATATACTGTATTGCAAATACTTGATAGATTAGATTGAAAATTTTCTTGAAATAAAAGAGGCCAATCACGCGGTAAGTCCATCTCAAATTTGTAAGAACAGTTCCGATGTTCGACGTATAGTTGAATTTTTTTATAGACCTCGAAACAAAGTAGGTATACAACTTAGAACTTGATTTTTTTATTTATCTCTCGGTACATTACGAAGTGATCAACAGATTCGGACAATTTTTTTTTTTAATGAAAGAGTGACATCTTATGGTGATTGCATTTAAATTTTGTAAGAAATGGTCTAATAAAAGAAATTCTTAGAAAATAAAAAAATTCGACTTGGCAGCGCCCGAGATCTGATGTATGAAATTTTATACAGAAAAATATTTCTATGAAAAACATGAAAATTGATACACTTTCATCAATTCCATATATCTATCATATTTCAGAGTATATACTTTTTTGTTGAATATCTATTCTATGAACATAAAAGAAACTAATAATTTGATTTATCAGTCTTTCAAACTTCCACGTATAGGTGAAAAGCAGTCTGATCGTAAAACAATTTCTATACGCGCATTGAAATATTTGACTATTAGACTTATTATTGGAATAGCAAAATAGAAAGATTCAACCATTATATCTGACAAAAATGGTTGTGTCTGAATAAATAGTTAGTCAAAAATACAAAAAAAAAATTGAAATAAAATAAAATCTGCGTATCATCGGATGGTAGATCTATTATACCCATCTTCATTTTACGCAATCTGAAGATTCATTTATTATTATAAATTGTCAATAGTTAGCTTTCGTCTTTCACATTTTCAATGAAGTAAAAATAATACGATCATTTACGTATAATCTAGGATTTTAAACCGAAATTATTTTCTCAAAGAGCCAATCTTGTACGTACACTTACGTCAATGACTATTACAACAGGTGATAGCGACCAAAATTTGAAAATGATTTATTACCGTCAACCATTCAAACTTTATTTATTTTTATGATTAAAGTAAATTATATATTAATATTAAATATAAGATAATTATCATGCTCTCCCGCGTATATAGTGGCAAAATATTGGAATTGCTTGTGGTTATTGAAAATTAGATATTACTGTTTGCCTTTGATTCATTGTTAAATTTTGAACAATAATACCTTTCGCAAATCGTAAGCGAAATATCGCTGACATATAGTAACACTTTCTATACATATAGATATACTAAATTGTTAAAAATTGCACCTTTTTAACGTACGATTTTCTTTTTTTTTACAAATTCCAATTTAAAAAAAAACACGAATTTTAAAGGCATCAATTATGTAGAGATGAGCTACGGAACAATTTTATCTCCTCAGTGGATCGAAATTTGAAATTTGGATTGAAATCGTGTAAAATGATATACAAAATAGTAATCTATAGTTTTTATCTCGGTTTAATGGATTAAACATTTTCAAAATAATATTCAATATATCGTGAAATTATTCCTTTTTTAATTTAGTTTCAGCTACGTTCGCGAATCCGGAAGGTATCATAGGCGGTGAAATGGCAACTGAGGGTTTATTCAAGTATCAAGCTGCGATCGTCGGTCGCAGGAATTATTCCTCGTTTTACAATTTATACTGCGGCGGTGGCATTATCGGCCCGAAGTTCGTATTATCCGCCGCCCACTGTTTTCTCGAGACTCCCGATCGTCTTTACGAGATATCCTATACAGTTTTCACCGATATGATCGATCTAAGCGTTGCTAAGGGCGAATCGCAGACGGTTGACATTATTTACACTCTCACTTACGACACCGACTTTTCATTCAACGATATAGCGGTACTGAAGGTGAATATTTGTGTTTTAGGCGGTGATAATAATAAGCTTCAATTAAATACATTCAAAGAATACTAATACTTTGTTTTATTGTAGTCAAATATAATTATCTGCTTTCCGTGATATTCCAAATCTGAAATAATAAATTGACTTTGTAGTATGAGCTTTCTTATGGTATTATAATTCCAAATTAGAATATTTTTAATACGTACTTACGTCTAATTCAAGACTAGCAACATACCTAAGGAGTTACAACATTGTAGCGGCGAATCAAACAAGTATTATTTTGGAATTTTTTAGCGCACATGGCACAAAATTATTTATAACCAAAAAAACCTATGCAATATATCAAAAAAATCCATGCGTACGTCGATGGAGAAAGCCATTTTGAATATACTGTTAAAATTTCAGATTCAGATCGGTGAATTCGAGCACGAGTTATGTTTCTAGTCAGTTAAAAAATAAAAAAAAAGGTTTCGAGAAAAACTCTTTTAAAATTTTACATACTAAAACATTATATTTCATAAAATTAAACATTAAATTTTATATTCTTATGTACCTTAAATCTGTGATGATTGATGCGCTTCGCGCCCACCTAAATACACACAGTGTACAGCTGTTTGGGCCAATTTTCATGCTCACAGTGTCGATAACGTTAAAAAAAACTGATGAAAATCCATCCTTCAACACGTAAGTATCAATATTTGTGTCGATATCTATGTATTAATTTTCTGCCAGATAATCACTTTGGGGCTGACATCCATAAAGTTCAATTAAAAATCTCGCTGTCACTTTCTATGTAAATTCATCGATGCAGAATGGTAGTAAATTTCTAACATTATAGGCTATTATATAGGCGACGGTTTCTATTCTATCGACTGCCATCGTATTTGCCTTTGGCTTCAAAATTACATCACGCACAGAGATCGTAAAATACACTCGACCCATATCTGACAGGTAGTGTGGCGGAAATAAAAATTTTGATATTTAGACATTCTATCGACTTCCAACTTTTGGTACACTACTTTTCACACGCTATCGTACCTTTTAGATAAAAAAAAGGAAAAAAGTTATTCCTTTTCACCTGAATTATCTCAAAAACTATCTCTAGACAGTCATTTCGTTTCTGACATCGTCTTTTTTAATTTTAATTTTAAATACAGCATTAACAGACAAGTTTTTTTGCATGTGTTTTATACTGATGTATTTTGCAATTTCATTGGATCTATCTATCAAATAATAGATGCTACCACATGAAAATATCGGTTACATTAAAATATTTTTTAAAGTCAAGCTTCTTGTGATAAATGTATGAAAGGGGGTGGCATATTTACGAGAAGTATATTAAACGAATCTCTAAGTATAGACAAAAATTCCATTTAAATTGCAATTAAAGATATCGCTAATGATATTAGTAGCATTTTTTCATCAATGCCCAAACAATAACATTGATAATTCTGGAAACACAATTTACAAAATCTTTAAGCTAGCTATTGATGCCCCTATAAACACACCAAAATGTGTCTTTATCTTCTTGTAAAAATAAAAACTAGGTACATTGGTAAAATATATTCTTGATCAGAAAGGTCAAGTTATCGTAACATTCGAACATGCTTCATTGATTTAGCCTAGTAGAATTATAATTAGGAATCATATTGGGACTTGGTGAAACGGCCTAAATAGAGATTTGAGGCTCCGAGGATGGGCTCCAAAGCTTGTAACTTACCTGTACTACCATTGGTAACTTTATCAACCATTTTATAGTTCTCGTAATGTAAAATAAAATTTGTCTTATCGAGCCGTAAATTGTCTCAAGAGGTCAAAAAAGAAAATCCGTCACAGGCTTGTCCAAATATCTTAATACATCGATTAACACTTTAATATTTCTGATACAATCAAAGAATTGCACCGATAACACTGATCTTTAACTTTATCAATTAATATGTAAATTATATGATAAATGTTATATTAAATATTGCGTAATGTCGTACAACTTAATAATTTAATCTAATTAATGCATAACTGTAAAAATATTTCTTAATTCTAGTTGAGGGGTAAACTCAGACTTGAAGATTATTCACGCCTGGCACGATTGGATCTGCCAGATCCACAAGAACAGAACTATTATACGAAAGTAGGAACGGTCTCAGGATATGGGACTCACGAAATAGAATGTAAATACAATGAACAGACCGACGTATTAGAAATTGTTGATCAAAAAATTGATTCAAATTTGAGATACGGCTATGTGACGGTACTGGCAGACGATCCTTGCAAAAATTGGTACGACGGGATATCTATGAGGATACAAATGTGCGGCGTGATGATTCCAAAAACGCCGGGATCACAAGCAGGTATTTGCTCGGTGAGCTTATTTTTTACGTTGATTATAAAAGCAATGCGTATGAAACGTAAACAATCTGTAGAATAGAATAATAATTTATTTTTATAAGTTGAGGTCGTGGCTGTTCATATTATGAAAACTTTAATATGTTATTATATAATCTATTCGATAACTCGATTAGAAAATATAATATAAGTGACAAAATTAAAGTGAACCGCTAGTTAGGCTATTCGTTTGTGAGTCACCGGTGATACACACCGACGTGAACCTGACGATTGACATTCTTTTCGTTTCAAGGTCAAAAATTATAGAAAAATACAATATTATAGATTAACTTGAATTAAATTACATTAAAAGATATAGTGAAACTTTGCAATACTAATTATAATTCACGTGTGTATAATCTTAGTCTATATTTATATTTTATAAAAGAAAGTCTAATCGCAAAGACGATCGCATTGAATGCATATTTTTTCTGTTATTAATCAAAAATATAAAAACAAAAATATTATATTACTATATACAATAAATTGTACACGTATTTAAAAAAACGATTTTCTAGGATATTACATAAATGTGATACTTGAATGTAGCACAAATATATAAAATGTAAGATGTAAACGTGCTATAAATATGTGTTTCATAAAAAATTAAACATTATTAAAAAAATTACTTATATCGACTGTTCTGAATTAAATGAATAAATATTTTTATCAGTCTTACAGTCTTTATACAATGATATATTATATTAATATAATGGCAAACAGACTGTCCTTGTTTACAATCAGCTCCGAAGAATCTGAAATAGAAATTACTATTAAAAACAAAATTAAATTAGATTAAAAATTAAAGATAATAAAAGTAATAAAAATAAACGGTATTCTATGTTAGCAAAGGACGACCTGACTACTCTCGTCACCTTAAATTTAAATTTACCTTAGATGACCGACGTTTCCAACCGCTACGGTTTATTTTCAAAGACTAAACTAAAATGAAAATCTAGAATACTACTATAAATACCCTATCACCGCCCTAAATTAATTTATACAATATTTATAGAAACCTCACTCCTCTTGTTCTTAAATGTAGAACAAAAATTTTTAATACTTCTTTTAATTTTTTAATTTTAATTTCTTTAATAATTTTTTATACTAATCAGGAATGATAAGCGTTGTCCAATTTACTTGATTCTAACATTAAATTTACATCATTGCCATTTTTCAAAATATGAATACATTTAAGAGTTTCTCTTTTATATCTACTTTTAATCTTTTGTTCTAAAATATTTAAATTTTCAAAGGCGGAATAATTTAACAAGTCTAAACTGTGTATGTTCTTTTAGCCCGGATGTACCATTCATGCTTCGCAAGCTATATTGATGTTCATATATACTTTGCTTTCGGTATCTACCCGTTTGTTCAATGTAATATTTGCCACAAACTTTACAATTTATTTTGTATGCTATCCTTATTTTCAAAATTTATCATCCTCATCTTTAGAATTAGTAAATAGGCTTTTTATATTATTATTATTTTTTCAGTAAACTTGAATATTATGCTTTTTGAAAGTACTTCTAATTCATTCTGACCAACCTTTTAGAAATGGTAATAGCGCGATTTTATTATTATTGTTTTGGTCTTGCATATTATATTTTCTACTATTATTGTAAATCTGATGCACTTTCTCGGCAAAAATTTTATCTCTAAGGTCTACTGGATAATCATTATTAATGGATATCTCTTTAAATAATTTTAAATTATCTTTTCTGAAATCTTTGTGTGATAATTTTATTGCTCTGTTGATGACTCTCAGTAGGTTTTCTATACTCATTTAATTTTACTCTGACATTACTAACTCTAATAATATTGACGTCTAAGAAACTTAATTTATTGTTTAATTCTAATTCTTTCGTAAATTTAATTCTATCATGGATGGAATTAAATACATCCACAATTACGTCTATACACTTTTAAGGTGATTGGGGCTGTAAGGTTGTCCTTTGCTAACATAGAATGTAGTTTATTTTTATTATTTTTATTATTTTTAATTTTTAATTTATTTTTATTTTAATTTTAATTTTTATTTTATTTTATTTGTAGTAGTAATTTCTATTTCAGATTCTTCGAAGCTGATTGTAAATAATGACGGTCTAACTGTCATTGTTTTACTATAATAAGTACATTATAGTATAAAGACTGTAAGACCGATAAAAATATTTATTAATTTAAACAACATTAAGATATATATTCCGGAGACATCTTTAAAAAGAAATATTCTTAAACGCGAAGAAAAACAAAATTACATAAACAGAATGAAAATAAGAATCAATTTAATGATAAAATTAAAATGACATTTTTGTAATAGTATATTTAAAAAATTTTTTTTTTATTTGTTATGTGTATTTCTATAATGTACAACATAGATAAGCTGTGATATATATATATATATATATATATATATATATATATAAATTCTAAATAAGTTAATATGTCTATAAATATAACTTAAGGGCGATAGTGGCAATCCACTGGTTATTGATGGAAAAGTTATAGGAATAGCCAGCAGGGGTCCCGATAATTGTGACGACACTTATTACGGCGCCATCTACACGAGAGTCTCGGCTTACGTGAAATTTATCGAAGCTGTCATGCAAGGAAATCAGTATAATGGAATGAAAGTTTTTAAAAATCAGCCACACGTGAACGTATCAATTATCTGACAAGTTATTTGATGTAATATAAGCATTAATAAAATTATTTCATCTGAATTTTTTAAAAGTAGAATAATTTATATGCTAATAATTATATTGTTCTTTTAAATAAATTTTCAGTTGTTAAAGAATAATAATAATAATTAGTCATATAAAATTAGTTATATAAAATTTTTTCTACAAATTTTTTCCACTTTTTAAATTTAAATAAAGAGAAAAACAACTCTTCTCGTTCCCTAGCTAACCCAACGATCAGTTGCTAGAGTTGAAATTCTTAGATAGTAATATCGGTTAATTAAAAAACAAAAATTTTGTGATTTTATAAAGTATTTGATTATAGAAAGAATTGGTATCCAAGTATTCGAAAGAGATCATTAGATAATTACAATCGTATATCAGTTAACATAAGCTCAGTGGATGTGGCTTGGTTGCATAAAGATCAAGTTGTATAAAGTTTAAAATGCAATTGTTCGAATTCTAATGTATTTTTTATCATAAATACTTAAGCCGTGCGTCATTAGAGATTTTTCAAATCCAGAACTATTGAAAATTACAGGGCCTTGGTTAAAAGTTTGTAGAGGCCTGAAAACTCTCAGCAAAATTATCGATACGCCTTGCTAGAGCAAAATATGAATCATTTTTATAATAACGTAAAAATTTTCGGACGTCCAATAGAGTCGCTTAAATAGATACTAGTACATTGGAAGTTTTTAAAATTTTTTGGAAATTAGTGCATACTTTTTAAAAATAAATGTGTAACAGTTTAAATTTTATTTCAAAACAATAAAAAAAAGGCAGATCTAACGTATTGGCATCACTTAAAAGTTTCTCATTTAGACTCACTGACATATTCGTTCATTTTCCACGCATAACCAGGGATTACTTTGTACTGCGAGTGAAAACTTGATACTCTTCGTTCTGAAATTCGTAGAGCGTGCTGCTTTTCATAGCAGCAATATATAGTTGGGGGCACATATGGAAATGCGTTTTTTTTCATTATTCATCTAATAAAAGTTCGAACTGCGATAGGTCTTTATGGCTTTTTTTATAGAAATGAATAGCGAATCACAACTCTCGTTCAAATGCTTTGTCTCTTTTTAGATATAACTCTGTGTATAAACACGGCCTCAATTGTTACTTTGCATTATGCGAGGCTTGGAGAGTCGTCAAAGAATGGACACCGATTGCACTCGCGGACACGTTGTCGCTAATTTTAATTTAATCGATTGTAAAAAGGTGGAGTCTTCGATATAATTTTGGAGGATTTATATTTAACTTGATATATGTGATCAATTTATAAGTCGCACTGATAAACAGTGGCACTTTTTAAATTCTCGTCATAGAAAAATTTATTTGAATGAATAATTGGACTTATCAACTTAACAATAGATTGAATGGCTAGCTATTTAATAGTATTTTCATTGTACTATTCTCCTTATTGTTGTATATTATTATCGCTTACTTTATATATCGTCTTAAGGCTTAATAAAATTACATTTCATCACTTTAACATAAAAATTGTAGTTTAAACATTCCTATTAGTTTTTCTTTATAAAAAATGTAATCCAATACTAGTGTAAAAAATTTTTCTTGTGTCTGTGAGTTTTAAAATTATTTTTAAAAACTGATGTATTCCATTTCGATTTTTCTACACGAAAATTTTTCTGAATTTGATTACAATTTGGATGAAAATTACGGTTCAAACGTTTTAATTGTAAATTCGGAAAATTTAAAAGTATTTCAAAGGAAAGAGAATGCTCTAGGTTGCAAACAAAGAAGAAAAATATTGCATAATGAGTAGATTAAGATATGTTTATATTTACTATATTTATTTATTATGCAAATTCATATATACAACTATGTACATTTTTATAATATTTCATGCTAATCATACAAAAGATTTGAATTAGCATAAAATTAAATCTATACGTGCAATTCATATTGAATATATTAATACCTTTTTATTTAAAAAAGTTTGATTTCTAAGATATATTTAAATTTAATATCATTATTATATAAAAACTTTTTGTTTATTATTACTCCTATCATAATTATATGATAAAATTTATTCGAGAATTTCTAGTCATAGTATGGTAAATCATATTAAAATATCATATTACCAAATATACTGTTATTATTATATTATTATTATTGTAAAATATTAAATTTGCAAATTAAAATAGATCAACAATTAAAAAACATTCGAAATAATTAAAACTACTCTAATACATCTGACCATTGCATTAATTATAAAAAAAATCTAAATAGAGACTAGCATAAATACAAATTATTGTATCCAAAAATAAAAAAATCATAGAAATATAAGATATATTAGAAATTTTCAAATTATTAAATAATAACAGTCGAGACATTACTAATAATATGTCGAATGTTGTACCATCATCTATATTAAAATTATACATATATATTTTAATAGTTAAATATAGTTAAATATTCGTTTTTAGTACCTCCACGTTTGTTTTCAGAATTTAATAATGTTCATAAACTATAAAAAATTTAAAGATTTACTACATTCAGTGTATTAAATTTTTGTATTTTTAGAATACGAGAATAAGAAATCGGCGGACTCCAATGTGAATATGCAGTTTTATTGTTAAAATATTAATAATTTTGTCAAAAATCTTACTTATGTTCTTATATATTGACTCTTGCATGGTAACACAATAAGATAAATTAAAAATAGATTTTTCTTTCAAATATATGTTTTAATTCATTAATTTAAATGAGATTGTACAAGTCGATATTTTCCTTAAAATGGTTTTAGAATTGAATTTAGAATTGAATTTAGAATTGAATTTTGCAATAAATTCCAGTTCTTTTTTAAATATTAATTTAAATTGGTCCAAGCGTAATTCCGTTTACTAAAAAATTGCACGAAATCAGTCTGAAATACGTTTCACCACTATTCACTTTCGTTAATTAATCCTCTCTAATTAATAAACATTCGCGATCATTTCTAAATAGTAAAGCTGTTTTTATTTTAAATTCGTTATTTTTATTGTAAAAAAAAATAAGGTGGATTAGGATATAATATCGTATCTGGTAATGGATTTCCTGAGATTATACCATGAATGAAGTCTATATAACCCATTACCTTAGTGTAGATGCCGCCAGTTATAGAATCATCGCAATTAATCGGGGCAGCGGATATGATTCCTATTACCTTGTTATTACGGACAAGTGGACTGCCACTATCACCCTGTAAATAAAATATGGAAAAAGAATATGTAAGTATATTAAGAAAAAAAAAATGTGAAATGGCAAAAACTTATGCTTATTAGTATAGAGCAGTCTTTGGCATAGTCATTAAAAATCTGTAGCGGTTTTTTAGATGATGAAAAGCGAACTCAATCTAACTGTGTATGATTTAATATCATAAAATATTTTAATCCCATAATTTTTAATTATTAAGAGTTACATATGTGATTATATATGATAAGAATCTAGTCGTCAATATGTTACTATCAAGCGTAAAGTGTATAATACTGATTTTTCAAAATCTAAAATATTGTATATAATCAAAGCTGGATTAAACGCACTGTTAAAAAAACCTGACAACAATAGTCAGGTATAAAAATAAAATAGGTTATTAAGGAAAATAGACGAACATATGTATGTACGCTTTTTTCTGTTTTTTTTCTCTCTAATTATATAATCACCAAAGAATATATTTGTAACTTAAAAAAAAAGAATATATTTAATAGAAAGTATTGTAAAATTACTGGATAAATATGATATTGTTATAGAAAATGGGTGAAACATACAATAATGTTAAACATATATCTGAATTGCAAAAAAGATCGCAAGCATATTTGAAAGAGTTTCAGAAATCATGTCTGGTATTGATGCAGTTTTAATTTTTTCGTATATTGCAAGGTTTAAATAATTTTTTTACTGATTCAACCATCGGATGATCTACTAAATATTATGTTAATCATTTTAAAAACATTTAGAAATGTGACCAAAATATTTCAAAGAAAAAAATAAAATATTAAAATTAGTAGTCCAACAAAAAGCTGCAAGTTTAGTAAAAGAAGGGAAAGTACAGGCATGATTATTAGTTTTCTTTTTTCGAAAAATATATGGCTACGATTAATATAGTTCTACAATATCTAAAAGTAATAAAAGATTATGAATAAACACAAAAAAAACTTTCATCAGTCATTGAGTAAAGGCACTTTTGCGTAAAGCAGAAATTAATATGAAGGAAAGTACGTAAATGCCGAATAAAAATATACCAGTATCAGTAGCAATATGCAAAAGGGACGATCTGCATTCCATACGATCAGACAAACTTATAATAATTCTCTTTTTAAACTGTAACAGCGAAAATTTCATTTGAATAATTATTTAGACGGATGTGCAATTTTCCAAGTTCTTGAACTTTGTTTCCAATATACTGAGCTATATGTTTAATAGTAATAATTTTAAATAACATTAAAATGAAATTCGTCGAATTTATTAGCTTTTTAAAGTATAATATATATATATATAAATATATATATATATATATATATATATATATATATATATATCATTATTACTTAAATATACGCTAAACATCAACATGTAACCCACGAGAATGAGGTCGCCGAAGGCCGGTAAAGTTCGAGCTTAACTATATATAGACGCTCATTTGCAGATAATTACACACCCTTTCAAAAATATCTCTATAATACAATTTCATAATGTATTTATTTTGTAGAACGTTATTTCTAATATGTCGTCTTCTTTAAAATAGAAGTTAACTAACATTTAAACAATATTTATTTGCTTTTTCATCTGTTAATGTTAAGTAGAAACTTAAAGAATATAAATACTTACAGTAATTCTCATCATAGGAACATTGTGAAGAATTGTATCAAATGATAAAAAATGTTATTTTGTTTTTGGTTGATTGTTGTATTAATATGTATGTGTATATATGTATATATATGTATATATATATATATATATATATATATATATATATATATACATTTTCAAAAATTGTATGTATCATTCTTTTAAAAGAATCCAGTGGTGGTTTTATTTCTTCGATCGGAATATTTTTGTACGTACCGCAATCCCCTTATTTGTTATGAAAAATGAGATTGAGCTAGCAGATATTCTTGTTTGTGCATAAGTTGAAAGTTATAAAGTCTTTTTATACATTTTTTAAAATTATATTAGAATGTATATAACAATCGATTAGAAAAACTTTTCAGAGGTCGTCGAAGGTCATTTCCACCTCTTTGAAGATCCTATAGTTCTAGTATAAATTTGAGTATTTTTAAATTTTGTACCAATCAAAGTAAGGCCTTTAGTTAAAACATTTGGGTGAAAGCTGTACGTTTTGTTTCAGTTCACCTGTTATTGCACGTTAATTGCATTTGATAGAGAAACAATGATGAAAAAGGATTTATAACTCTTTGTTGTTGTGTACAACAAGTTTTTAGCAATTAGAAAATATAGTATAAGATATAAAAACGTACAGTCAAGAATATAGTAAAATCGCTGGACTCCTTCACTATGCAGTTATCTTTTAATATCACGTGCAATGGATTTTCAAAAGTTCGTGCATAATGTCATCCGAATATATATATATATATATATATATATATATATATATATATATATATAATTCGATAGTACTACTAAATATACGTGTACATTTTCTCAAATGAAAAATACAAGAAAAATTAGAATATTTTGAATATATTGAGAATATATTGAGTCCCTGATGAGGAGCCGTAGCGAGCTCGAAACGTTGGACAAGTCTTCAATTAGGTAAGGGTGTTGGGGACAGTCAGACTGCACTTTACTAACAAAGAATTTTTTCAGCTAATATTTTATTTTCAGATTAGTCTACGGAGGTGAATGTAAACAAGGACAGTCTGACTGTCATTATAATTTTAATTTAATTTTTAATTTAATTTTTATTTTAAATTTTTATTTTATTTTTATTTTATTTATTTATTTTTTTTTTATTTTATTTTTTATTTTTTATTTTTATTTTTATTTTTTATTTTTATTTTTATTTTTATTTTATTTTTGGATTGAATTGATTGGACTGTAAGACCAATAAAAAAATATTTATTAATTAAAATTAGAATATTTTTGGACTAAAACATACTAATTTCCTAATTCTAATAATCTGTATTATCTAAAGTTACAGATATACACGGACTCACCAAGCAAACACCCTCTGGTTGTAAATCCAGTCTACGCGCCACTTTACCACATAATTGTGTGATTAAATCTACTGGAGGGTAATACCTTGCGCATTGTATATCGTCTAAAATATTAACATCTATGTATCTTAACATATCATCGGATCTCGAATCGATTATTTGTACCACACCAGTCTCAGGATTCAGTTGGGTCTGGACCCAATTAGCTCCATATCCAGATGTTTTGGCCATTTGGTTCTCGTATACTTCGTCACTTGTTGGTAAGATGAGTTTAGTCACGACTAAAGTATTATCAAAATTATATCCCATAGTTAACTGTAAATAAAGAATTTAACATTTATTATATAAAATTAGAGCTCGATATTGTTTATTTAATTATAAATATTAAATATAAATAAGTAAGATTACATATAAATATTCCGTTTATATTATCAGTATCTTTTGGATATTAGCAATAATTTGGATATTAATTTTTTTTATTATTAAAGACTGAAAGTGCCTTTTTCTTAGAAAATAATATTATCGAAAATTATCACAAAAAAAATTGTAAAATGATAGAAATTTGAAATTAGGAAAGCGTGTGATAGAAAATGAAGTCCGTCGTCTTTTATGTAGAAGTATAGAAATCGATAGCTATACTATCTCTTCCGAGAACTATTTTAATTAAACTTTGAATTAAAAATGAAAGGAAGATTAATGAACTGATGTAACATATGTTTTAAATATAATAGTATTTATTTAAAAATCTTTTAAAATATGATATACCGGTATAGTTTTTATAAAAAGTTAAATCGATCAGTTTACCTTTAGTATGGAGATATCGTTGAAATAGAAGGACTGCTCTTCATAATCGAGCATATAAATGAAATCCACTTCAGTTCTGATGGCTGAAGTTAATGTTAAATCAGCTACTCCCGCTAGAACTACATATGAGTACTGTGTTACAAATTCGAAATTTTCAAAAAAGCAATGAGCAGCAGATAATATATAATCAGAGTGGATTATTCCACCACCACAGATTAAAAATTCAGCACTCGAATTTAAATCTATTCCAAAAATTGCAACTTGATACGAGAAATCACTTTGTAATGCTAAATGGCCATTCAGGATTTCTTCTGTACTTAATGTTGAACCTATAAAAAGGAAAGTATTGATAAAAATCATAAGAGAAAAAAATATTTTAAAAAAATGTAATTTAAGACAAATAGATGATCAGCAAATTTAAGATATTCTTACAATTACATATATTACTACTAAGGAACACCTACAGCAACTGGTGAATTGATGACTTATATCTGATATATAATACATATAATCAGGAATGAATACCTTATATTTTTTATTAAAGTGGGCCTTGTTTCCTTGTATAATTTATTAAATATCATATTAAATGAACTATTAATTTCTTTTTGTTATTTATACAGTTATTTAATCATATGAGACGTTTTAAATAAGTGAGACTGATACTTGACTTAGTATATAATGACTTTTTATAAATGTAATTATATTTATGTTTGTGAATTAATTTATTATTTATGAACTGGCATTAACTTAATTTTGAATAATCATTATACCTGACCTAATCCACCTGAAAACAAAGTCACAAAAGCCATCAGTATTGTTAATGTATTTCCATAACTAAATATCCAATTAGGTTAGTCAAAAAATATTGGTGACAGAAAAAAATTTAAAAAATCAATAATCCAAGTATAATAGAATTGGTTGAAAAAACTGCGAATTATCGTTATATCTCTACAGTGACGCTCAAAAAGAAAAATTAATTTTTTCAGGAATAATAAATAGTTGATATTGCTAGACTCAGATGGCATGAGTGACAATATCCAAAATACCTCTTCCAAAGAGTCAATTCAACTCTTTACACTAGGTGCCTCATGTCCCAGCCGAACTACTCAACTTCCTATAAATTACAAAATTAATAGGGCAATATACTATTCCGCTCGCTACTACTTTAATATTGTCACTTAAAAATTAAATTTTTTACAGACGTATAGGTATACTCGTGTAGACCACATGCCATTTATTTATATACGTTGGTCATTTATTGTTTTCTAGTAGGACTTTCTAACTGTCACTATCTCTAAAGAATACATATCCATCAAGTTCATCACTGTGTGGAACTTATAAACTCGGGATAATATTCTAATAATAAGGTAACGATACCCTTACAATATAATTCAGACATTACATTCATATTGCGACATCGTTGAATTTTAAAATTATATTGCTACGGTGTTGAAATACTATTGCCATGATATTGTAATGGAAATTCCATAATATTCTCGTGGTTCCGTAACTTAAGAATGATATTATAGAGGTAATGTTTCCAATCTGTATGAATTTAATGTTTAACAGCTAATTCAGATTCGTAAAATAAATTTTGTCATTTCTATGAATTTGGGTAATGTCGATGGGATATACGACATCGACTCTAAAAAGTCAAATTGACGCTTTGTGAGAAATGTCTTAGATATTATCACTCAGTTCATCTGAATCTAAATGAATAATATGAATTATTTATTATTTGCGAACAAATTGCTTTTCCCATTTTAACGCTATTCTATCAGTCTGACGATAACTCGTAATTTTTCAAACAATTTTTTCGCTGGCTTTTATTAAAAAAATTATTTTAATCCTTTTCGTGACGAATTATTCCTTGCTGTTATATCAATTTATATGAATAACGGATCGGAGCATGTGGTTCCAATAATCGCCGAGTGTAAAAAAGAATCAAACGCAGAAAGGCTAGTTAGCCTAGGTACATTATTATTAGAGTTATGCTTGATGTCAACAGTAGCACTCATAACCAGTACTTCCATGTACCAACTCAAGACAGACAGAATGAAACCATTGATAAATCATAGATAGGCAAAGACATAGTCATAATTCTGGCCAAAGTTATGACCATTTGATTAACTAAGAAAACCACACTGAACCTGATTAACAGAAAAACACAGGTGAACCAAGTAGTCCAGAACAGAAGAACGCCCTCTTGTCTACTCAGAGTCTTATAATCGTTACGTTCGATGAGAATAGTAGTATGATTCGTAGTACTGACTCAGCACCATCGTTAAAATTGGATGTTATCATTTAGTCGTCAATGGTTCCATTATTGCTGGAGCAAGCCGGAGCTTATGCCAAACAAACGGAATTTTCGACATTTCGACTAGAAAAGGTATTATTTGTCAGCAATAACAAATTATTGTCAGATCCGGACAATAAATGGGAGTACCGGGGAATCATCAGCTTTAAAACCCAAAAAATGTTATCAGCCAAGCTGTATTTATGCTGAAGTTGTATGTAACTGAAAGATAAAAAAATATACAATCGTATTGAGAACCTCCCCCTTTTTTGAAGACGATTAATTAAAGTGACATATTTCCTCGATCTCGATATCTGACATAATCTAAAAACAAAGACAGATAATGTATACACATTTTTCAATTTATTTATATAGAATGTAACGAACGATTCAAGTGTATAAATTAAAAGAATTTTGAATGTCGAATTTTGCCTTTTTGATCATTAATACGTTTTAATTCAATCTTATATGAGATTTTTTTAAACATATCAACTATGGATTATTATATCCATTTCTAAATACAATCAACTATTTGAACATAATAATTCAAAGAATCTTGTATGATTTTTTATAAATGGACTACTAATTTACTTAGGTAAACTTTGTGAGATTTTCTTAAACGTTTTGAAAAATTATGTAAACAATAAATCAATTATATTTCTAAACAATTAACATGTACTATGTTCCGGTGTAAAAAGTTGTTCTGAAAGCATAGAAAAGCTGAAAGCTATTTTATAACAGAGTATATTACAAAAATAATAAAACTATATTAAATACAATTTTTATTCAAAATCTAATATTCTAAAAATATATGTACTAAATTTTATACTATCCAATGTCTTGGTTTCCCAAGTGATTTGGCATATTTACTTAATTTTTTTTTTTAATTCTATTATGAATAATCTTTGCAAAATTCTAATATTTTATCTTAGAAAAATAGTTTGTACTTAAATAGTTTTATAAATTAAACAATATTTTATTTCCGAAGCGAAATTGATTAGCGCTTCGCTATACTGTAGTCATTTCTAAAGGTGATGGCATTCGAATGAGAAAAAACACTCATATATTAAATTAATTATTAAATTAGGTAAATGATATAAATTAGAAATAATTCACTTATTCGGACTATGACTATTTCATAATTTTATGTAAATAATTTCCATCCGTTTACCGCACAATAACATTATTAGCAAAAATATAAAAATTAAGTAATAACTTAATACTTACAATAAGCAGCTAAACTAATGGTAAATATCGCCCAATAAAATAAGAGAGAATAATAAAAGAACATTTTATACAATCTATATTTTAACTTTACTCGTGTAAATATGAAAGAAGTTTAGTTATAATATATGTGGTGAACATATCCTATCTATTTTGACGATCGTATATTAAATAGTAGGAAATAATTAGCAGCCAATAGTTAGTGTAAAATACAGGATAAATAAATGCAAATAATCGTTTGAGTTATGTATATAAAAATGTGCCTCTATTTGAAGTCAAACTATAAATAATAAATTACATAAAAGATTTAATAATATAAATTATATAAAGACTTAATATACAAATTACATATATGTTGTATGATAAATTATATTTTTTAATTTATTCTACAATCTAACAGATGCTACATGAAGCTTGACACACGAACTTTATGATTTTATGCAATAAATTTAATTATAGATGTATCATGATAAATATTTTTATTTTTCTATTTATAAAGAGTACAAAAAATGAAAGGAATTTAAATTTTACCATTTCTGATTTTTAATATTTTTAAACAACAAATAAATAGTTTTGAAAGTCGTGCCTTTATCTGACAAGATGTAAATCGGTTACACGTTAATTACCATTTATGAAAGAACAACGCAGTTTTCTATATTTGTTATTTACAATTCCATTCTAAAGATGCCATTTAAAAATCTAAAGTTCTTGTTGAAACAACCACTACATCCATGATTATCGTCATGGTAAAATCAAAAGTTACCATTAAATAGACTGTGACAATCCTAGAACATCTTAGTTTTACTAGTTAGAACTACCAATAAGTGTATAACTTTTTCATTCGAAGTCGGTATTCAAAATAGAGTCACTACGTGTGATTAAATTATTTTTGTAATTTTACTGAAATTTAACTTTACTTATTTGCAAATTTCGAAGCCTTCGAATATGAGCTTCAAGCTAACTACAAACTTTGTAAGTGGTAATAAGACATGTGTTTTGATTAAGTAAGTGAGAATCTGAAAAGAATATTTAAAAATATATTATTTACTTTCAAATTAAATTATTCTAACAGATTAAAAAAGCAACTTATGTAGATTTTTGCATACTGTAAAGTTGTGAAATGATTGCTTTTTATACAAATAAACTTAAAGGAGAGTACATTTTTATTGGAGAAAAATTATTACCAGTAGATGCTAAATAGATTAAATACATAGACATAACGACTGTATACCTAACGAAAGTAGTTCATCATTATTCTAGTCAATTTAGCCTTTTTCTTCTTTATTTAGTAACAAACAGAATTAATTCATTTTAAATCTGAATTTCTCATTATTATGTCACTCATTGGAGATTTTAATATGTAAATCTGAAAAGAGAATCATGAAAAAATTATGTCAAATCGTGAATATGATAAAGCTAATAGCATATGCTTAGATTATCTTAATTAAAATATCTTCATTAGATTATTCTACCTTTATTAATGTTTTGGAAATTGAAAATTAAATCAGACTACAAAGTCTCAACACAAAGCCAAATGTTCAGTTAAGAAGCTTTTTAAATTTTTATCGGGACGATATGTTATTATGCATTAATGTAACGTCTAAAACTTTACAGTGT
This sequence comes from Sycobia sp. Sy_11, assembly GCA_018907035.1. NCBI lineage: Eukaryota > Metazoa > Arthropoda > Insecta > Hymenoptera > Epichrysomallidae > Sycobia > Sycobia sp. Sy_11. The sequence continues at coordinate 481,061 of JACCIC010000203.1, forward strand.
AAAAATTCTGGACTGTTTAATAATTCAATTATTCATGTCACTGGAGAATTTTATCTAAATTTTAAGGTAAAAATTTTATGAGTATAAGAATGTATCTGAAGCTGGTTTGACCTTATCATTTCAGAGTCAAGGTCAATGAAGGTCATTTGAAGGTTAAATCTAGCAATATGGTTTGAATCATTGCAAAGATATATCTTTATGTTTTTGGAGTCACTGAGTTCGGGTTTTACTCCATTTTGACCTCAAATACAAATTTTTCTCCAAAAGATTTCTCCAGGGTCAGGTTGAGAATATACTCAGGGAAATATTTAAAATTGGTTTTTAGAATTTGAGAGCGCTTGACATAGAATTTTCTCATTCAACCAATCGCATTTCTGTCAATATCATTATTCAAATAAATTGTTAGATTCAGATTATAAATAAAATGTCAGATTCAGATGTAGGACCTCCGTATACTCATAGATATAATTTTTGTTCGAATATATGATATTTTCTGCATTTGACCTTGAAGTGACCTTGTCGATATATTGGCTCGGTCCATGATAGGACCATTGTACATAGTTGATGGGTGATACGAGATACGAATTTGGGTACTTTCAAAGGAGGTTTCGAAATCTCAAAACCCGGCCCTTTAAAGGTAATAGTCTATTCTTGCTGCGGTAGCGTCTTCGACGAAGATTATCTTGGCGATATCTGATCAGGTAAACCTTAATTAAACTGTTCCTTAGGTAATAAAAATTAATATATATTGAAAATACTTGGGATACAGTTAGCTATTATGACATAATATTAGATTACAAATTGGATCTGGATTCTTAAATAAAAAATAAATGATGTACGAACTTTGTACTCTGAGACATAAGGATATCCGCGGTAATATATGTAGAATGAAAGACTAAGTAAATGAGGTGCAAATGGCGCGTTGATAGGACCAGTACCCTTGATTGACATCCCTAATATATATATATATATATATATATATATATATATATATATATATATATATTAGGGATATATATCCCTAATATATATATTAGGGATGTCATACAAGTATATATATATATATATATATATATATATATATATATATATATATATATACTCAACTCATTGACTAACTCTGCTGAAATTTAATAAAAAAATATTTGGAGATCTATTTCAATTGAACAAAAAAAACTTCAACTCATTATGGAGATCTTGATTAACCAGATATTTGATCCTTAATCGTATTAGCTATAATAAATACTTAAACTTTCGTACGATATTTTGGATTTCATGACAAGTGAAATAATTATTATCTATGTTTTATACAATTACTGAAGAACATTTATTACTTAAGTTATTGATGATAATTATTACATGCATATTCAAATAATTATCACGGATATGTAATAAAATTATGATTATAAATTAATACAGGTTCTACTTATAAATTATTATTATAGATAGATAAAAATTATGTTATAATTATGTAATAATTAAATATATATATATATATATATATATATATATATATATATATATGCATTTATATATTATTGTAATAAATAATAACGTAGACTAAAAAACGCTTTATACATGTTCGTGATTCATTGTCTTAATTTATATTTATTGTTAATGAAAGTGAAGATGGTTTCTTAAGCACTTCTACTATTTTTTTATGAAACAATTTATTAACTTAAAAATAAGCTATATTTTAATATTGGATATAATGATCTCGCTTCGGAACAAATTGTAAACTATATATGTAAAGAAATCAACCGCTTTTGACACTAGTGTAAACGTATATTATATCATAATGACATAAACTAGATAAGATAGAAATTAACTAATTTTTAATTAAATTTTGATGAGTATTTAAGTTTATAAGCTGCTATTTTTCCAAGTTTTCCTCTAATAATGATTTCCATTTCAATTAGAGACATAAGCTGGATTATCATACACTAAAGTATCTGATGTTGGAGTTCCTGAAAAAATAGCGTAAATAAATTCTAAGTAACTCGATACTTTTGTGTATACGCCGCCAATGATAGTATCATCGCAGTCTATAGGACTAATGTTCACTATTCCTATAAACTTGTTACCATGAACAAGTGGACCACCACTATCACCCTGTAAATAGAATATTAAAATAATTATATTTATTTACCATCTGCAAAGTTTTTTAATTTAATAAAATTATTCAATTTTAATAAATTTCTTAAAGCTTTTAATATACTAAATATTAAAATATAACAAATTTATACATTTCAAACATAAATTTCGTACTTTGTAAACATTTTATTTTATTAGAATCTCATATTTATGACGTTATGAATTAAACGTGTGGTTTAAAATTATGTGGTTTTTTATTAAAACAAACAATTCGCAATAGAACACAACATTTACTATTAGCAACTAAAATCTCTCAATTCTTCAATAGTTAGAGAAACTCACTGTACAAAATCCTGCAGGTGCTAATCCTGGTCTTACTGGTACTTTACCGCACATTTGTGTATTTAAATCGATTAGAGGGTAATTTTCTAGGCATTCTGTACGATTTAAAATATTAACGAATAAATATCTTAATTTATCGTCCGAAGACGTAGCTACCACTCTTTCAGCGTCAGTCTCAGGATCGATTTCGACTAGGATCCAGTTAGCTCCGTATCCGGATACTCTGCCAGATCTGCTCTCAAACACGTCGTCAGAGTCCGGTAAGTCTAATTTAGACACATATAAATTATTGTCAAAATCCAATCCAGTTCTCAGCTAAAGGAAAAAAAATTTTTACAAATGAAAATTGGTATTAAAATTATTCTTTGAATTCGGACTGAACACTTTTTAATCATATAATATTCAAAAATATTTATATAAAAGATAAACATTTAAAAATTTAGGAAAAATTTCGTTGCATCACATGATGTATAGAAATAGGCAAAATAAATATGAATGTGAAATTGAAATGAACTATCCAAGCGTAGTACTCAAGGCCAAACCGTAATGACATAGGGCATTTTCAACAACTTTGACTAGTATTCTTTTATTACCAATTGAAACTACAATTAACTATTTTATAATCGATATTAAATGTACTTATCCTAATAAAGAATACAAGACCAGATTGTTTAAATACGTCTGAATATTGTGGAATATTAGAGATTTGATTTTGAAATCAAGAACAGCTTTATCTTAGGAAACAAAAATTTATCTATTATCTAAATATAAAGAAACTGATGACTTTACGGCCTTCGTCTAGGTCTATTCTAACTCAATTTTCAAATTGAAATACATCTTGAAATGAAAGGAAAGCTGAAAATATTATTGTAATCAATGCACCCACGTAAAATTTACCTTGAGGACTGAAATATCTTTTGTAAAGAATAATTGTTCATCATACTCGTGTATATAAATGAAATCCACTTCAGCTCTGATGGGCGGGGCAATTCTTAAGTTACTCGTTCCGGCTAGAACTATATAGGAGTACTGCGTTGACAAATGAAAGTAATCGAAAAAGCAATGAGCAGCCGATAATATAAAATAGGAGTGAATTATTCCACCACCGCAGACTAAATATTCTGCAGTCGAATTTAATAGTCTTCCAAAAATAGCAACTTGGTACGAGAATTCAGATTGTATTGCTATATGACCATTAACGATTTTTTCAACGTTCAATGTGAAACCTGTAATGAAAGTATCTTATTATAGAAATTCACATGTGAAAAAAAAACAATATTTTTTACAATTATTTATGTATCCATCTACTCATCTATCCTACTATCATTCTGTCGTTTTATTTATCTATCTACCTATCTGTCTGTCTATGTACCTCTTATTATAAATATATTTCTCCCTTTCCCATTATGTATAATTAGTTACTTTAAAATTCTTCGAATTGACATTTTGTGATCCTTCCAGTTTTTAACACGAAAATTTTTTTCTTTAAATCTCCTTATTCATGTGTTCTTATGAAATGATATTCTATAGTAACTTTTTTTATAACAGATTTTTTCATTTATTCTTTTTATATATTTCTTGGATATTACTCTCAGCGCCTGTGGCTCAATCACATTTATCCATTTCATCCCAATTGCTTAAGCAATGCCATTTATGTTAAATTATGTTTTAGATACTGTTAATTTTATGTCATCTTGCGTAATTATGCAAACTATTAATCGCATAACTGACGATCAATGATGTTTACTGTAACAATAATATCCTTCGAATGTAATACACACTCATGATGTAACAACTGCATTACATTGGGAATTTAAAATTTTCCTCTGTAAATTTGCTTACGTCAAAGTGTAAACTAATATTCAATGCGTTAACTTCCAAATGTCGCATAATATAGATATTCTAAAAACGTAAATTAAATTTTTTGTAATTGTAATGTAAGTTTTGTAAAATTTGGTTTATAATGTAATGTAAATTGTGTCAAATTTCAACTTGCGAATTAATTGTTCCAACTCTATCTAGGAAATATTAATTTCGATATTAATGAAGTGGAAACTAATGTAGCTGCATAGTTCCCGCTTTTGATTCAAACTCTATTAAACTTTACATGATCGTATTACATTTTAAAATCTACTGTTTACCTAAATATGTTGCTTATGATTTTAAAGTATATTGATGACAAATATAATGCAAATATAGCTTAAATATTAGTAAAATAATAGTTAAAGTTTTAGTTATAGTATAAAATAATTTAAACGTACTACTTATACGTAACTCTCAAGAAGAATTTCACAAAATACAAATTTCTATTAGTTTACATATATTATGTAAGCTTATCATTTATCATTCATGCAAAGCTTGTACGAAATATTAAATTAGCGATTCATAGTCAATATTATAAGTATTATTTCAATCCATCTTGCTTTCAATCACCTTATGTAATGACTTGAAAACAAAAGAATTTCTTTTTTGCACGTATATATATATTATGTTATATGTACACAAGACTATGTGTATATATTTTAATAGATCAAGGAAATTATCTGAAAAATTATAGAATATGAATAATAATTGTTATTACAAAAATATTAAAATTTTAAAAATGTAATGCTGTGTCCTCGAGAAGTTGAGATTGGCTTTTAAGATTAATGCGAAGCCTACTATATATTTTAACCCCAAGTGATTAAGTTAAAAAACTTCATAATTCAACAACTACTAAATATAACCAATATTTTTAAATTGTATCGTAGTTTATTATGTAGAATTGGCTTATGACGATCATCCCAGTGTCAACTATCTTAAGTGGTAAGGCTCTCATTTTCCGACTATCCGCATCCCTCTTTCTTGCACGCCTCGCATAAGCCAGATGCTCTTTTCTAAAACTCAGTCCCTTCATTAATTCGTAAACACTCGACTCGACGGCGCGACCGGAATTTCCCTTCAGACCGTCTTATCCCATACGATATTATTTACCAGTCCTCTCGGCGAAAACTTCCTCGTCGAGAGTTAGTTTGCTCTTGTCGCTGGGAGTCTACACGTCGTACGACAGCACGTGCGCACGAGTCTATTATAGTTAATAAAGTTCTGATTCCTGGTCGTTAATCTCCATGTTATTTATTTAACCTGTTACCAACCCACTTGCAGGTTCACGATTTACATAAAAGTGAGAGCTGAAACGATTCAAGCGAAAGTTTATACAAGTTGAATGTTTTCATTGTTTAGTAATTCCAATTTGGACATTATCGAATAGCAAACGAAACAATTCAGATTAATTTTGTACTTAATATTGCGTAATAATGTGTACTTTACTTTAATTTATAAAGCTGGTTTCATCTCTTACTCACGCTAAAAATGTGCATTTAAAATCTTTTTAGTGTTTTAGATATACAATTTCAGAAAAGCAGCGGGCAGTATCAGACTCATCTGTATTATTTGTCAATAATTTTGTTCAATAAAATTTAATATAGCAATGTAAAAAAATTATGAAATTGGTTCATTAATATTGTTATAAATAAAAAAAATAGTGTTCATGAGTCGAAAATTTTGAAACAACAAATGAACATGAAAATATTAATAGTTATAAACACTGTTTATTTGATATAAAAACACATTATTATTTATACTGATACACAAATATTTAAATAATTTCAAGCAGAAGTAAGATACTAACAAAGGTACTTGAAAGAGCGATAAGTGTAATCCATATTCTTTCATCTTGAAGACTTGCTTGCGCAGGTAATTAAAAATGAAGAATTTCAAAAAGCCTTAGTTAAATGTGAAGCTGAAGATATTCGTTATCAATTAATGTTCGTTATCAAACCATTAGAAGCTGTATTCATCATTTGTTTTTTATGATTATTATGAAGTAAATTAGTTCGGTGAGTATGGAGCTACAAGCTGAAGGAATTAACTATTTTTAAGGAATTAACTATTCGACTCAAAAATAAAGACAGATTTAATCGAATTGAAACCCCAATGATTATATGTATCAAAGAAGCTTCATTAGTTGAAAAAAATATTAAAGAAATATAATATATAATTATAATATTATAACAAAAAATTAGTGAAGTAATACTTACCATAATTAAGTAGATTAGTAGTAAAAATCACACAATAAAGTAAATGATAATTATAGCAGATCATTTTAAATGTATATGTAAGTTTCACCTGTGTAAAAACGAAATAATAGGAGTTACAATATTTATGATGAAAATATCCTATCCATTTTGATGAAAGTATATTATAAAATAAGAATTAATAATTAGCAATCTATATCGAATACATGAAAGATAAGATATTCTAGACAAATTTACACAGGAAACTAAAGAACGTAAATTTAAAATGGTAAACAAAAAATCGAAAAGTTTGATAATATAGATTTTAACTGTTATTTTAAGGTAAAAATAAGTGGGATAACAATGTTAAAAAGTTGTATAATGAACTATTTTAACCGCAGTTATAAAAGAACCTATGTATAAGAAAATATTGTTACATAAACCATGTTCATGTATTTGCTGGTAAGGATTCACAGTATATTACGACGTATGATATCAAGTGGAAATTCAACTTTCTGGCCCAGTTTCATAAATTTTTCTTGATCCTCGGCCGTAAGTACGTTGAATAATGGAAAATTAATAAAAAAAATTGTATTATAGATTACTAGCTTTATATATTGCATTTACTTTCGGACTGTCATTACGTTCTATAGCAGTATAAATCTCTGTAAATCTATCGTCTACATTGTATTTGCAAAAGGATGTGAATAGATCATCGACCGACACTTGTAAAACCGAGGCAAAATCCAAGGTTTTATTCGTCAAGGCGGGAAAAAAAACGAAAATGCAGTAAGTAATGAAGTAAAACGTAAAAATTGTTTACTGTTTTTAATAATATTATAATAATATTAGTCAAAGCTAAATATATAATGTAAATATATTTTTGATTAAGAATGATTATAAAATTTATATAATTAAATTAACTTTAATTTCGGTGAAACTGATATCATGATTAAATTTTTAAAAATTATTTTCGATGTTAAAATTACCTTTATGAATATTTATATATTATATTTTCAAATTTAAAATTTTTTAAAGTTAAATTTACTTCACTTTCACACCTAATACGTACATCCAATGAAAACATCTTATAATTATTCGGAATATTAATATCATTAACTGGTTCATAAAAACTCCAAATATGTTTAACATAAGAGTTGGTTTTCCCAACTATCTTAACTAATAAATTTGATAAAAGTCTTGAAATAATGTATGTTACAAAATTAATTGAGGATATTATTATTCTATAGCTCAATTATTTTTTGCGAATTTTGGAAACCCCATGACATGTAACTATTTTGCCATTTACGCATTTTAAATATTTCAAGGTAATGCCATTAATATAAGATTTATATTTTCAGTCTTTTACTAATTCTTTCAAATGATTCTGCAGCAATATATATATATATATATATATATATATATATATATATATATATATATATATATATATACTAGCATCCCCCATCTCGGCTTCCTCTGAGATAATAATTTAACCGATTTCATAAATAATTCAATAATATCTAAGTAAAAAGTACTCTATATATAAATATCTATGTTTCTATAAATAATTGACCGTAATTTACCTATTGTCGCATCTGTATAAAAAGCTGTTTCAATGTAGCCTCCACTTCAAAAAGTTGATATTTTACCGACCATTTTATACAATATATATATATATATATATATATATATATATATATATATATATATATATATATATATAGAGAGAGAGAGAGAGAGAGAGAGAGAGAGAGAGAGAGAGAGAGAAAATTGTACTTTCGAGTTCGAGCGGTAGAAAAAAAATGTGTAAGTGCCTCGAGATGACGTTTAAAAGACATCATGTTCGGACTATAGGAAATATCTAGAGACGACTGCTATAGTTTTGTGTTGGGGAGGTAGAATAGAATTTCCAGTTATCCCAGGACGACTCTTAATGGGAGTGTGCGTGTTCGAATGATAGAATAGTAATCTCTTCATAGAAGTCGTAATGACATACCTGGACATCGTTTCCCACCAACTATACATGAGACTCCCCGTAAAAGTCGTTCCAAATCATTTGGAAATCGCATGCTATCATCGGAACACGAAACTCCCTGTAGAAATTGTCCCGACATACCTAAACATCATTTCCTACCAACTAAACACGATAGTCCCAGTAGAAGTCTTCCCGAGAAAGCTAGACATCGCTTCCTAACGATGAAACACAATACTCCCCGTAGATGTCGTTCGGAAAGACTTAGATATTTTATTTTATCGTCCCAACGCGAATCTTTCCATAGAAGTTGATTTCCTCATATCTGGATCTCGTTTTCTATCAACTAAATACAATATTCCCCGTAGAAATCGCCCAGAGACACCTGGACATCGCATTCTATCATCCGAACACACAACTGCGTATAGAATTCGTCTTGAGGCAACGGAATATCGTAATCAACCGCCCGTACCCGCCAATATTACTCAGTAGTAACTGTATTTAATATATATATATATATGTGTGTGTGTGTGTGTGTGTGTGTGTGTGTGTGTGTGTATACTTTTTATATTTCTGTTTTTTCAATTAAATACCGTGAATATTTTCGTAGTGATGTTAACTGAAATTCAAGCAAAATGTTGGAATGCGCATAGCATATTTTTTAAATAGGCGATGGATATTGCCTTTTTATGCAGAAGTGACGATATATTTTATTTATATATACATTGTTTCGAGGTTGTTGGTAAAGAATCCTATTTTGCCATCATTTCTTTTGTTCGAACTAAAAAAAACATTGTCACTTGTCACAACTCTGAAGTTAATAGAATGTATAAAAATAAAAGTATAATTTGTCGTCACAAACTATATTCAGTGTGATTTGGTATACAGCACCATTGTATAAGAGGAGGAGAAGAAAGACAAAAAGATAGTGAGAGAGAGAGAGAGAGAGAGAGAGAGAGAGAGCCATCCCCACCACCAAATTTAGTAAATTAAATATAAATTCCCCCTCTACACAAATTGTCCAAAACCAATCAATTTAATAAGGAATGATAAACACTGTCCAATCTACCAGACTCTAACATTAAATTCATTATTTCGATTCCTGGAAATGTGAATACTTTCAAGACTCTCCCGTTTATACTTATTATTAATACCATGTTCCAAAATGTAGAGGGGGAATTTATATTTAATTTACTAAATTTGGTGGTGGGGATGGGTATATATAGATTAGAATATAAGGTTTAGATTAGTCCCTGATGAGGAGCCGAAAAAAAATATTTATAAATTAATTACTATTATTACTATTTTTTTACTATAATTGTAACGATATTCATTAACCATTAAAACTACTATTACGATGACTGTTTTTATTAATATTACGATTGAATTATTATTACTATTATCATTATTATTATTATTATTAAGTATTATTATTATTATTAAGTCATACTAATGTTTTATTAACTATTGCTATTGTTACCACGAGTAGGATGTTTTTATATTTAAGCACAATGTAAAATAAGCTAAAATGAATCTTATAATTGTGTTTAACATTATCTTAATATTATAATTAATAACGTTATTAAATAACTAATTCATTGTTATTATTAATTAACTTATTAATTGATTATTTCATAAATAAATAGGAATATGTTTTAAAATATAACTTAGTTATACGCAGTTCTGAAATACAGAAATAATCATCATAATTATAAGAAATGAACGGACGGCTTTCTCTATGAAGAAAAAACGTGCCTTTATCTTCCCCACCACAATGTAATTTCCTGCGGAGAAAATTTCGGCGGCGCAGGGCTCGGACTATAAATACAGGCCCTGAAAACTGCGGAAAGCAGATTGCCGGTCGCGTTTATTCCATACGGTTCTGTTTGCTATAGATTGTACTAAGTCTTTGAAATAAAAAGTAAGTCTTCTAAATTTCGTTTTTGCGTCATTTTTTTCTTTTTTAACTCCTCGAAGCACGCGCTCAACTTTGGGTTGGGGGACGCTAGTCATTGCAGGCAAGAAAATTGCCGCTGGACTTTGCAGTCTCCGCTAAAGTTTAGCGCGGATAGCTAGCGAGGTAGACTGGAGGCCGAGGAAGCTCGCGCCCCTACTACCTCCTAGAGGATATTAGATCCGTCGTCGCTCTAATATTCAACCGGTCATGTTGGAGCTGCCTCGAGTGTGGCCCTCACGAACGGCGAAACTACGCGAACGCGCCAAGACAATTAATCTCGCGATCCGCCCCGCGTATCCCTGCCTTCAGCGCTAAAGCGTGGCCAAAAACTAGGGGGCAAATAGCGGGAGTCAACGGCATTAAATCGCCGTCGTTACGTCCGTGTGGCACCAACGCTGTTGGACGTCACAGTGGTGTCTTGAATCACGAACATCAACTCAATGTAGGGAGGCCCTTCCCCTTCAGACGCCGCCGGATCGAAGAAAGACTTCGGTCGGGGAGTCTGAAGGTGGCCGGGGCCCCCGAGAGTTCCGTCAAGGGAGGCCGAGGAGGGGGGACAACGAGAGACGGCGAACCACACGGCCCTTTTCAGGACCACAAAAATATATCAAACGAGACCAAATCATTCCTTTAACTGCCAACACCATTCCCCCTTATAACAATATCTATATATATATATATATATATATATATATATATATATATATATATAAATTAACAAAAAAATATTTTTTTCGTTGGTCTTACAGTCCAAGCCGTAGCGAGCTGAAAACGTTGGACTGGATCTTCAATTAGGTAAGGGTGTTGGGGACAGTCAGACTGCACTTTACTAACAAAGAATTTTTTCAGCTAATATTTTATTTTCAGATTAGTCTACGGGGGTGAATGTAAACAAGGACAGTCTGTCTGTCATTATAATTTTAATTTAATTTTTAATTTAATTTTTATTTTTAATTTTTATTTTATTTTTTATTTATTTTTATTTTTATTTTTTATTTTTACTTTTAATTTTATTTTATTTTTAGATTGAATTGATTGGACTGTAAGACCAATAAAAAATATTTATTAATTTGTATATGGGCAGTCGACAAAAGTACAATTCAATTGTTTTAGTAATAATAGTGTTAATGATAGTAAGAGCAAATTATCAGCAAATAGCGCAGAAACATTATTGAGTAAACTAATTAGAAAAGTAATATTAAACATAGTAATAATAATAATAATAATAATAATAATAGTGAGATTAATAATAATGATTAGTGCATAGCGCACTTAATTATGGTTTAAACTAATAGTAACAATTAGTAATCCTTATAATATTAATAATAATATCGAAGATATTAATTGGAATAGTAATAATAACAATAACAATATTAATAATAGCATTATTATAAGTTAGAACAGTAATATTAGTAGGAATAGCAATATTAGTGCTTATAATAATAATAATAATAATAATAATAATAATAATAATAATAGTAATAATAACAATTCCAAGAATTTATTAATATTAGAAAATAAGAGTAATATTAATAACAACAATAAGTATAATTTAGAAGTTAGTAATAATAATATCAACCGCGCTTATTAATACGAATATTTGTACATTTTCATTATATTAACGGTTTTTGGAAAAATCGAAACGCATATTCAGAAATAATATTATTTCTGTACGTCGATTGCTTCGAGAAATTTTACTTTCTACTCGAAGCCAAAATTTCAGACGTATTTTAGTTGCTTCAGCCTCTTGGAATATTGGTATATTAGGTTGTTACTCGGATTTCGCATTTCGTTGAACGAGGCAGGCCTATGGCTAGGCTGCATTACTACGGTCGCATCTGACTTTTTATTACTAGCAGGGGTGCGCCGCGCAGGCATTTGGCATTGAGGTCCGTCATTAGGCGAGACCCAGAGTTTATTTATACAAATATATATAAACGTATTTATTCTCAATACTCCGAGAATATCTACGAATCTTGGTTTCTTTTTGCGTATATATATATATATATATATATATATATATATATATATATATTGTCATATGCCGACGCATAGACTCCATAGAGTTTTGCGTGCGCGCTTTCGCTGGAATTCGGAAAGCATTCCCGAACCCCCCTCTCTCCGCCTCGGCGATTCCGGACGAATCAGCGCTTGCGACCACCAGCGGAACCTTACGGCGCCACAAGAGTCGCAAGCGTAGTTGAAATAAAAGAGAGGGTTTTCGGGTTGGAAAGAGAGAAAGGGAGCGAGAGAGATTGAGATCCGGACCTCCCGGGATCTCCGATGGCCCATCGAAAGAGAAATAAATCTATTTATTTACTGGAACCTTGTCTGCTGACGCACGGTCTATGTTGCCCGGATGATCTACATCCTGGGATGGAGTAGTGTTGCCCGGACCGTCGAGGTCCTGGGAGGATGAGGCGTTGCCCGGACCGTCGAGGTCCTGGGAGGATGAGGCGTTGCCCGGACCATCGAGGTCCTGGGAGGATGAGGCGTTGCCCGGACCGTCGAGGTCCTGGGGTGGCGGTGCCAGAAAGGGATTCCCCCTGGTGGGGGTGGTATGGGCCCGAATCTAGACTGAATCCGGCGGAGGGCTGGCTGCGCGTTCCTTGGCTGGTTTCACTTGACTGGTGTGGGCCTTGATGGGTTTTCCCGCTCGATCTACTAACAGGATTACGGCAGACAAAGATTTTATAACCTTAAATGGGCCCTCCCATTTTGGCATAAAACCGGCATGAAACCCCTCAGCTGCTTTGGAAAGGTAATGTGCCTTTAGGTAGACTATAGCGTTGGGGCGATATGGAAGCTCAACATTCTTTTCAGAGGCGTACCTAGCTTGGTACCCTTGTTGGTGCTCCCTGATCTCGGCTATTCTCTTTTTCGCTGCCGAAGAAGGTTCGGGAAATTCGAATTCCCAGTCGCCTGGTCGACGAAGGTTTCGTCTTGTAAGCGCGCCTCCTGGCGTGTACCCTGTGGCGGCATTCCTCCTTCCTCGTAGTTGGAAAAGGATCTTAGGCAGGTGCGCATCCCAATCTCGATGATCCTCGCCTTGTAGATGTAATCGTAAACCCTTCTTGATTTCTTGATTCCGGCGTTCGGTCGGATTGGCTCGAGGGTGATAAATCGCCGTGGTCCAAGGCTCGGCCTGCCAACGTTCACAAGCCTCCTTCCACTGGCGGCTGACAAACTGTGGCCCATTGTCCGTGATAATTGCTCTCGGGTATCGCCACCTGGCGAAGACCTCGTTCTCGATGGTTCTGATAATGTTGTCTGCGTTCGCGTTGCCTAATGGGAAGGCTTCGATCCATCGAGAAAATAGGTCGGTCACTACCAAAATGAACCTTTTGCGGCTTTTTGTTTGTGGGTACGGACCCATGACGTCGACTGAGATGGTAGCCCATGGCTCACTTGGTAGGTGAGGGCGCAATCCGTCCGGTTTGGCAAGCGTCTTCTTCACGCAGGCACATAGATGGCAGATTGCACGTGCTCCCTTACGTCTCGATTCATCCCCGGCCAACGGTAGAACTTCTGGATCGCTCTAAGGGTCTCCTCCGCACCGGGATGTCCTGCGTGTTTCGCATCGCGATATTCAAAAAGGACCCGGAACCTAACTGCCTCCGACATGAAAAGTTTCCACGGGTCGTTTGAGTTGTCTCTGGTCCAGAGAGTTCCGTCGATGACAAGGTGTTTCTCCTGAAACAACATTTCGTCGCGGCGAAGATTACTCCGTCGGGTGAGGTTTAAATGCTTCCTCACGAGATCATAGCACTTCTCGTCTCCGTGTTGAGCTACCCTTATCTCGTCCGCCAAGGATTGTTGCTGTGGAGCGGAGGCGGACGGAGCGTGCGTGCTGTCCGTCTCCGGCTTGCGCTTCGGCTGCGATGTAGGACTGCTTCCCCCACTAGGTCGAAGCGCGGGGCGGTAGGGAGGCCCTTCCCCTTCAGACGCCGCCGGATCGAAGAAAGACTTCGGTCGGGGAGTCTGAAGGTGGTAGGGACCCCCGAGAGTTCCGTCAAGGGAGGCCGAGGAGGGGGGACAACGAGAGACGGCGAACCACACGGCCCTTTTCAGGACCACAAAAATATATCAAACGAGACCAAATCATTCCTTTAACTGCCAACACCATTCCCCCTTATAACAATATATATATATATATATATATATATATATATATATATATAAATTAACAAAAAAATATTTTTTTCGTTGGTCTTACAGTCCAAGCCGTAAAGTTTTGTTCATTATTTTATTATCCCACAATAACTCCTCATAAAATACAATAATTTGAATGGTTTTTTCGAGTATTCCATCATAAAAATTTTATCCATATTTGTTGCTACTAATTATTATACAATCATAAGAATATATTTTTTATATTGATGGGTCAGTTTCATTATTTAAAAACGAAAGGAACTTCTTATGTAGACAAAACTTTCAGAGAAATAAATCTGTCCTTAAATTTTTGTAAATAAGTAATGTTTCATTTTGCCACGATCTTTGAACGGAGATTAATAAATAAATGTATTGTATTGTTTTTCATGCATCATAAAAGAAAAACTTTGTAACATAAACAATTTATTTACCAATTATTTATATAAGAACAATGAGTACACTAATTTTTCCGCGGTCTAAATTAGTTTTTTTATTGTAAATTGGGCGATTCATTTTGGATCGATTCAATTCACTTCACAATTATAAAAATGACAATTATACAGATAAAATTGAATATAAAAAAGGAAATATAATTACTATGATTAAAAATGAAACTTTAACCGAAGATCAAAAGTTACCTATCCACCTGTCAATTTTGCATTAATTTATATCTTAAATCTTTTTATCAGTCGCACACTATTATATCTGACCATTTATACTTAATACTACAGTGCTTGGATATTGTACTTTGATATGTTGAATTTTATTTAGATGAAGATAGTAACAAATACGAAGTTCATAAATTGCAAAACCAATATAATATATGTGTTGTTCATAATAGCAGAGTATTCGCATTGTTTAAAGAAGTCATTTATAGGAAGGGGGGATTTAAGTTAATTGTATTGCATTAACAGTGGTAAAGAAAATACATGAGATTTGAGATAAACTGAAACTTTATTCTTTTTCACCAAAAAATTAATATTTAATCTATGCTTAATAATATATTCTTGACATTGGTATTCCAAAATTTAAAAAGTTATATTAAGAACTGCTGCTGCTGCTACTACTACTATCTCCATAACTGCCACCACCACCTGGAGGGCCTGGAGTATCTGGAATGCCTGGAGTGGCTGGAAGGCCTGGAGTGACTGGAAGGTTTGGAGAGGCTGGAAGACCTGGAGTGGCTGGAAGGCCTGGAGTGGCTGGAAGGTTTGGAGAGGCTGGAAGGCCTGGAGTGGCTGGAAGGCCTGGAGTGGCTGGAAGGTTTGGAGAGGCTGGAAGACCTGGAGTGGCTGGAAGGCCTGGAGTGGCTGGTAGGCCTGGAGTAGCTGGAAGGCCTGGAGTGGCTGGAAGGCCTGGAGTGGCTGGAAGGCCTGGAGTGGCTGGAAGGCCTGGAGTGGCTGGAAGGCCTGGAGTGGCTGGAAGACCTGGAGTGGCTGGAAGGCCGGGAGTAACTATACCGGCACCTTTGCTAGATTTTGGACAATCCACGCATATGCAGATAGGAGACAGACTTCCGCATCTACCGAATTGGTGCTTGTGGCCGAAACACATCAAGCTACAATCTGCTACGGTTTTCGAAGTACAATTACCATGGAACCATGGATTGGTAGTGTTTATACATTTTGATTGATCTTTCGGAGGTGGTTTCGGCTTTGGCAGATTTACCCCAGGATTTTTGACAGTTTCATCATTCTTCGCTTGGATGTAAGTAATGGATATAAGTAGAAACAAGCAGAGTGCTGTCTTCATTTGGAGTTGAATCATATTGTAGATCTTTTAACAAAGAATATTTTGATGAACACAATTCATGCAAATAATTTTAAAAAATTTAATTTTAAAATTATCAACTAACACATGCATGTTATATTATTCCAAATGTTAATTCGATATAAAATGCAGAGAAATAAAATTTGACTAATCTTAATACTCAGAAGCCAGACTATAATTTTCGTAAGGTTTTTAGCACGCTGAACTGGAAACTGTTTTATTAAAATTTACTTATCACGTCATTATTTTGCGGTATCTTAAATTAAATTCTCAAAAAAGACGTTTTGAATCATAGTTGAGTGTGTGTAATAACTCAAATAAACTTATTCAAAAGAAATTACATATATGATTAAAATCTAAAAGTTACCTTCATAACGCCATTAAGCTTATTAAAATTTTTTTTCTACTGATAGCTCGTAATTGGAAAATTTCACATATATGAATTTTCACTTGAAGTTACTTATAACTAAAAATCTGAGTACAAAAACAGGAAATATTAAAGCCAACTCAAAGGCATATGTGAAAATACAAGAATTATGCTTTAAATATTATTTTGTGCTTGGTTATATAAAAAAATCATTTTCGATACGGCATGACCTCAAATTCAATTAAAAATGGTAGTTTTTTGACTTTTATATTCCGGTTTGCAAAAAAACTGACGTAACACAGACTAGATTCCAGGTCAGATTTTTGAAGAATGCATTTCATTCTTCGAAATTATATAATCTGCTTTCTTGGTACAATTTTTTTTGCCCCGTACCTTCCATTACCTATAGATGGCGATTTATTTCTATTCAAAAATATACATTTCAGATTAGTCATACATTTAAAAAATTCTTTCTTCTCAACATGGATAATATGTTTTTTATTGCTAACAGATGTGGGCTAAGAATATATAGTACTAATCTGATATTTAGATTCAAATTTTCATGAGAAAAAATATCTTACGAACTCGGTTCACTGAAAATTACCAGACATTTCAAAAACATCTGAAAACTGTCAATATTCGTGAATTCGTAATATGATTCCATAGTATTTTCAAAATTTCCATGACGATCGAACAATATTCATAAAAAAGGAATATGTTAGTAGCGGTTAAGAATACATTGAAATATTCATGTCAATAGACATAGATATATTGACTTTTCGTGTCAAGAATTATCTACGTTCCAAAGACGACAGAACCGTGGACAGGAGATAATGTTGAAACAACTCTTTCTCGTACTCATTGTTACCACAGTGTTTCAGTTACGCGGAAGTAGTCCTCGATGAAAATGTTAATTGTAGTTGTAGTTAGACTACCAATCTTTTCATCGGTCTTTAAGACGTATAAAAATATATATACTATAAGACCGATGACGTAAAATTGATTATATTTCCAATTCCAAATAGTAGTAGTAGTATAGTAGTAGTAGTAGTAGTAGTAGTAGTAGTAGTAGTAGTAGTAGTAGTAGTAGTAGGAGCAGTGGTTGTAGTAGTAGTAGTAGTAGTAGTAGTAGGAGCAGTGCTTGTAGTAATAGTAGTAGTAGTAGTAATAGTAGTAGTAGTAGTAGTAGTAGGAGCAGTGATTAGTAGTAGTAGTAGTATAGTAGTATTAGTATTATATATATATATATATATATATATATATATATATATAACAGTAGTTAATTATACTAAAATCATGTATCAATAGTACAACATTGGCTATACGGACAAGCATAAATATTTGGGAAATTAAATAAATTTAATTGGAAGCCAATACATGGAAATAGCAATCGATGGTTAAAACTATTTACAATAAAATAAAACTTATACTAGATTAATAGTTAATTATTGATTATTAGAAAAAATATTTAAATTTTAATAAAAAAATGCAATTAACATTTTTACTGGTATATATATATATATATATATATATATATATATATTTATATAAATAATTAGTCCTTACTACATATTTATCTTATAGTTCTTTTTATCTTATAATTTGATTTGAAAACACTATGATGTTATTTTATTTATACTTACGAGATTGAAAATGGAACGAAATATCTTGATGAGTGACGATTTGTAGATTGGCAGAAACTACTAAGAAAAACTCGTTATATACTGTTGTGAACTACCGAAATATATTTATTTATTCATAAACCTAAAAGATAAGTTGAATCGTGTCTTACGGCCTTTTTATCAAAATGAAGGATAAGAAGTTTTTCTTTTTTTTGTTTAGGAATAAACTATTGAGAAATATTTTTCCCACAAATATTTGCTTTAGCTTTATAAGAATTTGTGATTTATAAATAAATTATTAATAAATTTCGAATTTCTCTGCTTTTTAGCCTAGCTATAAGCTATAAAATTACTAGAACCTTTTAACAACCAATAAAATGGTAAAATTTGGATATAAAATTAACCTTCAATATTTGTTAAATATTTTCTAATAAACAACTAAAATATCATCTTCAGATAGTATATGAAGTAGTTATTTAAAAAACAAATAGAAGGTCAAAAGATTCATGGTAAACTTATAAGTGTCGACTAGTTAGTGGACGAAACCAGAAAACTTATAATGTTGAAGAAAAAATTAAAATATTGTTGAAACTCAATTCTGTATATTTATGTTTCATTTGAATCGAACTTTATTTTAAATCTATCGATTTTAAGAAACATTTCAATCAATATTATTAAAAAAAGTTTCATATTAAATTACGGACTTGGCAATTAAGAAGCAAGTATCGATATTTACCTAAATGCATTAATCGCTAGTTTTGTCAAATATAGATCGGAAGTTAATAAATTCGATTTAAAAAACAAATGAATTTATTTGATTGATAATTTTCAAATATGCAAACTTCAAACCAAGGTAGGGATATTTCTACGCGTAAATAATTATTACTAAATACAATGAAAAGGGCATGTTTCTACTTATTGCTATGAAAACCAAGGCTAAACCGCTCATGACTTTAACTTAATCATTTTTTTGTAATAATTTTACGGTGCTAAAAAGATTTCACATACAAAATTATAAGCTATCCATAATATGCATTTATTATTATTATTATTATTATTATTATTATTATTATTATTATTATTATTATTATTTACGAAGGACTGTGCGAATAGTCATAAAATTAATCGAAAAATAAAAACATTCAGATTATTTATTAAGTTTTATTGTCAGTAAAACGAGAAAACAAAAACATTTTAATTGCCTTGCTTTTTGTTTTTGTAGGTTTGTCTATAAAACTTGTTTTTTTCCGTAAAGTAGTAAAGCACTATGTTAATAATAGAATAAACGTTATAAGACATTTTGCTGGTAAAACTAAATAAATATTATTATAAATATTATTATAATAAACATAAACTTCTTAGATATACAAAATAATATCATATTGAATAAATAAATAAATATTTATAATAATATTTATTTTAAAAACGACCACTAAATTTATAGTGAATATTATAGGAATCATCCCTGGTACAAATATCAGCATTTTCAATGCCCAAATAACGTTTTGTAACTGGCCCAATAGAATATCAAGCCACAAGACTATTTTTTGCATTATAATCAATTTTTAAATTCAGGTGATGAAGTACAGTAAACATTTCGGAACATTTTCAATCCAATTAATGCCCATTAAATGGCATAAGAAAATACTAGTATTCACCCGCAATTAAGTTAATAAAAAAAGATCTATAACTAAGTCATTTTTACACAATTTACTGCCCATATTATATTACATAAGTAAATAAATAGACGTACTATTTCCATATATCGCGTTTTTATTTGTATGAGGGTCTTAATATTATAAATAAATATACAGTAAAAAGTACTTATAGATTATACCATATAATTTTTTAAATATGTAATGAAAATTTATGCATCGATATTTGAGAACATATATAATGTAGAAATATTATTTATTAGATATATTGTTATAGAAAAACACATTTCATATCTACATACAGATTAAATACGCAAGTGTGCACAAGTACATGCGCATAAATGCGCAAGCTATGAGTTTAGATAAGTTTATTTTAACCAGTTCTTGACTAGTAATTGGCCATTATGTGGATACTTTTACTGTTCAAAAAATGGCCAATATATGCTTTAAAAATACTTTTAATCAGTTGGTACAATTGTCTAAAAATTGAATAGTTCTTTTCAATCATCATTCAAATCATTCTTAATGCCCAATTTAAGCTCTAAAAATGATCATTTTACTAAGCATTGTTAACTATCATAAACAGATACAAAAGAGCGTTTCTCTTAGGCAGGCAACTACGCCAACTTCAATACCCATTTTTGGGTATTTAGGGGATAAATCTGACCAAATCATATTCTAAAAATGCTCTCGATTTTTACCAGGGATATTATTAAATTTATTAAAAATGTACATTATTTGATAAATAATTTACATTTCAAATATTGAATTTTTAATCAAAACATTAGATCATCGTTACGTCATTGATAATCTGAGATTTAATTACAAGCATTCATTTGAAATTCAAAATGAGTTCAAAATTATCAATCTTCAGACATAAGTTTTCAAAACTCATAAGAAGCAAAGATCTATGTGTTTTTTTATTTCAGGTTTAATGAGGCCATTTTAATGTTTCAAAATGAGATCTTTACAATTCTCCTCCACCCCTCAAATTTTCACCTGTAACAGTAATTCATTATTTTATAATACGTGTAAAATCGGCGAAACTTTAATTAACAATAATTAAAAATACTAAGCTTCGGGAAGTACTTTCATTCACTTTTTATTTTTCTTTTATTTTTATTTTTCTTCGAATATGATATGAAAATGAGAGGCTTGACTAATTTAAGTAGAACTACTTAATTAATAATATTAAATTAATAAATATTTTTATTAATTTAATTCACAACCGTCGATATAAGAACACTTTTTAATTTTAATTAATAATAATTTATTTAATTTATAATATTCGATTACAAGTAAGTTTCCAGCATTTTTTTCCTAAAATGTGAAATTTTATTATGAAAACATGGTCACATATCCTTTATTCAAAGTACCACCTATCGGAAGCTATAACTTTTTTCCATCTTTCTGTCAATTTCTCGTCTGTCGATCCCAAGAACGTATCGAGTCAATTTTTGATACCCTCTACTGAACTGTATCGTATTCCTGTAAGAGCGTTCTACATTGATGGAAACAAGTGGTAGTCATATGATGCCAAGTCCGAACTATAATGCGGTAATACTCGCCTCAAACGAATAAATTGGGTACGATACAACGGTCCCTTGATAGTTTAACCACTCGGAAGTAGTTCGTAGTAAATGACATCCTTTTTATCCTCATCGCTGGGTTTTGTATACGATTTTATTGCGTTCAGGGGTTGTAACGATTTTTTGCGTTGTTTTTCATCATAATAAATCAATTTTTCATCACTAGTGACAATACGATGCAAAAAAGATTTATTTTTATCCCATCCCAGCAACATTTCGGGCATGAAAAATTGACATTCGACATCTCTCGACTTCAGTTCATACGGCCCCCAGTTTTCAATCTTTTGAATGAATTCCACTACTTTTAGGCGCAGGGAAACGGCTTGTTTCGTGACGCCCAATGATGTAGTCAGCTCTTTTTGAATTTGACACGGATCCTCATCCAGCAAAGCTTCTAATTCCTCGACTTTATTCATTCTATTATTCTATTAATCTATTAATTCTAATTCTTCGGCTTTCCTGAGTAATCCTTGCCTTCAACTTCAAAATCATCACTTTTAAAGCATTTAAACCACTCACGACTCATTAATTCATCAATACATTTAACTTCATAAGTTTCTGAAAAGGAACGATAGGTCTTAGCCGCATTTTTCCTCATAATAAAGAATAAATTATTAATGAAGAGAAGCAGCGCTTCCCGCAAATGACATTTATTTGGCTGGAAACTTGCCATAATTTTGCTTGATGAAATAAATAGAACTAATAGAAATGCTTAAATACGTACAATACTGCAAAGTTATTGGTATATACCTAATCTACATATATAATACATGATGTCTGATACTTTTGCCCGGGATCGATTGATGACGCCATCGTTTGACAAACGCTGAAAACTTATTTGTGTAACCAATAATTTTAAGTAAATTATTATAGTATCCCCGGATTGGAAGTGCGTTAAATTGTAATACTTTTCATTGGTGCTTTTTATAGTAAGTTAAATTTACTCGATTCGAAACAAATTATCATCTAAATGAAATATAGTATTCTATCCTACGCAGATAAAAACGAGTGTGCCTGTGATTTTTGTCTGAGACAAGCGAAGTTGAAAAATTATTATGCTTGGACTTTCAAGTTTGGGAAAATATATTTCATTTACGTTTATTTAGATTTTACAGGTTTTAGGAATCGACACATTTCAACTGAATTTGTCGCTAGTTCTTTATACCCTTAGTAGAACCATGCATGACTCTACCTGAGCTATACATTTTTAACAGCTCTGATCTCTGTTATGTCAATTTTTTATAAATATTAGTACTGGTGTGAGTATTATGTGAGCCAGAAAAATGATAAAGAGACATTTTTTACCTTGGAAAATCATCTTTATGTCTCTGGTGTGGAGTATAACGTGAGCATATGCCGAAAATTAGTGTTGATGAAGAAATAAGGACATGTACACAATATATATATATATATATATATATATATATATATATATATATATATATTTCGTATGCACAATGTATGACTCCAAAAATAGCTGATTGTTATCTGCTTATTTGATGTTGACATAGAAGTAAGGACAAGAGAGAAAGCAGTATTCATCCTAATTTTTTCCATGAGTAATTTCATTTCAAATACATATTAATATTTTTTATATTTTAATAGTACTATATTTTAATACTTTATAATTCTACTGACAATTATTATTCTAAGATTTTCCCTATACAAGAAGCTCACTTTATTGAAGGTTACGTTAGTGAAATCCCTTAAAGCATAATAAATATTCTATAGTCAGTCACGTAAGAGCGTAGTCGACTTTACTGACAGGTAATAAAAGATTCGTTCTAATTCCTTCGCCAGACGATAGAGTAAAGCTTTGTGCTTATCGTTGATCTTTTGTAAGAGAATCACGTTAAACCTCATGAGTGCTAAGTGCGCGTTTCACTACAAGGCTGTGTTCCTTTCCATCTACCCGCAAGGTCCAAAAATCTTGCAATCAGCAGCTGCTAAATATATGAAAATGTCGACGGCATTTGTACAGAAGTGGATACAGCGATATAAAGTGGCTAAAAATGTCGGTGATTTATTAATGGCCTGAAATGTCGCAATACAATGAAGAAGCCTTTGTTGACTGAACAAACATGTGACAAAGCAACTCGCTTGGGCGCATGAGAATATTAATAGATATTTTAAAAATGTCATTTTTACTGATGAATGTTCTATATGGGCCCTCACACAAGCTTGGTCAACTTCTACCAATAGCCTTGTTCAGCGGGCCGTAAAACATGAATAAAGTTGCATCTTTAGGGTTACTTCTCAAAGCAGGGATTCGGCATTTGGCATCTCTTCATTGACAACCTACATAAGGATGTAAATGCCGAGAAAATGATAAAAATCTATAAAAAAAAGTTTTACTGCCATCTGTCAAACAATGGTTCATCAGAAAAAAGATTGGATTCTGCAGGAGGACAACGATCCTAAACACCGCAGCACACTCTGTACTAAGTAGAAGACTCAATCTGGCATCATTACATTGTATTGGCCGTCGCAGTCGCCCGATGCAAATTCCTATTCAAAATGTGTGGACATATCTTAAATAGAAACTTCGTGGAAGACGCACATACACTTTGAAGCGGTTGTTTTTCCAAATTCGTCGGATCTGGAAATCGATGCTACTAGAATACGCCGTAAAATTAGTAGGAAGCATGCCTCGGAGATGCCAGGCAATTATCGACCCCGGTGCTGACTGGACACATTATTGACCAAATTGCATCATCGTTTATAATGTATAGAATGTATATATAAATATGAATATTTCATCAAATAAATTTTTTTATAAATTAACACGACTATGCTCTTACTTGATAGACTGTATGTTAAGATTGTTCTTGAAATATTATTTGAAATAAAGTCAGCATTATAGGCAGGCAGAGATAATATTTGTATAGATTATTTATGTAAATAATGTTATTTATGTAAATGTAAACAACAGATTTCTCTTTATTTTGAACAGATGCTTATCGTAGATCCTTCGGCAGACAAATATTTTCCAAATTACACGGCAGTCGAGCAGTCCCTGGCTGCAGAGGTAAGCTATAGATAGTTTACGTGCACATAATAGATGGATTATACTCGGTAAAATGACAGGATTTGAGGAGCTTACTTGAATATTTCATATTTTTCGAAAAATTTTGGTATGCGTTTTATAAGCAAGGTTTTAATATATATGAAAATTCAGACACACAGAGTGAGTAATGTAATTTCTATTGAAATATATACATTTTAATAGATAAGCAAATGCACATGCTTATTGAACAATTTCTATTGCTTCAATTTCCATATTCAATTTCCCCAATAAATCCTTTGAGAATTCTTTGAGAATTGAGCCCATTGCTTTAATCTAATACAATTCAAATTATACTTTGAAATAGTCCAACTCGATACTTAAAGGGTATATAATGCTGCAATTATTATCAAAATCTTTTTCATATGTTAATAAATATATTTTTTCTTTGACTGAGTGTATTTCTTTGTTCCATTAAAATCAGTAACTGTTGTATTGACTATCGCATTACAAGAAATAGGTTTGATTCATTGTATTCGCTTAAGAGTAATGGAGAAAATAACATAGATCTCAGTAAGCAAAGCATTTATCCTACTTACTATTAATTTTCAACAGACATTTAATAAATCATAATGAGTAACATATTTATTCTAAACTTATGAAATACACTTATTCAGAAATAGTATTACTACTACTACTGCTGCTGCTGCTGCTGCTGCTGCTGCTTCTGGTGTTGCTGTCTCTGCTTCTGCTACTGCCGATACCTCTGATTTCATAATCTGGTAGTATTACACAATCAATACACTGGCATATGGAAAGGAGTTTTCCACATTTACCGGCTTGATAATTCATATTTACGCAAGTCTCGTTACAAGCAGTTACGGTCTTCTCATTACATTCAGAATGATGAAAATCGAATGTAACAAAACGAAAACAGATCTTTGAACCCTCTGTGTAGAAAATCACGGAGACAAATGCACACAAAAATAGTACCACCTTCATTTTGAGGATAGTGACTGTAGATCCTTCGGCAGAAAGACATTTTCAAAATAAATTATATGACAGTACTGATCATTTACATAATCATTTAAAATGAATATTCCTCTTTATAATTATCAAGGAACTTATGTATATGAATTTGTCTCAAACAAATAAGGTATGTCTAAAAATGAATTTGGATCTTCAGTAGCAATATTATATGCAAGTATAATTGACTTAACGTCAACATCTTTTCTTTTAATGCATTTTTAGAACCTTTTAATTTACTACTTATGAGATACAATTAACAAAAAATGCATTTAAGTAAAACACGTACGACGAAAAGACATTGGCAGCATTGTTGGAGAAAGGTTATTATCAAACGTAAAAAAACTTGTATTTACAAGGTAAATGACATAGGACATTGATAGCAAAATTATAGAAACATATTTATACTTTTAATATTATGGAATCTATATTATAACCTATTTGAGAAGGTATCATAGATTTTTGTCATTTCAATTTGTTACTGTGATTAAAATTCCAATAAATAATATGTACTAAATTTTAATTTAGAACTAATATTTAAGTAGTCATTATTTCTATTCATGTAGAATCTGGTTCTTATAATTTTCAAAATATATCGATATATGTATACGATCTTGTGGTCATGCACTATTATTATATTTTAATAATAATATAGTTATCCAAATCCATTAATTTTTCTATAATCCAAATATTTCTAATTGTAATACTTACAAGATTTGAAATGATGTTGACGGATGTCGATCAGTAATTGTTTTTATATTGACATAAATTTTTAAAAAAAATTCCATTTGTATATATATATATATATATATATATATATATATATATATTCATGTTACTTGCAAACGAACTTTATCTATTAAAGTATCTATTAAAAATGTAAATCGTGCCTTACAAGATTTGATAAACAAATAACTTTCCATGAAAAGCGTGATAAAAATTTGTTTTTTGTTTAATAATAATGTATTCAGGAAATATGTTTTCAAATATATTATAGCACTATATACATTCAGATCGATACATCAATTATTAGAAAAAATGGGATTTCCATAAATTATATTGTATTTCAGATATGGGGATCTAAATTACTAAAAATGCAGTGCTAAACTTAAAATTTAAAGTAAATCTAAGACATTTTCCAATAAAACATTGGAATATTATCTGCAGAATAGAATATAATAATGCAGTAGTTAAGCAAACAACAATTTTTTATCTTGAACTGCTATGTAGCGCATGACTACATTTCCTCTTCCGTCCATTCAAACGTATTGTTATTCGTTGCAATTGTCACCAAAAATGAAATCTGTGGACCAATTGGAATAATTCTAAATGTAAAGCAACAAATTGATCTGGATCTATAATTATACAAAACTATGATAATCTCATATTATTTTTACATTTGACAATAATTATAGAAGATAATATTTACTATATATTACTAGTTGACTACAATAATATATAAATAATTCTAAAGCGAAACTCATATAAAATGGATATTTTTGAATTAAATGTAATTCATTAGTACAGTTTCTTAGTTACAAATATGATTATTGTCATACTATACTATTAGAATATTATCCCATAGTTTAGCATGCACTTACTATATTAGAACAATTGTTAAAGCAAGTTCAATCAAGACAGTGACAATTGAAGTTATGATAATTAAACTTTTTTCTGATTAGTTCTTATCAATTTTAGTAACTAAAACTAGCTAAATGAAAAACTATTTCTTTTAAATAACTCTACTTAATCATACATTTACATATTTTTATCAGAACCGACTTAAAAGGACTTAAATTGCAATATATATATATATATATATATATATATATATATATATATATCATCATCATCATCATATCATATCATATCATACTTAGTGGTCAGTTTCACCAGCAGCCACTAAGTGGTGTTGCGTCTAGCGATTACGCCGGATATATATATATATATATATATGGATATATGTATATATATATATATATATATATGTATATGTATGTAGGTATATATATATATATATATATATATATATATATATATATATATATATATATAAGCACAAAAGGAAACCAAGATTCGTAGCCATTCTCGGAGTATTGAGAATAAATACGTTTATATATATTTGTATATATAAACTCTGCGTCTCGCCTAATGACGGACCTCAATGCTAAATGCCTGTGCGGCGCACCCCTGCTAGTAATAAAAAGTCGGACCAGATGCGACCGTAGTAATGCAGCCTAGCCATAGGCCTGCCTCGTTCAGCGCAGGCCGAAGTATCCTCTCTCTTCCCGCACCGATTGTACTTTCCCGCCCCCCTGGAAAATTCGAAACGAAGCGGAGGCGCGCTAATGCGCAGTTTACGACCCTTCCCCCTTTTCTTTGTATACGAAATGCGAAACCCGAGTAACAACCTAATATACCAATATTCCAAGAGGCTGAAGCAACTAAAATACGTCTGAAATTTGGGCTTCGAGTAGAAAGTAAAAGTTCTCGAAGCAATCGACGTACAGAAATAATATTACTTCTGAATATGCATTTCAATTTTTCCAAAAACCGTTAATATAATGAAAATGTACAAATATTCGTATTAATAAGCGCGGTTAATATTATTATTACTAACTTCTAAATTATACTTATTGCTGTTATTAATATTACTCTTATTTTCTAATATTGATAAATTCTTGGTATTGTTATTATTACTATTATTATTATTATTATTATTATTATAAGCACTAATATTGCTATTCTTACTAATATTACTATTCTAACTTATAATAATGCTATTATTAATATTGTTATTGTTATTATTACTATTCCAATTAATATCTTCGATATTGCTGCACAGATGCGACTCAACCAGGTGATGCGTCGAGTGCAGAGATGGATGGAGAACAATGGGTTAGAACTGGCGGCGGCGAAAATGGAGATCGTGCTCCTAACTAAGAAATGTATCCCAAAGATACACCTTATGCAGGTTGGAGACACGACGGTGAGTACGAAAGCAGCTGTGAGGTACCTGGGGGTGACGCTTGATTCCAAGCTGACCTTCTGGGACCAAATAAAAAAAGTGGCGGATAGAGCTGCCCGAGTGACAGCGTAACTTAGCAGGTTGATGGCCAATGTCGGCGGTCCAGCACCCTGCAAGTGGCGTCTGCTCATAAGGACAGCTGAATCCATCATGCTATACGGCGCAGAGGTATGGGCCGATGCACTGATGGCCCAAAAATATAGAAAAAGAATGGCAGCAGTGCAGCGTAGAGGGGCATTACGCATCGTGAGCTCCTACCGTATGGTCCCCGAGTCGGCGGTGCTGGTAATGTGTTACCCCCATTGATCTCCAGGCACAAGAAGAGAAATTTGTCCACCAGAATAAAAATATTCTCGGCAGAATAGAGGCAGCTGCATGGGTCAGAGCTGCCACGATAACCGAATGGCAGAAGCGCTGGGAGAGGGATCCGCGCGGCCGATGGACGGCTCGACTGATCAATCAGTTAAAGCCATGGCTCCAAAGGTCGCACGGAGAGGTTAATTACCACCTCACACAGCTCTTATCGGGGCACGGTCGGTTTCGATCCTATCTCCACAAGATGGGGAAAGTACCGGATCTGAGCTGTGCCCACTGTTGCGCTCCCCGAGACGATGCACTTCACACATTCTTTCATTGCGAAGTATTTCGCCTTGAAAGGGAGTGCTTCTGGAGAGACGTTGGACCATGTGGGTCTGACAATATTGTTCGGCTGATGCTGGAGAGTCATGAGAAGTGGTCCAGGATTTGCAATTTCTGCAAAGCCATCCTGTACCACAAAAGAAGAATTGAAGAAGACGTGTAAGCCCGCAAGGGCGGATAGGATGGCGCAGCCCAGAAGTAATATCCTCATAGACGGTTCCTGGGCTGCACTTACGCCGTGAGGAGGTCTCCTCGGTGCACGCCTATCGACCCCGACTCGCAGCTCTGGAAGCAGTCGAGGGGAATGTACTGAGGAGGTAGTTTTTTAGTAGGTATGCCCTTCGCAGGTGAGTCTTACATACCCGGGGACCGGTCTCCGGGATCCATAAGAGATTTTTCTCCTGCTTCCAAAAAAAAAAAAAAAAATATCTTCGATATTATTATTAATATTATAAGGATTACTAATTGTTACTATTAGTTTAAACCATAATTAAGTGCGCTATGCACTAATCATTATTATTAATCTCGCTTTTATTATTATTATGATTATTAGTATGTTTAATATTACTTTTCTAATTAGTTTACTCAATAATGTTTCTGCGTTATTTGCTGATAATTTGCTCTATTAACACTATTATTACTATTTTTTTACTATAATTGTAACGATATTCATTAATCATTAAAACTACTATTACGATGACTGTTTTTATTAATATTACGATTGAATTATTATCACTATAATCATTATTATTATTATTCTTAAGTATTATTATTATTAAGTTATACTAATGTTTTATTAACTATTGCTATTGTTACCACGAGTAGGATGTGTTTATATTTAAGCACAATGTAAAATAAGCTAAAATGAATCTTATAATTGTGTTTAACATTATCTTAATATTATCATTAATAACGTTATTAAATAACTAATTAATTGTTATTATTAATTAACTTATTAATTGATTATTTCATAAATAAATAAGAATATGTTTTAAAATATAACTTAGTTATACGCAGTTCTGAAATACAGAAATAATCATCATAATTATAAGAGATGAACGGACGGCTTTCTCTATGAAGAAAATATACGTAGGTTAGTTAAGCGGTACAGTCGTCAGAACTTACCTCGTTGATTAGCCCTGCATTAATTTTATAACATTATAATATGTTTTAACTAATAAGTTACTACTTTTAATTATTCTTTATGCCTCATAATACATAATACTGACTTTAATACCGATTTTAACACGAAAATTTGTGTCACTAGAAGTCGGGCAGATAAGAATAAATTCTGCCTAGCCGATATCGACAACGTCGACCCTTTTTCTCCGACTAAAGAGATCCCGAGGGATGGAGACATAAAACCTCCACCGCAAGTGTTACAAGGAACGATTGACGTTTTGGAAGACTCTTTCCTAGAACCAATCACGCAAACGGCAAAATCGGCCGATAACAAACAAAAAGAGGAATCTGAAAACCTCACGATATATATTTCACGCACTTAAGGCAGTGCCCGTATTCGATGGGCGCAATATTACCTTAAGCGAGTTTTTCGAAAGTTGCGACGAAGTCCTGGAAATCATAGATGCCACCAGCGAATCAAGCTTCGTCAAGTTGTTATGGTCACGTGTAACCGGAGAGGCGAGGCAGGCGATTCGTGAGCAAACGTTTGCTACCGTTAGGGCTCTAAAGTATTACTTACAGACGATATACGCACCTCCTCGAAATATACAACAACTGATCGGTGAATTAGGAATGGAGTTTCAACGGGATGACGAAAACGTTATTTCATTCGCTAATCGAATAAAGGACCTGGGCCGTCGACTTCTAGAAGCAGAGCGAGCTCATGTATGAGCTGTGACGGAAGGGATACGCCGCGAAGCTGAAGCTGCAGTAATTACTTGCTTTCACAAAGGCCTGAGGAAAGAAATCGATAGAAGTATCGGAACAACGGAGACAGATCTTAATACTATCGTTAATAAAGCAATACAAGAAGAAAGAGGCCTTGACGAGCGAAGTTTATTAAGGGATGTTAATCGCAAACTCACAGTTCGGGGAAGAGAAGACCGCAAAAAGGCATATATATGTCAACTCGAGGAACCGTTTGCTCGGCAGCAAACCGAAACATGCACACGGTGTAGACAGCCCGGACATAGTGCCTTTAGTTGCAGAGAACGAATGGCGAATAAAGCATTGATTGAGACATGCCAATTATGCGATAAACCTGGACATACAGCAAATACGTGTCGCAACCGCATGATTTGCCAACTTTGCAATTTGGTTGGTCATACGGCAAAGAACTGCAAATCTATGGAAAGATGTTTCCGGTGTAACGAGCCCGGACATAGATCAGCGACGTGTCCGTTGAATATTATAACAGGGGCTCAACAACGTAATAATACACCTTACCGTCCGGTTTGTAGAAAGTGCAACCGACCAGGACATATGGCTGCATCTTGCCTTACTTCGAAAAGTTGTGCATATTGCAAACATACGGGGCATGACATTAAAGAGTGCAGAAAAAGAATGTACAACGAAAAAATGCGAGCGGAAAACTCGAACGGTGCCTCCATGTCCAGAGCGCAGCCAACGGCACTGCTCGCCCCCATGCGCTCAGCCAATATAGCGAGAATGGAGGAGGAAGTCTCAGAATTGCAACCATTGTGAAAAGCGAATTTCTGCCCCATGCAAATCTGAGGTTTGGGAGCAAAAAACTCTCATTTTTGGTGGAGTCAGGATCACACGGCAATATATTAAAACACGGGAACCTACCCTTCGGCATAGAAATAAACACAACTGACGTAGTAAATTTAAAGGGAATAAGCGACAATGTAGTTAAATCCCTGGGAACCGCCTGTATAAAAGGGTTCGGAGAATTAATAAGATTTTACATCGTAGAAGAGAGTTTTAAACTCCCGTACGATGGAATACTAGGAATAAGCTTCTTAGTGCAGCAATGATCCATAGCAGATTTCGGAAAAAATACATTGAAGATCGGAGAACACGAACTGCCATTGGGTGGTAAAAGTAGTTCTGAACAATCCCTAAGAATAAATTTTTATTTTTAAACTACGAAGGAACACTGATTTTAATTGACACCGGTTGTGAAGTTAGCGTCATTAAAGCAAAAGTATTATCATCATTGGAATTTGTCGACACAACAAACGAGACTTATTTAAAAGGGATTGATGGATTACTAATGCCTACACTTGGTACCGCCCCCTTAATATATTAGGCGTAGAATCATCAATAACAGTAATACCGAATAACAGCGCCATACCATACGATGCGATATTAGGATCTGACTTTTTGTACAGCGCTAAAGCAATTATTGACTTTGGAGAAAAAACCATTACGATCGAAAATAAAAGAACAGAATTAGAGTTTCTACGCGACGAAGAGATACTAATGTATTACAAGGAGGAATCAGAAACAGATGCAATGCATGACTGGGAGTTCGAGAATCTTAAATCCCTAATGTGATTCGACAATACCAATCTCCAAGAGTTCGACTGGAGTAAAGGAGATTATAAAAATCTTTTTTTGGCATCTGAACGGTATGATGATATACCTGTATCTTCGGACCGACTAACCAAGTTAATAGGACCAAATAAACGTACAACCGTATTAGACAGGATTATTATTGGGATAATTTAAAGGCAGATGTACAAAGGCGCATCCAGCAATGCATAGACTGCCAATTGAAAAAACTTGTACGTGTCAAAACAAGGCAATCCATAGTGATTACTGACACCCGAGGCTCTACATTTGAGAAAATAGCCCTCGATATAGTGGGCCCATTACCTAAAACAAGAATCGGAAACGAATATATCCTACCAATGCAGGATCAATTATCCAAGTATTGTATAGCTGTCCCGCTGCCCAATGCTGTAGCATCAACAATTGACGATGCATTTATAAAGAGGTGTATTTGCATCTATGGAGCTCCGAAAGTAATACTTACAGATCAAGGTAGAAATTTTTTGAGTAGCCTCATGCAACGAATTGCAAAGAAATTCAGAATAAAAAGGGCAGGACAACGTGTTACAAGACGAGGGAATGGGACTGGAGGTAACGATTAAAAGAGTAATTTGGCCTCGTGTGAATTGATTTTGGTGGCCCTGAAAAGGGCCGTTTTAGTCGCCGCCTCTCGTTGTGTCAACGCGGGTGATACCGGGGAGGGGTCCGGTAAGGGGACACGAACGGAGGCGGACGGAGCATGCGTGCAGCCCGTCTCCGGCTTGCACTTCAGCTACGGTGTTAAATTTCTTCTTTAACCAGGCCGATGCGCGGGGCCGCATGTAGGGAGTCCCTTGCCCTTCAGACGCCGCCGGATTAAAGAGAGACTTCGGTCGGGGAGTCTGAAGGTGGCCGGGATCCCGGGAAGTTCCGTCAGGGGAGGCCGAGGAGGGGGACCGACGAGCGACGGCCAAGTGGGACGGCGGATGCCGATCTCGCTCCACATGTCGAGGGCCTCTGGAGTGGTTGGGATCACCACCGCGCTCCGTACGGCCTTCGGTGGTCCCTCGTCCTCCGAGGTGGCTTCCGAGAGATCTAGATCTGGCAGATCAAGACCGATCTCCCAGAAATTTTCCCACGCTTCCTCCGGCGCTGTCCGCCTATTTAGAAGGCGCCGTGCGTTCCTCTTGGCGCGCTGTCGTTCGTTTCTTCTTCTTGGCCTGCGGCGTGGCCGTCTCGTCCGCAGTTCTGGGCTAGAGCAGGAGCGTTCTGGCGTCATCCTTCCTTCCTGGATTTGGGTGAAGTGTTGCCAGTGGTCCCATGGTCGGCCCTTTTAAGGCCGGAGCGGCCCCGACCCCAATCCCTTAAACCGGATACGACCGCCGGTACGTCGGGAGGGGAAGGGGCAAGGATACGGACTCCGGAGAGTGCCCCCTCGAAGGCCTCGTCCTCCGACAATTCCCAGGCGCGTCTCTAGACACGCGGTGGGTTTCTGGAGGCCTTGGTCACCGCTCTTAGTCGGAGCTACCGGGTATCCACCCGTAACTCCTTTCCGAGAGGTGCCCTGCCCGGAGTCCGCACCGCGGGGGGTGTCGGTCTGATCCGGATATCCGGATACCACCCACCGGTGGGGGGGGGAAGGACGAGTGGGTGGCTCACCTCGTCTCCTACGCACGAGACGATCCTGAAAAGGACTGATGAGTTAGAGACCACCGGGGAAGGAGGAAAGGGGGGAAGGGGGAAGGTCAGCTTGGGCCTTTGGCCCAAGCTGTACTGACCTCCGCCGGCCTTGTTCTTGACCAGCTGTGGCGGTGCTCGTTGCTGCGACGGCGGCGGCTCGGTCACCGCTCTCTCGAGCCGCCGCAGGCGGTTCGCGCGGGGGCGGCCTGCTCCACTGTTATTGGAGAGGTGGCGCGCGGCGGCGCTGCAGCTCCCCCTCTCTCTCTCTCTCTGCTACTATTGGCGGCGCGCGGCGGCGCTGCAGCTCCCTCTCTGTCTCTCTCTCGGTGCCACTACTCGTGCGGCGGCGCTGCTCCACTCTCCTGTTGGAGCCGTATGCGGCGCGGGGGAGCTTCGCTCCTCCGGTGCGATGGAGTCTGGGACGGGTTTGGTAGGGTGAATGACAAGACGTCGGATAAAAGTTGAGTTGGTTTATTTGTCCTGGGATGGGCCGTCGGACCCCGCTCCCTTTCTGTCTTTCCATCCCGAAAACCCTCTCTTTTATATCAACTGCGCTTGCGACTCCGGTGGCGCCGTAAGGCTCCGCTGGTGGTCGCAAGCGCTGATTCGCCCGGAATCGCCGCGGCGGAGAGAGGGGGTTTGGGAATGCTTTCCGTATTCCAAGGAAAGCGCGCACGCAAGACTCTAGGGAGTCTATGCGTCGGCATATAACAAACGGCTTTTCATCCTCAATCTAACGGGTCTTTAGAACGGTCCCATCACGCGTTAGGAGACTTTTTGAAACGATACACGGAGAAACACTCCAAATGGGACGAATGGGTGGAAATAGCGATGCTGAATTATAATACTTGTGTACAAAAAAGTATGAAGCATACGCCGTTTGAAGTAGTCTTCGGCAGATTAGCTAGACTCCCCTCCAACGATCCACTACGTGAAGCGGATCTGGTCCCAACATACCAGGGTTACGTGAAAGAATTAGTGGTTAGGCTAACGGGGATAAAGAGATTAGTATACGCTAACCTTATCCAGTCGAAAAAGAAATCAAAGACACTATACGACCGACATGTGAAAGAAGTAAAATTTAGAGTAGGGGATTATGTTTTCTTACTAAGTGGCCCGAAACCCGCGAAACTATCGAACCAATATTCCGGTCCGTTTCGTGTATTAGAAATCATCGGGAAAAATAACGTAAAAATTCAGTATAAAAAGGGCGGAAAAATCGTTCACGCGAACAGACTACGGATATCTTATATTGATAAGGACGCGAGAAACATAGAAACTAAGCAATAACCCCGATATACACATCACTGGCAATGTAACTAAAGAGTATGTAGAGATATGAGTATATATATATATATATATATATATATATATATATATATATATATGTATATGTATATGTGGGCATATTTGTACATATTCGTCAAAAAATAAAAAAAAAATCCAAAAACATACAAAATACAAAAAAAAACGGATTACTAAACTAGAGCGTCAGTACGTCAAATATTTTTAAAAGCATATTATGTAACAACCCGTCTGATAAATTTAAATGTTCAACACTAACTTTTGCTACGATTTGATACATACCTATTGAAAAAGGCGTACTTAATAAACACTTGCGATTAATTGTTAAGCTATACAAGCATTTATCAATAAGACCATGTATATGTTACTGTTAGGGAACATTATAATTAATTTTGTACTTCTTTTTTTTACCTAGTTTGTAACTGCGTACTTGTAAACCTAAAGATATATTATAACATGCAAGTTTTAAAAAGAGTTTGGGGTTCATTTCAATCCCCAACCAACCATTTAAGGTTGCGGGTGTTACGGCCAGCGATGACGCCGGATATATATATATATATATATATATATATATATATATATATGTGGATATATGTATGTATATATATAGATATATATATATATGTATATGTATGTAGGTGTATATATATATCTGTTCAGGGATAAGGAGGGAAAGATCGGTCGAATTGCCTCGGCATGCCGACCCGTCGAGTTCTTGATGCATTTCAGGCCTGGGAAAGTGAGTAAGGATAGAGAAGGAGAAAGAAAGGAAAGGAGAAAAGCGTTTGGCAACGTCGTGTTTACTTATATAAAAAAAAAAAATATATATATATATATATATATATATATATATATATATATAATTTACAAAAAACACCTATATAAAAAATTAAAAAAATTATTAGTTTTTTTATGGGAGTTCAATAAATAAAAAAGAATTCACAAGAAGTAACGTATAGTTTAAATAATAACTCGTGATTGTATATCTGATTACCAATGACGCAAAAATGACCAAATGCTTTCTGAATTATGTGCTTGAGATGTGAATTATTCATCAAGTAATGTATATATTTAAAAAATTTTAATATAATTCATAGAAGATTAATAATAAATTTATATAGAATTGTTTAAGTAATACTAATTATTATATTTATTTATTTAATTTGATATTATTGTGTATAAATCCAAGAGTTTTATTTTTATTTTAATAATTTTTACAATAATATTTGTTTAAATTTATAAGCTTAATTTCTTATAATTTTTTCTTTATTATTAAGATAGCGCTTTAATACATTATGCAAAAACAAGTTTTATAGACAATCTAGAAAAAATTAAAAGTAAGACATTTAAAATGGTTTTGTTTGGTCGTTTTCTTTACAATAAAACTTAATATAGAATTTTATTATTTTTACTTTTTTGAATTATTTGATGGCTAATTACACAATGTTATGTAAATAATAATAATATTACATGTACTTTATGGCTAGTTTAAATGTTTTCTAACTTTTAATCATTAATTAAATATTTAATTTAATATTATAGCCTAAAATTATCAAAGTTCTTTTAAGATTATTTTAAATATTGTACATAGTGTGTACCTGATATCATATGTTTTTAAACTATGTATATAATTGTTGCTTCACAATAATTATTAAGCTCGAATAAAAAACTAAGAAGAGTCGAAGCGATTTTCTACCTAATGAAATTACATTTTCGTGAACGCTATGTAGCAATCAAAATCTACTTAATGCTGCTTAATCTACTAAACTAGTAATTGAAAAATAGAATAAATGTGATATAATTGTTTTCTTTACCCTTTCATTAAACATAACGTAATAACAAAAGAAATGAAATAAAAATAATTTTTTAATTAGATTTCTTTCTCTTAATAATTATTATACGTGTATTTGATTTACAAGTACAACTATCATTACAACCGTCAATCATTGTTTTTGTGGTATTTAATTTTTATTATTTTTGTCGACTCTTTATCATTATTGACTAGCTCAATATCTCAAAGTAAATTTTAGCAGCTTCAGATTCAATAATACAATGAAAACTGAAATTAGTATGAAGAGTTCTATAAAAAGTAATGTTCTTTACAACAATCTCCTCTTGTAAAACAGATTGGACGATGTGGAGAAAACTCCAGGATGCTTCTGTTGCAGTCTTCACTCTGCTATAACACTTCTTATGCTTCCCTTTTAAAAAACTTCGAAATTTTACTAATATAAGCAATGCTTTCGTGCACTTCTGTAATGTTTGTGGCTGACATTTCTTTAATTCATTTCTTCGCCGCTAATATCGCATATTTATATCTAAGTTGCCAATATATGGTTAGAGTAAGTAGATTTCACTCTTGCTATTTGGCGTCGTTTCGGTGTTCTGCTCGATACGCCAAATTTTATTAGAATCCTTTTCTAGAAGCCCTTTTTTACTAGAATCTCGTTTTTTCGGTGTTGCGTATCCTTTTCTGGTGATAAGCTGCTTACTTTGAGGCTTTTCAAGCTTCAAAGTTGTGCTTTCCGCTATATGGTATTGCTATCTTAACCTTGCTACATATGTCGCTTGCAGCTACTATTCTAATTAGTATAAACTGATATAAGCTACTAGTCCATTAATTTGTTTAACTTTCTCGTACATAGAAATTCTGAGTTGTAGCAATGATTCTCCACTCCTCTTCTTCCCCCATCAACTCTGTAGTATCTCTTCCATTTGAACTATTTATTCGCTCAATCTATCTACTCTCAATTCTTCTAGCCTACGATATATTTAAATTTATGTATTTTTCTCAAATTTTTTTTATTGAATATATTTTCAAAGATTTATTATAAATCAACTTACGGATACATCGAAGTAGTATGTGAAGTGTATGATTACAATATATACTGCTACACTGTATATATCATATTTTGTTGGAAACAATTTAACAGATTTATCGAGTTGATATTTTTCCAAAATTGAAAATCTGACTACTTGTTAAAAGGTTTTAGTAAGTTTATATTTTATATCTGAGATAAAAAGTATAGAAAATCAAAATTTTCTAATAATTCACATCTAAATCTGAAATTAATATAGTGTGAATTTTTGCAAAAAAATATTTATTCAACAGATTATTACTGAACAAAAAAAAACAAGTTCTTATCATTATATGCATTTCCAATCAACACGATTCTACTTATCTATTAGGTGAATAAACAGATACATTTCAATAGTTCACAACAGTATATAACCAGTTTTTTATAGATTCTAGTAATTCCTAAATCATAACTGGTCAAGACAGCTCAGATCATTTTCAATCTTGTAAGTATAATTTAAAAAATATCTCTGTATGTTAAAATAAAATTAAAATATTTTTCGGACTATACAATAAATGTAGGAATTATACTAGGAGATAATATTAATTACGGTCTTTTATTTTAAGATTTTGAAGAAAATAATCGCGATTAGTTTTTTTTCCATACTTGCAACATTTAAGCATATTATTTATTGTCTTAACCAACAGGAGACTCGACAATCATATTATAATATGACTAATCTTCTCAGCAGTCGACAAGGCAGAACTTTTCTATTGGGATTTTACAATTATACATGTGCTAAATAACTATTAGTCTAGCAAAAGTTTTATTTTATTACAAATAGTTTTAACAGGCTATTATTTTCTGAGCTGTAGTGTAAGCATACTATAAGAAAAAAACTATTTTTCGATAATGCTCTGTTATGATGGCATTTATTTGGTCTCCTAAAGATTTATTTTTGCTTTTATGCCGGAACATAAATTTTGAACTATATTGGTACATTTTTTTAATATAGTGATGTACTACTATTTATATAGTCTACTTAAAAATTTCTCTATTTACGTATTGGGCTTTCATTTATTTTTTTTTTGAATGAAGTTTTTATTAACTATATCATTTTTCGCATACGAATTCATAAACCCTAGCACAAAGCTCACTCTATTTAAAATTACTTTTACTTCTGGATAGAACTGCGCATTAACAACATTACGGTAACAATCAATGGAAAAGGGCTGGTGAAGACCTAATTTTCTTTCCGCCGTCGTGATTCTAACGTTTTAGAAACAGAGATAATTCTTGAAAAGAGTGCCGTCGGGAGCATTCGCAAACTACGAATCTCAATAAGACCAAGTGGCTTGTCCCACTTACTACTGTGTACAAATATGAGTAAGACTTTTCAATTGTTCACTTCCCGGGTTTATCGATCGAACAAATGTTTTTATTTTTAAGTTGGAAGTACTGTCAGAGTTATCTGTGCCAAATTTCACGCAATTATCTTCATTTTTCATATAGTTACGCTTGTGTTTTGTGATCAAAGAAAAGTTGTCTCTTTGGTTTTTATAATATCTGAAATTATCCAAAAATCAATGTCAGAAGCAAGTATTTTCGATTGCCACAAATTGTTCAAAGGTCAAGAAGGCGTGGAAAACGACCAAGAACATATACTGATGTGCTAT
This sequence comes from Sycobia sp. Sy_11, assembly GCA_018907035.1. Lineage (NCBI taxonomy): Eukaryota > Metazoa > Arthropoda > Insecta > Hymenoptera > Epichrysomallidae > Sycobia > Sycobia sp. Sy_11. The sequence goes on from JACCIC010000203.1 coordinate 521,254, forward strand.
ACGTCGACAAAATCAAAGATTTCGTTCTGCAAAATCGTCGATTGACTACTACAGTGCTTGCTGATATTGTTGGAATTTCAAATGGGTCAGTTAATACCATTTTAAAAGATATTTTGTACTTGAAAAGAGTGAAATCTCGATTGGTGCCAAAAACACTCAATTTTTTTCAAAAAACAGCGTCACATGGAGATCTTTGAAAAGATGCTTTCGGACTACCAGGATCAGATGGAACGCATAATAATTGGAAATGCGACTTGGATCGCTCGATTCGAGCGGAGACCGATAAAATTACACCAAAATCAAAATTACACCACTTTACTCATCAGATTTAGCACCGTGTAACTTCTGGCTGTTCAGCAAACTCAATAGGCCACTTCGGGGACACAGTTTTGATTCGATTGAAGAAATAAAAGCCGAATCGACGAAGGAACTGATGGCCATTCCGGAATACGAGTCAAAAAAATGTTTTGGAAATTGGTAAACGCGTTGTCATAGTTGCATTGCAGCCGGAGGGATTATTTTGAGAGGGATAATTTAGATTTAGAAGAATAAATAAAGATTTCAAAAGATATAAACAATGTCTTTCTCATATTTATTCACAGTAGTATATGCCTAATTTCATCTCGTATTTTTAACATAGTCAACTGTTAAAATAAATGTACACTTAGCCTAACATAGCTACAAAAATCCTAATCGTCCCTAATAGATTACTCGCTCATTAATGTTGATAGAGTCTATTAGACGTTTATAAGATACCCAACACATTATGAATTCATGAATGCAACTATACTTTTGTTCAAATTTTGAAATTTTTTAAAATTTTGCCCATGACTCCAAAGGTTTGAATAATAATACATTGCATTATTATGAGTGAAAGTAGTTAATTCTTCTCGCTGAAGAAATTATACACTGAGTCAAAATCAAGTTCGGCCGTCCATCGGAAAGGATGAATCATTAGTGGCCCCTGCAATGTATAGTATTTTGCTTTTTATCTCGTCGAAAATTCGTGACCGATTATAACATACAAATATAAATAATTGCTACTTGTATAACGTATATGAATTAATGATGATCGAAGAATCGTTAGCACCCACTAACACTGAAGACCTAAGCAAAATGAGAGTGTTTCATAGTGCATGCTGAAAGTCGTAGAGAAAAGAAGACTGAAAAGCGAAATAATGTATAAATTTATTTAATCATTATAAAATACTCTAAAATTAAATTTGCCACTTAAATCAGTGCCGTTAAAAAGAGTTTCCATATATTCGTATTCCAAATCTAATAGCAATATTTTATATAAGAAATACATTCTTCATACTTTAGAAAAATAACCTGTTAAATATTCTATTCAATGTATATTATACAGTGGAAAAAATAGTTATATACAAATAACAAAGCAATAAAAAATATATCAGGAAACCATTATATTCTACAATTTTGAAGAACTAATTGCATTAGTCACAAATCTGGCCTCCTAACTGGTCTATTAAGCCATTTTCTCGCTACATCGTAAACTAACAGTGAAAAAAAAACGTTTTTCAGCTGATTTAAAAGTATAACCACAAACAAATTATTAAAGCGTAATTCTTGCACTTCAAAATATGTCTTTGAATTTGCTTAAATATCTTTTTTAACTGAGATTTTTAATAATAAGTAACTTCATGAATAATTTTACAGATATAAAGATTTCAAAATATAATTTATCTGTAGAAACAAGATATATTTATGTGTACTCAATTGTGACAAAAAAATAACTCAATTATGACAAAAAAATAAGTAATTGTATTTGAGGTGTTACTCGTATTTAGTTGAGTCGTTACATCAACTATGCTTGAAAAAGACATTTTTTCCAAATTTAATTTACAATGTGACAGGTAAACTTTTATAACAGTTTCCAAAATTTCAACAATTATAATCTGGTTCCTGAGTGTTAAGATCAGTCTAATTTATTTCTCTCTGTTATATCATATTCACATTTGCCATAATATAATATACATAAGTTATTTAATAATTTTTAATTACATTAATTTTTATGTATTTTCAGAAACTATCTGCAGTAAAATATTTTATTTTGAAAATATTATTTGCCGAAAGATCTATCATTCGACTTAAAATGAAGAGAGTAATCTTATTGTTCGTACTTGTGTCCGTGGTGTATGCTGATAAGGACTATGCGCCAGATGAACCTCCTGCACATCCTCCAAGAGTATTTGAATCAGATCATCCTATAATACCTCCGAAGGATCAATCAAAATGTGAAAACACGACCGCACCAGGGTTCCAAGGTGACTGCGTTGCAAATACTTTAAAGAAATGTAATAAGGTTTGTGTTGATCACAAACACGGATTTGGTAGATGCGGGATTGAGGCTACTATTTGCGTATGTGTCGATTGTCCGGAGAAATCGCCTGGAACGAAAGGTGATAAAGGAGGTAAAAGTAATAAAGGCACTAGTGGCAGATCTGGAGTTAACACGTTTCTCGATAATATTTATTAATATATACTTGATAAAATCTTGAATAAAATTGGCATTAATTTTTTTATTATATATAGAATAAATCGTAATCTTTTGATAATAGAAGAATAATTTTAGTTGAGGTAAAATATATTTTATTTCCTTTGACACTGACAATGTATATTAACGGAAAAAACATATACAATCATATTCAAAACAAAGTAACAAAATATATAAAATTTAACAGCTGTTATAAATATATAATAAATATTTTGTGTAACGTCGCCTCATATACCAGTCATATAAACGTAATACGTATAAAACATTATCATACTACGAATGTATGTAACAAATAGTGATTAAAACTATGTAACAATATAATTAACGATAAAATAAGGTATGGCAAAATATCGTAATTTATAAATTTCATAAAAACATTTAATATTATAAAAATATTTTAATACAACTATAAGACTTAGTCACGTTATTTAAACCCAAAAGAGATAAGCTAAAAATTTATATTGTTATGTCCAATTATCAATAATATAAAAGTCAATATATCATATAAAAACTTATTATCATAATAATAGAGAAAACTATTATAATTATAAATATTTAAGTAGATCAATAGATTTATTGAACGTAGACATTCTAACAGATCACAGACTCTCGTTAATAAAGACTAACTATTACATTCAAATCAATACTTGCGTATCATCCTTTTAAAAGCATCCAAAGATAGTATATCAATTACTTCAAGTCCAAGATAAGGTCATTCAAAAATGGGCAACTTGAATCTGGAAAGCCCAATACATATTAGGTTGTCAAATATCTCCCTCCCGCTTTTTTTCTCTTCATTCAATGCTTTATAAAACGTGTTACAGTTGTCGGATTTACTTCTAATATACGCCGTTTTATTCGATAACCTGTTTCCATCTAGACGGCAACTTCATAATACCCCTGTCGTAGAATCCCTTCTCCTTATTTGCGAAGAACTCGAACAGCCACTTTTCATAAGCCTCTTTTGAGTCCACCTTTACACCGCCAAGGGCATTCAACATGGGCAGGAACAGGTGGTAATCACTTGGTGCTATGTCCGGGATATATGGTGGATGCGATAAAACCTCCGATCCGAACTCCCGTAGCTTCTGGCGAGTCATCAACGAAGTGTGTTGTCTGACGTTGTCCTGGTGGAACACTAAACCCTCCCTGTTGGCCAATTGTGGACGCTTCTGGTCGATAGCCTGCTTCAAGCGGTTCAGTTGTTCACAGTAGATGGTAGAGTTAAGCGTCTCGCCATATGGGAGCAGCTCATAGTGGATGATTCCCTTCCAATCCCACCAAACACACAGCAAAACGTTCCTGGCCATCAATCTCGGCCTGGCCACTGTTTGGGACGGTCCACCGGCCTTGGACCACGACCGTTTTCGCTTGATATTGTCGTATGTGATCCATTTTTCGTCGCCAGTCACCATCCGCTTCAAAAATGGGTCCAGTTTGTTCCGTTTCAGCAGCACGTCGCAGGCGTTGATTCGGTTCAGAAGATTTTTTTGCGTCAAATCATGCGGCACCCAAATATCAAGCTTTTTTGTACCCAACCTTCTGCAGATGGTTTAAAATGGTTTGGTGACTAACTCTCATCTCCTGGACGATGTCACGAGATACCACATGCCGGTCTAACTCGATCAATTCCATGATTTGATCGGTATTCGTCGCCATAGGTCTTCAGCCGACTGGCTTATCCATGGTGTCGTTTTCACCGGCTCTGAATCGTTGAAACCATTGTTCTGCGGTTCGAAGCGATAGTGTGCCATCCTAGCGGATTTGCCTTAGACGAACGAAAACTTTAAAATAGCGCGAATTGCGGCGTTAGTGAACTCCATGTTTACACGTCTATAACTTTTGAACGCAATATCCAAACTAATCATGCATAGCGTCGTTTTGTACGTTATGTCAAGACCTTTCAAATGATGTATAGTATTGACAGATACGTGCTCTGTAGTGCTTTGTAGATAGCCACGAAATTCATAAGACAAGATGGCGGAAGGGAGATATTTGACAACCTAATATATTTGTTCCAGAAACTGCGACGGATCGCGAGTTATACTAACTCAAGAAGCAAGTCAAATATTCTCGCTCACCTAATCTGATGGCTTTTTACAATATAATATATAGAAAATATAACCATCGCGTATTCGTACGGAGCTAACTGAATTGCTCAATCTTATTATTTTCAGTTTCTGCTCGTATGAAGCGTCCAGACATACCGTAGAACAATAATCCAGATATGGTTCAATTAATGATTTAATTAACCTTCGTCGAAAAGCTTCAGCAGTAGAGTTACCAATAAATGGTACAATATATAGAGCCCTTTTTAGTAACAGAATCTATATAAAGCTTCCAAGTCAGTTTGTTGTTGAGTGCAGTTCCAAGACTATCTAGAGTCTCTATAAAGAAAATGTCGTCCCCATTCAACATATTAACTGCTGAACTTTTAACTGAGGTCACTTTATTGACATTCCTACTGGAACCAAAAAACATACGATTAGTTTTATTGGTGTTCAGGCATTAACCAGATCATGTCGCCTATTCCGGGACTAAATGAGCAGCTTCACTAAGCCGTGTCAAGTTCTCTAAAAATCTATTATTACTTGTATGCAAGTAAATCTGGAGGTCATTTAAATAAAATATATGTTTGAAGAAAGTATGTAAGTTTAAAGAAATAAAATATATGTGTTGAAAGTCATTTGCATAAAGACTGAAGCGCAAAACTTCGAATACAGAATCCAGAGAACCCATAAAAGTGTTGAATGAGAAAATCTGAGCTGACAAAGTTCTTAGGAGCAATTGTATAAAAAGCTTTGCTAAAATAAAACTGTAACAGGATTTTCATTTTGGTTCTTACTATGGGCATATAGATGCCGTCTGTCAGTTTAATCAATGCTGACTGAGTACTATAATGCTCCCCAAATCCAATTATAAGGAGATTTTAAATTTTGTTCTTATTAAGATACTCTATGATTTAAGTGTAGATAATATTTTCGAGTACCATTTCAAAATAAAATCTCCAATTATAGAGAGAGCCTTCACGATCATATGTTGGAAAATTCCGTCAACTCCCCTTATCTGCGAGCACAATTGTGCAATAACAAGAATATCATTATTTAATTTTACTGAACTAAAATAAAAGTCCTTCTCACATTAATCTTCATTTCTTATTGTAAATTATCAAAACAACATGAAAACTCTTGCGCAGTTCTTGTTTAGCTTACCCGCCGTTGTTTAACTACATATGTCCGCTCCTTTTCACTTAAGGAAGAGATCTAGGTACCGTATCTCATTTAAGATATTTCTATACCAATGAAACAAGATGATGTTTAAGGAAAAATGTATGCTCCAGGGATAATCTTAGATCAATTTCGTTGCATTTTGAATTTTGAATTGTAAAAATTCATCCATTTCATTCTGGGTATTACTTACAAGAAGTTCCTTTAATCGCTTTATTATCTTAACGACCTGGCTTGTCAGATTTTTATCTGTTATTTATTTTTGAATTTGTACCATCACGGATACTAAAGTTATTTATTGTTAACATTTTATCAGTTAACAAGTAAGTCTTGAATTGGAAGGAGTTTAATGGAAACTTCGTGAGTTGTCCTCTTTTCTCAATAATATTTGTTTTATTCAATTTTTTGAAACTATTTGTTTTTTAATTTATTATACCTTTATATAATTTTTACTTCATTTTTATAAAATAATATTTTTCTTTGCTGCTGTCCATAGTTGAATACTCTTGCATAATAATAGGTAAGCATTACAAAGCATAGTCGAAGTCTATAATAATAAGTTAAAGCAGCCAATTACTTTATTTAATTAAAATTGTTTATGGTCGGTATTATAATAAAAAAAACTTCAAAAATAATGTTTGGAAAATCTTTTAAAAGATAACGAAATTTAGATTATCCCTTTAAAAATTGATTTATTTATATAAATTGTAACGAAAATAAAAACTTTTTATAGATATAATTGAAGAAGATATTTGTAATGTTTTTACATTAATTTTCAAGATATTCCTTATTAATTATTCTACATTGCTGTCAATATGTTAAATAATCTGTATAACGACTATCTATAAATTTAAAAATTACTTAGTATATTTGTAACCAGGAGAAATTTTACCTCAAAGTTCTATATTATTATTAATAATTAATTATGAATCCAGTATATGCTCTAAATTGTTTTATGCATTCAGATATTTAATAATACCAGTTCAAGAATAGATACTTTGTGCATTCTTTAAAAGATTTTACTCTTCAAATTTTTTTTCAGCAGAATCAGCAACAGTATCGACTTTAAAATGAAAATAGGATTTTTCTTGTTTGTGCTTGCTTTGATCATTTCCCACATAGGAGCTAAAAGAAATAATTGTCAAGATAAAAAATCGATTACATTTGAAGGTGATTGTTATCCCAATAATAACGACTTTGGATGTAACTTAATGTGTGTATATCATGAGAAAGCTAAGCGTGGAAAATGTTCAAGTCCTAAGAATATTTGTTTATGTCATGTTTGTAAATAATAATAGTCACACTTATTGTATTCTTAAGAAAATCAATAATATTTATTTATAGAGTTTAGTATAAAAATGACGTGAATTACATTTTTACATAAAGTTTTAAATCCTTATACTTCTTTAGTAGAAAAATAAATATTTATAGTTAGATCGAACTTGTTTTATTTGCTTTACTGTTTGCCTATTTGAAGTAATACAAATTGTTTTCTTATATTATTTATTTAATTAATCGCAATTTTCTGATTTAAGGTTAAGACATATAAATGCTTGACCATCTTAAGGACTTTATTTAACTCATTTGAATATAGTATATACTAAATTTTCTTTTATTATAATAATGAATCGTGTTAATGCATTTTCACCAAAACAAATAGAAAATATACTATTTTTTATAGATTTGTATCAATAAGTTTCTTATTTATTGTACTATTCTGCAACATAAAAAATAAGCAGTTTTTTTACAATCTTTTTAGAAGTTTTTGACAATATTTAATAAATTTTTTCTTTAATATATGTTTTAAAAATACGATAGAAAATTTCGAGCACTGAATAAATGTAAAAAAAACACGATTTTCTGGGCAACTGCTCACTTTATTTAATCATATTTGCGTGAAAGGATTAGTATTTTATGATATAATATTTAAATTTCTTAAAAAGTTATAGAAAAATTAATTTGAAGTAATATAACTCTAATTTCTAATAGGTTTGCATACTTAGAAATATCAAGAATATGATGCTATTAAGCTAGGAAAAATGTATTTAAAAATGTATATAAAAATGTAAAAAAGTAGCGAGAAGACATAAAAATAGCCAACCCATGAGACTGGTGAGAATTTAGTTTTTTATTATATTAAACGCAGATTAAAGATTAAAATTTTTGAAAAAAATGGATTTTCCGATGAGATGAGTCCTTCCTTGTAAGTAGGAAAAAATTTACGTTTCATAGACTTTTCAGGCATTTTCGTATAAAGAGTAAGAGGCCCCGAAGGGAATAGGCTGTTATTAGCTCTTCTTCGTTGTCGCTGACCAAAATTCTGTACCTTTGCAGATATTTAAAAATATCTACTTTTCGAGTTAAGAAGAAAAATAATTTTAATTATTTTTAAAATCATTGATTACTGAAAATATGTACAAATCATATTCAAAAACCAAAATTTTTACTTATATTATTTATTGAAGCAATACTGATTCCTGAATATAATATCACTACCGAAGTAAATGATTTCAAGGGAATCGATTATTCTACAGTTATCCATATACTTCATTAAACAAAAATGTAATCAAAACAGACTTAGAACATTTATTGTATGAGAAAATTTTTTTATGGGTCAGAAAACTTCTGGATATTTTCGATAACCATCTAAACTTTTTTGATGTTTTAATAAGTATGGTTTGTTTATAATTTTTTTGTTTTTTTCATATATAATTGTTTATATATGAGATGTATATAACTCTGTAAAAATGTAGTTTTTGTTTTATTTATAACTTTTCTTTATCTTATTGTACTAATTGTTTAAATTCTTTCTTGTTTTTCATGAAACGTATATACAATGAATGTTTACACATCGAACGTAGATATTGAATACGTGTCCACTATCAGCATCGAAGTGGCTGATAGGAAAAATTCTTTTAAGAATACTTTAATTATCTTCGATTTGATTACACGTATCATAAAATATGACGCACTGCATCTGTTTATGACAATAAAGAAAAAAAGGCACAGTCAAAATAGATTTTTAAGCGCGGAAAATTTGGAAGATGCTTAAAAATATGGTAACAAGCTTAAAGAACATATTCTCATTTTAAATAAAAACGTTGATTCATGAATATTAATTAATCAATACGTTAAAGTAATTCTACTTAGTTTTAAACATTTCGAAACTGTAAATTAACAAACAATCTGTCTATATATACATCGTAATTATATGACAAATAAAATAAATTACCTTTCCATAATACCATATAATAATTCAATCGACGTATTTAGTAAGTAAAAATAGTATATAAGAAGGTCTTCGCGCTTCTTGATATGTTCATCTAATAATTATTCATCGAGATCGACGATTATATTTTGATTATTGTAAGTATAAACTTATAAACATATAGTACCTTACTGATCATATAACCATCTTAACAATACTAATCAGTTTGTATATATTCTCCATAAGAGACATATATTTCATACATTTAATTAATTGAATGAAAGAAAATGATAGAAAATTTGGTAGTCTAATTTGTTTAGGTTTTATCATATACTATATATAATTTTAACTTCAATAAGTTTTAGGCATGCCTGTGGATAATCGCGCTATCTTATTTAAAAATTCATAAAATTTTCAAAAATTTTTGAGATATTAATAGAATGTGATTTTATTTTAGAATCGAATTTTTGAAAATACTATTTTAAAAACTATTGCAAGATGGCGCCAATTATAAATAAATTAATAAATATTAAATTAAATATTATAGATCAGTTCCGAACACATCATAAAACATAGAAAAAAATTCATACTGTTGCATCTGTTTTTAATTATTATACTCATTATAATAATAAATGTTACAAGTTTTTAAGTTATTTGAAATTTTTTGTGCTCTTCAAAATATTTTATTTTGAAAATTTTTTTATACAGAACATCTACAGCAGCATTGACTTCAATATGAAGACAGGATTTTTCTTGCTCCTGCTTACTTTCATGCTTTTTCAAGTAGTGGTTGGAAAATCCAACTGTGCCGATCAGCAATCGACTACATTTGAAGGTGATTGTTATCCCAATAATAATGACTATGGATGTAGCTTGACTTGTGTAAATCATGAACATGCTGAATATGGTAGATGCAGTGCCAAAAATATTTGTTTATGTCATATTTGTAAATAATAATAGTCAAACTTATTGTATTCTCAATAATAATAATAATATTTATTTTTAGAGTTGTAGGTAACAATAACGTTAATTGCCTAATTACATAAAAGTTAAAATCTTAATCGTAATCTAAACTTTTGTATTAGAAAAATAATTATTTAGTTGTATCAAATGTATATTATTTACTGTACTTTCTTATACCTCTTCATTTCTATCAATTACTCTAATTCAGCCTGAATATGGTTGATATGGACTGACAATCCTGGCGTGAGGTTTTCAGAACATAAAAACTGCTCTTCTGAACACATTGTTATAGAAATAAAAGTTTTCATGAATAAGTAATTCAGTTTAATTGAAAGAAAAGAATTTTTCTAGAAAATTCTTACCCAAGTAGATGATGAATAAAAAATATTCATTTGACTAAAATTAATTCGATCTAATTCAATACCATTTTTATCTAATTTAATACCATTATTTCTAAAGATCATATTTTATTGCTTGTAGACTTGGAGATATATTTTATGTAATAGGTTAATATGGAATAAATATTATTAAGATTGAATAATTACTCCTTAATAATTATTTGAAATCACCACTAATTTTTTACAACTCGACTTAATTTTGTTGAATTATTATAAATTTGGTTAATGTATGTGTCTGGACATTAATAACTTCAAGGTCTGCGCGTTGTCAGCATAAAATAATAAATATAACGCTTCTTTATTTAAACTACTAAAACTATACTTTATTGTACTTATACGTAATCCGTAATATTATTGGATAGGCATGTACGCCTTGTGCGACAGAGAGAGAAAGAGGGAGGAGAGAGAGAGAGAGAGAGAGAGAGAGAGAGAGAGAGAGAGAGAGAGAGAAATGAAGAATAGAAAGCGAATGAAGTACACTGGGGGAACTCTAGGCGGTCAGATATTTATTGCTTTATAACGGCTCAGTAATCTCTTCAGATTTTGGTCCAACCGCGTACGGTCGCCTAAGGAGCAGATGGGCTGTACGTGTGGGAGAGTGGCGAAGGCGAGAGTTTTCCGGTTACATAGCGAAGCCCTAGGAAATGTGTCTGCGGGAGGAAATCCGCGCGGACTGCGGACTTTACGTTGCAGCCCTTCCTCTTCTTGAAGCTGTAATGGCCCCCTGCATACATGAACATTAGGAGGGAGATTTTTTCTCTGCGGCTATTACCGAAATCGCATGGATAGAACTTTAATTCTATTATTATTCTCCTTTAACCCTCGAGGCGCTCGGTGTTGCGCTTTCCTTAGCTATTTAGAGTTGTCTTCGAACTGTCCCGTTTTCGTCAACTGTTGATACTGCGTGTGTGCTGAGTTGTAGTAGCGTTTGTTATCGATTAATACTGCGTGTGTTGAGTTTTGTTAGTGTTTGTTTTGTTATTAAGTGATACTGCGTGGGCGCGAAGTTGTGATAGCGTTTGTTGACCAGTGTGATTATGAGATTTGTGAGAAGGCCCTCGCTTATACGGAGGCGCAGCTACCAGGGAATAGCGACAGTATTCCCTGCTACGCTATTAGAGGACTGATGTTCCTCTGAGGTGTTGCTACTCACATTTTTTCTGTCTTTTGCTCGGCAACGTCGTCGCATCGCAATGTTTAGTCCGAGACGTCGGAGCTGCCATACGCCCAGGACTTTTGCAACATCTTCCCTTACGATTGTGTGTGTGTGTCTTTGGAAGCGAGTGTCGCCGTTATACATATGGCCAGTCGTTCGGTAAAGTAGTGATTATTATCCGCTTTCTCGATATTTGAGCGATCCGCGGCATATTTAGTATATATTTAAAATATTAAGTTTCACTAAAAGTAAATTTATTTGTCTTTGTATTGCATTTCTGCATATGAGATAACGCTACTTATAATATATTTTATAGTTGAAGTTTAACGTATTTATTATATAGTATTTATATTATTGCCTTGTCTTTCATTTCTCTCTGTAAAATTCTATATTCTAGCATTTAAATGGATTTTCTCCCATTCATGACTGTGGTATTTTATGCAGGATAAATGCTATAATTTTTATTATTTGATTAAAAGATTAAGTCAGTTTTTATAAATTCTGCATTATTTATTTGTTTATTACATGCCTTATAATATATCTTCGAACACACAATTCCTCGATTTAATTCATTAAAGGTAAGAACAATTTCATTTTTGCTTACAAATTTATAATTTACAAGTAGATTCCTCAATATAGAAATTCAAATAAGAATACAGTGATATTAGGAGGCGTACTTAATTTCCGACCTTCGCGTTTAGATGGCGATATAAGTAGTACGAAAAATCAGATGTGTCGGGTCTAGTACTTATTTTATAATTTTAGCATTGAACAATAAAATTCAGTTAACAGGCACCATCATTTGTATAAACATTAAAATTTTTTGATCAGTGAAAAATGAATCGTAATAAATCGTTTTTTCGACATGTCCTTTTGCACTATTTCGTTTTGAAAAAAAAGTGTAGCAGAATCTTCTCGATTGCTTCAAGAATGTTATGGCGATCAAGGTCCAGCGCTTACAACATGTAAAGAGTGGTTTCAGCGGTTTAGAAGTGGAGATACTGATGTTAATGACAAAAAATGTTATGAACCACCGAAAAAGTTTGAAGATAGTGAATTGTAAGCATTATTGTTCGAAAACTTAGTTCAAACGCAGAAAGCACTGACTAATAAGTTAGGAGTCAGTGACAGAGTAGTGGCAAACGTTCAAATGCCATAGGAAAGATTCAAAATGAACGAAAATGGATGCCACACGATTTGACCGAAATGGCATTATGAATCGATACAACATCGCACTGTCTTTGCTTGCCAGGTAAAAAAGAAGAGTTTTTAAAAGAAGTGTGCATTTGATGGGATCAACGGGCTGGGCTGTAATACGAACTGCTTAAATCGAATGAAACCTATGCAGTTTTTTATGTGAAGTTTAACTTAAGTATACATTTTCGGGAAATAATAATAGTCTTATACCCTAACGCTAACGTTTTCTCAATCCCGTAGTGACTTGCACAGTCATACGAAAGGCTTGATATGAAAGGCTTGATATGAATCATATGAAAGGCTGATTTTCTCGTTGTCTTAGGTACCATGAATACATGCCATTCATCTTTTCCTACATTTACTTTTTTGAATAGTAATTCATTACTTATTATATAACCGCCTACTTCTGCTTTTTCACCTATTGTTCTATCTTTAACGTTTTTTAATAATATATTAATCTTCATTGCAATATCCTTATCTTTTCTTTATAATATCAAAATTTCGTCTTTCCAAATATCTATACAAAAAACACGTTAGCGAATATTTTGATTTACGATATGAAAAACGCCGTCTTGATTAGATATCGAGTCTCAAAGTTAAATTCCCATATAGCGATGAACCAACGCGAATACTGGGCAATCGCATTATAATTGAAATTCTTACGCGTAATATTATTGCTTCGCACGCTTACCATTGGTGTTTGTCTTATCCTCGAACTTACATTGTTTGACTGCGGTATCAGAGGTGCTCGCTGAAAGTGCTCGCTGTAACCAACTCGAAGATGTACACGGCATCGTTGTTCCTGGTACCGCTGCAGCTCGCAACGATTAAAGTAGATGTACCTGTCTGCTAATGTTCATTCGCTCTCTTCGGTTTTGCTCGATGTTTTCGTAAGACACGATGTCATGGTACATTGCCTCTATATCATTATAATGTAGAGATAGTATGTACTGGCTGAAATCTTTTGACCACAGACCTGATATTTATTTCTTCGTTTTATGCATATCTAATCGCAGATTTCTACTCTTTCTATTTCTCATGTCTGGTACCACACTATACACCGCTGCTGTTTTTGTCATTTGGTACTCCATAAATCGGTTAATCTCTGCTCAATGATTTCGCGAAGTTCTCTTTGCGCGTTAGCCTCTAGCTGCGCTCGTTGTAACTTAGCTTGCATACGTAGCAGCTGCTGTCTGAATATAAATATTTTTTTCCTTGATATTCCATTGTTGATGATTATCCGACTTCTGAATTGTTAGGAGATTAATAACTCCAACGTGTAGGTGTTGTTAGGATAAAACAGTAAATATAACGTTTCTTTATTTCAACTACTAAAATTACACTTTATTGTACTTATATATAATCTGTAATATATTCCTGATAGATAATACACTATATAAAACTCTGCGCTCGTGCACCACGATTCACATCTGATTATCTCCAAAATCATTCTGCTTACACCCAATCATTTTCTCAACTCTACATCTTCGTTTTCATTACTTGTGATCTGCTTAATTGCAGTTTTTCCCCTCAGGTATTTCGAGTGTTGTTTTTCGTCTCGTCTAACGGTACTTTTCGGTCGTTCTAGTACCTACGCACACTCTTTCGTAAATACAACACACTCTAACGTAAGTTTTCACCTCGATTTTTTAATATAAATAATGCAACTAAGAATTAACCTTAAATTTATGATATTTTGTATTTTTGGTTTTTAATTTGCACAAAATTACCAATTAAAAGAGTTTACTGTATACTGCTTTATAAATAAAAAAATATTATAATAATATAAAAATTTATTTTTAATAACTCACTGTTTACTTTTACAAAGTCTATATTATTAATTCTAAATATATTTTGTGGTTTACTTAATTTTCATTTGTGATTTTCCTTTAAATATTTATGTAATATTATAAATAACATTAAAGTACTAGTAGCAACACGATGAATCTTATTTATCTTTTTTAATGTCTTTCTCACACTCTCTCTTCCTCGCTCTCTCATTCTCTACCTTATATATTCATCCATGCATACAGAATAGAGTTCAAAATGGCATTGACTTCCGGTATTGCATAATGCCCAGGAATTTCGTGTCCGGTCGGTTACATAGCAGCAAAGCTGCACTATATAGCAAACGAAGAAGCGACAAAGCACGCTTTTCTCACTGCACATATATAACATAAAGGGATATAGAAGAGAAAGAGAGACAAAGATAAAAGATAAGGAGAGGGAAAAGCCGAAGTTAGAACGAGATAACACGCCAAACAAGTATGGAGCGATAGGCAATGCTCCAAAAGCATCACTTTCCATAATATAGGCCGTTATTCTCATCTTTCCATCTTCATTCTGGCCTATTGTCCGCTACGATCTTTTTCTTGGTGAAAATTGCACTTGCGAGAAGGGTATTTTTCGATACTTTTATAAATATCGATCTGTTAACTTTTCTATGTAATAATGAGACTAACTTTATATGAATTACTAAATTCACAAAGTCCATCGTCAGAATATATAATATTCTACCATACGTCGAATTATTTAGTATTTTTGTCGATTCAAAAAAATATAACGGTTTTGCAGATTTCATTATGTACGAATTAAAACAGGAAGTAGAAATAATGCTTTGTTCGTTCTGATTCTGCCTCGTTTGTCTTTTTTGCCTGCCGAAATTCAGAGAATTGCACATTTATATCGTTCATTCTCGATTCTTTTGCGAGCAAAGAGTATTCACTCAGTTATCTCTCTCTCTCTCTCTCTCTCTCTCTTTCTCTCTCTCTGTCTCACTCTTCTTCTCTTTCTCTCCCTTTCTTTCTCTCTGTTTCTCTCTCTTTAACGGTTTGTTTGCATGGATTTGAGTTGCGGTTTTTTTAGAAACGTACTATATAGGATCGAGTCCATCGCGTTCTCGAGTCTCCTGAGAATCCAGGATATATATATACGTTAACGTACTCACTGAGTGTAGAAGGACAGACGGGCAGAAGGGTGTACGGTAGCAGAGCGTGCACTCGAGAGCCCTTTCATCCCTCCTCTATCTACGACAATAGTGAAGCGATTCGCGTTTGCACTAACGTTCGGAATTCCTTTTGTAAATATGCTACCGAAACGCTTAAGTATAATACGAGAACGACTACTATTTTCTCATCACTCTAGCCCTACAGTCCTTGAGAGATCGGGAGAATATGTTTAAGATGCCATATGAGATTGGAGAAGTATGTCGATAGTTAACGGATATTATATGAACTTCATATCATATTTCACGAATAGGCGAGATTACTCTGTACCATTTTTCTTTTACTGAAGAAAGTTACAGTATTTAAATGAGACAAGATTCCATTTGCCATTGATAAATTCTTTTTTTATACACTTTCGGTGTTGACTGGAATGCAGTAAGCTTTTTGATAATCTAAGCAATTATACAATTTATCTGATACTTAAAAAAATACTTCAATTTGCGAGTGTACATTATGAAATTTGATTCGAGGTGATAAATATCGAAAGAGCACATGTTTATTTATAAAAAATCTCATACATTCTCATATTGTAGTTTCTTAACTCATATTGTAGTTTGTTGTCGCTAATTATTTGAACTGGCAAAGCTTGAAAATATTTGCTAAAATTCTTCAATTCTTTATAGCCATCGACATTTCAAAATAAATACTTCTGGATATTTCATTCTTGTCAATAATTAAAAAAAATTATATAGATGTGAATGGGTTGGATGAAATCGCAATATGATTGTTCGAGCCTTTTACGCCCCTTATGTACAATTTAAGCTAGTAAAGGAGCACACGCGATAGAGAGAGAGAGAGAGAGAGAGAGATAAAGAGAGGTATATGGATATATGCGAAAGAACATTTATTGAAGGTTTTTTGGGCTAGTTAAAATTTATTTAATCTATAAGGATGGATAATCTCCTTGGGCTCGTGCCCAACACGTATGACAACCTAAGGTCCAGATGCATCGCTCGGCACGAGTGACTGCGATTTTCCAATTCGGCTCATGTACATATACATCTGTATAGAAAAGGGCTACAGGAGGCAGACTTTCTAACGTACCGCTCTTGTTTACTGATTGGATCCCCGCAAAGGAGGTTCAAATAAGGAAATACTGACTTTCTGTTCTTGAGGAAGTTTTGCGAGCATATTTCAATTTGGTTTTAGGCGTATCTATGCAAGGTTATGTTTTCTCGCTCGTTTAGTCAACGTGCTTGAATTAATTAAGTGCGGTGCAATCTTACTAAACAGGCCCATGGGGTTTTACCACCTACTCTGTTACTAGATCGGTAACGTTGGTGGAACCGCAATTTTATTTACCGCGACATCGGAGCAGCGATAATTTGTGAACTACATTCCAAAAAAATTTTTCGTTATTTTGAGACCTGAGACAAACCAAGCCAATTTTTTATAACTTCGAAGAAACGGGTAGTATTTAATAGGGTGAAGGCGGGTGATGCAAAATTTCGCATGCGCTTTTTTACAAATAATTTGATGCAATAATGATCATGTGATCAAGCATTATCATGTTGGAAAGTAAACGTTCCGTGTCTGGTTTCCTATTTTGGCCGATTTTCTCGGTATGCTCGTTTAAAACGCATCAATTGTGTTCGACAGAATGGTGTGTCGACAGTTTTACCTTTTCTCTACAAATTTCTCTGCAAAATCTTCCTTTTCAAACAAAGAACATTACCTTGTTTGCATTGATTTATCCCATTGACTGCAAAGGTCCTGTTGTGCCAGGCTTGACCGATAAATTTTTGCGCTTTGCATTATTGTAATTCTCTCACTTATCGTCCTCAGTAACAATTCGATGCAAAAAAATTTCTTTTTATCGGGTCGAAGAACACATGTCGAATCAAAATCAATTTTCGATGTTTTGCTTCGTCTGTTCCTGAAAAATCCACTTAAGTAAATTTTGGATGAATTCTAGTGAGTTTAGACTCTTCGTACAAAATAAATCGTGTACAAAATTAATCTAACAAATGATTGATTTAGTTTCATCAAATAAATTATATTAAGTGTTCTAGTTGGTACAGTTTCTATCTCAAGTGTGGAAGAGAAAGCTGGTCTATAATTTTAGAAAGAGAAAGATATAGCTTGCATTCCTTGTTTAATGGTGAACCAGTATCAGTATTGCCAACATCTAAAATATCTCAGGTCGATGAAGATGAACATTAAAATCCCAGCTTTTCGATCCTGTTCTATCTTTAATCCTTCAAGCCTTAAGCTAGTAAGCGGCCCCTCACGGTTCAACACCTTGCTTATATTATATATATATATATATATATATATATATATATATATATATATATATATATATTCTGTCAGTCCAGCGTGGATGCTTGCGCATCTTCTATAAAAGCCTTTTGATGATTTATTTACACTGCATATACATATAGATATATCTAGTGGTCCGACTATCTAAAATCCGATATATCTAATCGACGTGCGGCCCTCGACAACGCGTGGACGCTGATATTTCGTAGATATAATCCGACTGGTGTAAGTCCATGGGATTATAATATCTCGCGAGGCGGCTAAGTGTCCGTGCAAGCCGAGGGGATGAAAAGCGTCGTACCGTGAATGGCATCGGTGTTCGTGGCCCGCGTCTACACAGCCATAACTATAGCCGCAAGAACCCATGTAGATACTGCGTAGCTCTGATAGTTGTCAGTTTTTAATTTAAATTTAACACTGATTTTTTAAGCTGATATTTTTTATATACTCAAAATAATTTATTAAAATAAAGTAAGTATTTATCCAAATAGTATTAATTTAATTTATTGTCTGAATTCGTCCGCGACTAAATGGAAGATACATAGAGAGTAACCCACACGTAAAAATGATCTACTTTAGCAAATCATATGTTATTATTATAAAACGTAATGACACAATGCCCTTATTATAAAAAAGAAACTAATTAAATGAATTATCTTGTTCAATCCAAAGAAATTCTGTATTTCATTAATCCAGAATTATTTAATTTGAAAAATTAAATTTTAAATTTATAACGTTGTCTAACATTAAATTTTTTATTAAACATAAATGTATTATCTGTTTCATGTTTTTTGTTCGATAAAGTGATCACCAAAAAGATTACATTATAAATTTTGTCCAAAATAAATTTTTTTATATATTGTCGACTAAATTTATGAAGAGCCAAAAGAATATTGACGTTTCTTTTTATTCGTATTTCATTACATCTCTTTCAAATTGTGATTTGAATACTAGAGCGTATATGGAAATAACTATCTTTTGTAACTCTGGAGTTGCGTTGGAACAGAAATTTTACATAAACAAATTCACTAAAATAAGTAATATTATGTTATTCAAATTTAAGCAATCTAAAAACTAAAATTACTCAACTAACTATATTTTTTCTATTTTTGTTGTTTGTAATCGGTATCGTTTTGAATTATTAAATTTGATTATTAATATCTTTTTCGTTTATTTTATATCATTTTTTATACCTTTCAAAACTTCTAAAGCCATTAAATTTATGAATTCTTTACAAATTGTTTTTCACAAGTATTCTTACTTGTGAAAGAAACTTTACCTCGACCCTTTTGGGTATATGTGTAGATATGTTGTTTTAATACAAAAGAATCGACTTGCTGTATGATTTTAAAATAGTTAACATTGTAAGGAGAACCGAATACACCATTCGTGATGAGGAATGGTAATCCTCATTACGAAGCTCTGGTAAGAATCGAATTCATGCAACGAAACGCTTCAAGATGGTATTGCACACTTTGCTTCAGTTTCTATTATATTAATTACTTCTGTACAACGATGCAAAAATTCATTAAATTATAATTAATATACATCATACAGTCATTATGCTCTTTATTATTTTCATGAGAACAAATCAGTATATCGATTTTATTCCATTTCTGGAGTCCAGTTTTTACAAGAGTATTTCATTGAGAATCTGAAAATATTTTACATAAAAAACAAAATAATTCGTCAAAAATAGGAAAAAATATGAGCCAAATTCGATTAACTTCTTTCACATTGCTCACCATTTTGCAAGTTTTACTTTGAAAATATTAAGCTATAAAAAATTCATATTGTGGTTTTTAAATACTCGTTTTGACGATCGAAAATTTGTGTTTTTATTTTTGAAGTTTTCAGATTCCTTATTTAAATAGATTTTATGCCAATATTTTTTTAATTTAATTTTGTAGGTCATAGAGCTAGATTTGTTATAAAATTATCTCAAAAAATATTTATAGGAGAGCAAAACTTTTTATCTCTATTAGAATTAATATTAATAATCAATTATCAGTGTTCTTGTTATTTATTTTAATTTATAATATTTTCCATTGATCACAAAATAATTATAGTACCAAAAAATGGAAAGAAACGAATTCTAATGGCGCTGCTGTAGTATTCAATAGTATATTGTGTTTACATAACGTATTGCCATCTGTTGGCATCATGGGTTACCTGGTACATCTGCTCACCGTAGCACTGACGAGTGACGAGGCGCTCACTGATCAGCTGATTCAGTGTGCTTTTGACTGTAATACGTATACGTTTATGACTGGTGTGTCCAAAATCAACACTCGATGGTATTGAGAGACTAGGTGGTGGCAAAACAATATATTATAAACTAATTAAAAAGCATACTGTTCTAGACAACAAATATGAGGCTATACCTATTATTCGTTGATAAGATAGTGGTGAAAATATCAAGCATAATACTAAAAAGTTAATGGATATTTGAAGAGATGATATGAATTATTAGATAATTGGAAAATGTGTCATAGAGTGAAAACAAAGAAAACGACATCATCGACTTATAGAACTGCTATTTTGTAGTCTCTTTTACTCTTACGGATTAAAATATAGAATTAATTATTTCGTAAACAAAAAAAAATTTGGATTTAATATGAATTTATTGCAGACTAAAGTTATAATTTCTAAATTTATATTTGTTATTAGTTTGTTAAGTATATTTTCATATACTTCATCACTGCAGTGTAAAGGAGAGGATAATCAGAATGTTGATTGGTAAGAAAATAAAATTAAAGTTTTTAAATAAAGTTTTTGAAGAAATACAGTTTATTTAATAGACTCATTTTTTCAGGTACGTATTGTATAAGATACCAAAAATACCTGATAGTACAAATTCTTTGATTAAAAAAGGAGTTGCTTATTTGTATATGGATAGTACAACTTTCACAAATGGATGGACTTTATCCAATAAGGATATTTCTACAAATAATTCCATTCCTGCATTTACACTTGCACCGTTTTATGATGACGTAAAAATTATTAATATATAAAATTATATTTGTACTCATAACAGTTTTTATATAAACATAGACTTTTCAAAATTACAGAATATTTCTAAAAATATGTTATGGTTAATATATAATGACCAGCCACCAAATCAACCTTCCAAGTTTAATAATGGTCATGCAAAAGGAACTGTTGTTGTAAATGATAACGCAGGATTTTGGTTAATTCATAGTGTACCTGGATTTCCACCAGAACCAAATACTGGTGAAAATGTTCCACATTCTAAAATAGAAAATACTGAAAAACCTTTAAATATAGACAAGAAACAACTACCAAATGGAGGATATGCATATCCTTCATCTGGCCAAGTTAATGGGCAAAGCTTTTTGTGCATATCCACCAATAAAGATAATTTTAATGTAATAGGAAGACAGTTAATGTATAATCAAATTATAGTTTATAGAAGAAATATTCCTACTAATCTACTAAATAAATATAGTGATCTTGTTAATGCAGCTAATCAAATGCATATTAAGAAAGTACCCTACAATAGCAAGAAAAACTTTTATTCTACAGGTGGAATGGAATTTGTTTCATTTGCTAAAAGTAGTAAATGGCAAAAAGGTATGGAATAGAAACTTACCTAAAATATTAAATATATTTATCAGAAAATATTTATATTTTAAAATTTTTAAAGACTTGTACGATGATTTCGTTGCACCACAATTGAATACTGATTTATATACAGAAACTTGGCTTAATGGACGTGGTAAATTACCATCTGAATGTAATCAAACTAGGTAAATATAAAAAGAAATTTCTAATTAACTTTGATTTAAAATATATTTTTTGTTATAGAGTTTTCAATATTCAATCCATTTCTTTACCAAGTGCAAATGTTCAATTTAAAAGTTCTCATGATCATTCTAAATGGGCTGTATCAGTTGAAGGAAGTGCAAAATTTTCTTGGGTTTGTGTGGGTGATATTAATCGAGCAGTAAGTAAACTCTTATTTAGTTGTATTGATGGCAATTATTTAAATTTTATTTTATCATGTTCAAATATATTATATTATATAGAATTTATAAAATTTTCAGAATACCCAATTTGATAGAGGTGGAGGAACAGTATGTTTGAATTTGCCTGAACTATGGAAGAATTATAAGAATTCAATTAAAGATGTTGAACCATGTCCAAAGATCACCAGTAAAGGATTTTTGGACCGTGTAAAATCCTGGTTTGGCTGGAAATTTAACAATCAATAAGATCAATGATAATTGTATATGATCAAATAGCTTTTAATATTATAATAGCAACAATAAGAATAGCAATGCAATAATACTCAATGAATATTATATTTTTTGGACTGATATATTTTTTATATTCTAATTATGCTGTATAAGATATTTATTTTTATATTATAAATAAATATATTTATAAATGTTTAAATATATTTTATTATGTAAAACTGTATTATAATTGTTTCTTCAATTATATTTACTATACAGAATTCATAATATGACATACGTATATTATTTCTTTATTATTATATATATTATATATTATTTATATGCGTTTATATGCAGATGCGTATGATTATATATATATGCATGCATGTATGAGAAGATATCGCCCCATTGTGTGTGCATTGGACATATGCACAGCTGGTATGCATGCGTATGCACCTATATTTCACCTTAAGCATTGCACCTATGTATGTGTGTGTGTGTATATGTATATATATATATATATATATATATATATATATATATATATATACACTGAAGAATATATTCAACATGGCGTATGTCCAGCCCAAAGAATCCACAGTCCAGCCTTCAAATGGAATAAGAATAACACGAGTCAATTGAATTTGTATGCAGTCGTAAAGTATAATTATAAGTAATATATATAATATAGTATAATTGTGAAATAAGATCGAACATGAATTCAATTCAGTTTTACAACGAAAATTAAAATTTGGAGATCAGGTATTTATTATGGTTGTGTATGTATTATTGTATACGTATATACGCCATAAATGCATATACTAGAATAATTTCTAGTGTCAGTTTGTCAATTCAATCGGGGACTCAATGCGGGAATAATGGAAACAGTGACTATATGACTATTATATATATATATATATATATATATATATATATATATATATATATATATATATATATATATATATATATATATATTACCCTGATTCCTGAGCGCGCGTTGAGTGATCTGATAATGTTATAACGTTCTCTATTTGATGATATATAATTATCATTTATTATATATATAATTAGGCATGTGATATATGATGTTCCTTGATCGTTGATCCATCATCCGCTCTTGAAATCGTCCGTTGTCATCTCGAGATAGGATAATGGGATGTTGGGAGCGCCATAAAAATCGAATTTGTAAAAAAGTTTGGGATTGAAGATTGAACAGTATTTTTTAATTGTATAGAGTAGTGTGAAATGAAGTCAATAAAATCACGCAATAAGGCGTTGGCGCATGAAATAACGAGGATTTGTTTTCATGCTATACATATAACCACATAACCTTTAGTTAAATTTATGGAGCCAAAACAATTCATTCATTCAACAAACAATTTCCTTTATACTCCAGTGTCTACATAAGTTAGTTGGTACGTAATATTTTCATATTTTGCTAGATGAGATTTTTCTATTTATTTATGTTAAATCTACAATTGCGTTAGATCTCTATTTTTTATTATCTTAATTTTATTTTATATCATTTCTGTTTTGTACTAAGTAAAATATTAGAATTATTGTATCTTTATAATTTTAAAAGTTTTGAAACAAAACAATTAGTTTTATATTATATATTTCTATGCTAAGATTTTTCATTTACGAAGACATACAGTAAAATATCAACTAATAGAAGAAAATGATTAAATCTTCTGGTCACTTGACAAAGCTTTTATTGCCTTATTGTTGCCTGTTAAGTCATTGATTAATATCAATCAATGCAAAATGAGTGAAGTTGATGATGCAGCAAAGATCATTGGAAATGGGTGGCAGGACTGTGCTAGTTGGCTGATAAGATGTAGAGCATTAAGAGCTGATCACAAAGCCAATTGGCCAACAGCTAAAGCTGTGGACTTGGCCTGTATTTTACGGGATGGAGTCCTTTTATGCAATCTTTTAAATACTATAGAACCAGGATGCATAGAGAGCAAAGCTGTCAATCAAAAGCCTCAAATGGCACAATTTTTATGTTTACGCAATATACATGCATTTTTATCTGCCTGCACCAATGTTTTTGGTTTAACTGCCTCTGATCTTTTTGAACCTTCAATGTTGTTTGATCTTTCAAATTTTCATAAAGTTTTATGTACACTTGCTGCATTGTCAAAGTCTCCTCCCTTTAAGAACAAGGGTATAGAGTAAGTAAAATTGTTCAAAATACAAAAATTAAATCCTCTTGTCATTCTAAAATATAAAATTATATATTTTTTTAGAGGTTTTTCTGTTAAACGTGATCGATCCCAAGAAGAAATTTATAAAGATTTACAAAGTGCGGGAGTAGGGTAAGTTTTAACATGTGCCATAATTCTTATAATATTACTCTAAAGGACATTTTTTCCATTACTTTATTGAGATATATCTAAAAAAAAAATACTTATTCAGAATAGTATTTTAAGTATTGAAGAATTTGATGATAGCAGCATCTATTTTTCTGAATAGATTGATAGTCCTTTAATTAATATTTAATATTAATATTCTTATTAAAATAAGCGTTAGCATCAATTGACAAATTAAATTCACAATCATGTCTAGTAACTTTTGTGGGTTTAGTTCTAACACACCAGTGGTAGCATTTACGATTAAAACTAGAGCTACGGACCCAGGTGACTCAAAAGTTTACCATGAGTTAATCTGCTTTTCGCAGAAAACTTCTCAGCACAACTGGTTGACTTGCTTAGAAGAGGAGGTACGCGTTAAATAATAACTCGCTGCATTGTTTACGTGTTGCTGTTAGTTACCAAGTATTTTAGGCCTAACAATTGTAAAAGATGTTGTAGAAATGAAAAATATTAATTTTTGTATTGTGACTTTGTGCTGCTTGAAGAAGTATTTTCATTATTGCGACAAAAGTCAGTGTTTTACAGTATAGACAAAAAATTGAACTTGTTAATATAATAGATGAAAAAACTGATGAAAGCTGAAAATTTAATGATTTATACCAAAGGAATTGTTTTTTTTTAAAAACAGTTGCTTTTATTTTTCTGAAATAAAAGTAACCTACTATTTACATTTAAAACTATAGCTTAAAGATTTTCCACATTCATTACAAGTAAAATAAACAAATAGTTAATTACATTTAAATAACTGTAATTGAATAATAAAAAAAATCCAATGTGTCAGGTATAAAATCATTCAATTATACAGAAAATTTATCTAAGTTACATTGTCAAACCGAAAAGAGACCTGATGTCTGCATGCAATAGTTTATAGGAAACGTGGATTTTAATATTGAGTATATACGTTCTTTTTGTAATGCGCTAAGAGCAAGTCATGTGTGTAAAGCGTATATATATATATATATATATATATATATATATATATATATATATATATATATATATATATATATATATATATATATATATAGACATATACATAAGCCTTACACATATATATTTTATACTCGCTTACTGCCTTGCACCTTGCGGATATACGTTACATACACTAGGCTTAATACAAAACGTTTTATTTGTGATATACATTTACAATTTTCATCGAGTGGGCCGATATTGTATACACATGGCTAATCTATACATATGCCGCCGAATTAATAGTTGCGTGTTCGCGCTCGGCTGTTCCCACGCTCCGTTTTTTTTTTTTTTTTTTTTCTTTTACATATACGCCTGTAGTTATGCTGCATGGCTATTCATGTTTATGTGCACCTGCAAAGGCGAGAGGACGAGAGCCGCCGTAGGCGTTTTAGGAGGCGCGAGGGCGGTGGCGCAGCGGCCGACGGGGCAGCTGCCAGCGATACCGGGGGCGACGATTTGGTCGCTGCTGAGGAGGATGGCTACGGGGCCTTTTACAATCAGGAGCGCAGTGAAAAAATCTACAAGGATCTCTGTAGCTTGCATCTGCCGCCTCCTTTGCCGACTTCACAGGTTGTTCATGTTGTGTTTTTTTTTCATACTTTCTTTTCTTTCTATATCGTGAGTTTTTTTTTATTCCATCTACTTTTTGTCTATGCTGGTATATATATATATATATATATATATATATATATATATATATATATATATATATATAAAATTGAGCTTCGAAAAGACAATTCGGACTAGTGGCCGAATTATTTTTTCTATTGTTTCTAATTATACAGCTGAATCACGAAGAAGAGAATGCCGCGATGCAGGGAGTGGATTTTTGTCAAATATTATATAATTTGTTCTTTAAAAGCTTTTCATAATTTTTCTAAAGTTAAACAAAAGATTTTGGAATAATTCTTGTAATACTTTACAAGATTTATTTTAAGTATTTATCATATGTGTACATTAAATTTAAGATTTATTTTATAGAAAAAGTTTATAATTATTATAATCTAAATTTATCATAATTATATAAAAAGAGTTTAGCCGGTTAAAACAAGTAAATAAATAATAAATAAAAATATGTATATCAATTTAAATTTAAATGAAGAAATTAAATGTAAATTACAATGATTGAATAATAATTTAATTAATATTTAATTTAATTAATAATTTTAATTTCATATAATTTTTTAAAAATTTGTTTAACTACTTTCGTATTATTTTAATTGAAGATACAAAAATCGACTTAAAATCTGTTAATCAAAGGGGTTGTCGTGTCAAGTTTTACCGATTTACCGATCGAACCAAAAGCATGGCTTTAATGTATGATCTAAATTCGAATATTTACAATTTATAATAAGACAATAACGATCAGTAATATAATTTTCACCTACAATTAGCCTTGATTGAATTAAACTTTGATTAAAAATGAACAATTGTATATTCATTTATGATATATTAGTAATGTGATTATAAGTATAATAAAATCATTTTAATTTACAATTAATTCAAAATAATGAAATAAAAGCAGCATTCTCATCTTTCGTGTGGCATGATTAAAAATCGCAGCGAATTTGTATACGCATCTATATAGTATACGTTATATAGCATAGATCGATGTATACTTAACCATTAAAAAAAAGAAAAGGAAAAAGATTGAAAACAAAAAGAAAAAAAATACACCTTACGAAGATGTTCTCTTTCTACATTCCTGATCCTTCCAAAATATATACATCCACTGTATAAATACATTGCGGCTAAGTGACAAAAAAGCACGCGGAAATATAACATAATACATAGGAGGCAGCGGCCGCGGTGACGAGCGGTGGCGAGAAGCGCGACTACGTCATCCAGGAGCTGGTCGAGACCGAGCGTAATTATTCCGAGGTGCTGAACAGCCTGCTGAAGCACTTCGCTAGGCCGCTCTCGGCCCTGCTCAGGCCCGAGGACACCGCGCGGATATTCTTCGGTATCAAGGACCTGGCCGAGATACACGCGGGCATTCACAGCCAGCTGCGCAAGGCCCGGGACGGCGCGGCCCTCGGCCAGGTCTTCCTCGAGTGGCGGGAGAAGTTCCTGATTTACGGCGACTACTGCGCCAATCTAACCGGGGCCCAGACCATCCTCCACGACGTCTGCGCGAGCAACGACTCCGTCAATCAGGAAGTTATCGTGAGTATTATTACACGTGCATGAATAATGTAATATACACCTGTGTATAATTTTTACTTTCCTTAATGATGGGAAGACGATGGCAAATTCGCGCATTATGTTTATCAGCCTTGAATTTGTAGATCAAGGGGATGTCGAAGTCAGTTTCTGCTGATCGTGGGAAAAATACTCTGTTAAAATAATCTAATATCTAAATATTAAACTATTGAAATTTTTAACCAAACATATACGACCTTTATTTATTTCTACTTTAAATTGTTGCGTAGTTTCAAGGTGATTCGTAAAACCGAGTGAAAAATCTTATCTTTAATTGTTCTGAAATTTTTAAACGTTCTCATTTCCATCAGGCTGAACGAATCAATTTGAAATTTTACAGTAATGTTAAATAGACGTAAATAAAGGACATAATTAATTCAAATTTAAAATAGTTTAATATTTACGTATAAAAATCTTTGAAACAGAGTATTCTTTACTCAATCGGTATAACAGAACAGCCGACACCCCCTGTCAATACAAAAACATTTATAATCTTCCTAATCTCTGTTGTCAGCTCATCTACTTGTTATTTTACAATGTTTTCCTAAACTATATCGCAATATTATAGATTCGAATCAATATTATCAATACTACTCTTTATATCTGAATTTCATTAACAAATATGAGCTTTCAAATTCAGAAAAAATATTTTACAATATATACTTTAAATACAGCGAAGCTATTAATTATAACTTTTGTTAAAAATTTAGTATTACCACTTAATTCCAATTATTTAATACTAATAATTATATAAATTAAGCAATGTTTTTACTTTTCTAATTCAACGTAGAGGTGTCAGCAGGAAGCAAACAACGGCAAATTTAAATTACGAGACATTTTATCTGTCCCGATGCAAAGGGTGCTGAAATATCATTTATTACTGGATAAGCTCATTGAGGAAACGCCGCGAGAATGGATCGAGGAGAGGCGTCAGTTGTCTCAAGCTCGCGAAATCATGGTGGATGTAGCCCAATATATTAACGAAGTTAAACGCGATTCGGATACGCTTGACATTATCAAAGCGATACAGCGTTCAATAGTGGACTGGGAGAGGTCGGAGGACATACAGTTGAAGGATTATGGGAGGCTTTTAAAGGACGGTGAATTAAAGGTATAAAAATAATTTTATAATAAACATAAAATAATGTTTTATAAATTCAATAATTAATAATTAATAAATGAATTAATAAATGATAAAATAACTATTAGGGGAAATTCTAATTTGGAAGAACAGATAACTAGAAATATTAATATTATTACAGGTGAAAGCTCACGTTGACCAACGAATAAAGGCTCGATACGTCTTTATTTTCGAGCAGGTGGTTTTGGTCTGCAAGGCCGGTAGGGGAAATCAGTTTTGTTACAGAGAGACTATAAGACTAGACGAGTATCGCGTGGAGGACCATACGGCCAGAAAGACACTCGGGCGGGATTCCCGTTGGTCGTATCAGTGGCTGCTCGTGCACACAAAGCACCAGAAGGCTTACACACTGTACGCGCGCACCGAGGAGCAAAAGCAGATGTGGATGAAGGCCCTGCAGGACGCAATGGATAATATATGCCCGGCCGCGTGTCGGAATACCAATCACAAATTTAAACTCACTACCTTCGATAGCCCGCGCACCTGCGTGCGCTGCAGGAAGTTTCTTAAAGGGAGAATTTTTCAAGTAATTTAATAAATTATTATACTTTTAAACAATTAAATCCCATTTTTAATCATTCACGCCTTTATTTAGGGTTATAAATGCGAAACTTGCCGTTTATCAGTTCACAAACAGTGTATCATGCATTCCGGACGTTGTATGCCGGTACCGCCTCCCCCGCCACCCCCGCCACAGCCGTTTGAACGCGAACTGTCGGGAAAGCTGTGGTACGTGGACGAGATGGGCCGAGATGCCGCGTCGCAGAAACTGGAGCCCCGGGAGAATGGGACTTATATGGTCCGCGTCCGTCCACCGTTAGGGCAACCTCGGCTCAAGGACGAAACAAATTATGCTTTAAGTATAAAGTGAGTATAAATATGTATACTAAAGTAATTAAGTTTTAATAAGTGCTTACTTAAATAAATAAATTAAATTAATTAAAGTAAATAAATTAATACATTAATTAAATTAAGTGCTTATTTTAAATAAATGTTGGAAATAATTTTTATTAATTTTATTTTTAAAAATTTCTGTTAATTTGTATAAAAATTAAAACATGATTATGTTTTTTTGAATTATACTTATTCAATGAATTATTCATAGTTTCGTCCATTTGTTATTTTTACAACTTTTTAATTGCAGAGCTGACGGCGTCGTGAAGCACGTACGAATATTCAAGCGCAATGTGGATCGAGCTGACCTTTATTATCTAAGCGAATCTCGATTCTTTAAAAGCGTCGTCGAGCTTGTTGAATATTATGAACGCGTACCACTATCAGAAAACTTCGAAAATCTGGATCAGCGTCTTCTTTGGCCGTTCCGACGTGCATTAGCTAAAGCTCTATTTGATTTCCGTGGTGGTGAACGCAATCAACTCAGTCTGCGCAAGGGCTGTCGTGTAGTTGTTTTAAGTAAAGAAGGTGATAGCAAAGGATGGTGGAAGGGAAAGATCGGCGATCAAGTTGGTTTTTTTCCCAAAGAATATGTCGAGGAAGAATGATATATTATTCACGCGTGCGCTACGATTTATTGTTATCAGTAACGTTTACGTATTCAATACAAAGATTATACTGCGATATAACTAAGACATGGTGCTGCTTCTTCCAACCTTTCTGGTTCTCGATAAATAGTATGTTAAATAAAATTAAGCATAAGCACAAAATTAGAAATAGATACTCGCTGACAGCAAGGTGAAGTTTTCGAATGTGGACAAAATCATTTAAAAACTCGTCCAGTGGCAAAAGTATATAGTTTTAATTTCGTCAATTTTATTTAAATAACTATTTTTTATAAAACTTTATACAGCATAGCTTTAATACTGATTATAAAATCTTGATTATATCTAGATGTTTTCATTACAAACATGTTTGAAATTCATTTTCATCGTTTAAACGATATTTTAATTAGTTTATATATAAATAATGTTTTTAACCATTCTTGTAAAAGTGTTGATAAAAACTGTACTGGTGCGAGTTCAAATTGTTTGAGATAAAGAAATGAGTTATTTATAAAATTTATAAAAAAAGATTATCTATAATGTAGATTAATTAATTTAAAAATTAGTTAATTTTATTGTTATAGATGTAGTTATATGTCTATTAAAATTCTTTATAAGAATGTTATAATTAGTCATTGATCCAAGTTCGATCACTTTACCTTAACTGTACTACAAGATCATAGATATAAAATAAAGAAGTTTCATGTTAAAGAGATGGGAAATTTCCTTTATGAAAAATCCCAAAAAATGTATAAAAATTAATTATAAAAAGGCGTACACGATTAAATGTATATGTATATGTAATTTTATTAGGGATATATGCATTTTAATAAATACATCGATATTTTTCTTGTTAGTAAAAGAGAAAGTAATATTTTTAACTTCTGGAAAACGTTCTCCAATTGTGCCAATTAAAGACTTGAAAATCTATTTAAAAAATATATGAATATTGTATTTATTTCCTTTATATACCTTTATGACCTAGTGAAAACAAACAATTTTAAGATGATCTTTTTAGAGCAAAATTTATGAATTATTTATTATTTATGTCAAAATTTCTACAGCAGAATTGCATTTATATTCTATTAAAATATAACTGATTCTTTATACTGTACGTGCTTGAAGAGTAAATTATGTTGGTATTTATGGGGTTTGTATTATCGACATTGCAATCACACGCACGCGCGCGCGCGCACACACACACACACACACACACACACACACATACATACATTCATATATATATTTAATTATAGAGATTACTATATAGATTATATATTATATGATAAAGACGCAATGATCACGCAAGCATGTTTACAAGATAAACTGATAAAAGATTCAAATAGTGAAAAGAGTGCCTTTATTGATAAGTATCAGATATTTTATGCTATATACTTACAGAGTGACTCAGAGGATTAGGTATACTTTTAGGTATATGTCGCACCTTCTCCTGCCTTTACACTGCTGCAAGTTATCTCCGATACCAGTATTACCTGGTATTCTGGTATTACTTGGTATTACTTGTTGATCGGCAATCATTGATATTAGTTTATGTATTGAAAAGTGTTTACGTGGTCGAAAAAATGGCGTCCACAGATTCAAGTGCTCCAAAATTATTTTCTCGTTCTGAAGTTGCAAAACACAATGATAATAATAGTAATTGGATTATCATACATGAATCCGTATATGATGTTACCAAATTTTTAGTCGAGGTAAATTAAATAATAATATTAATTAAAATAGTTCATTTACAATCATAACCTATTTCATCAAATTATAAGTTAAATTTTTGAACCTGATTTAAATAATTAACAATTTTGCACACCGGTATTAATATTTTATTGTTTAGCATCCTGGAGGTGAAGAAGTACTTCTAGAACAAGGTGGTCGTGATGCTACAGAACCATTTGAAGATGCTGCACATTCTACTAATGCTAGAGAGATGATGGTCCCTTATAAAATAGGAGAGTTAGTAGAAGTTAGTATTTCATAATATATAATAAAACATTAATTAGTTATAAATTTCTTTTTTTATTCATATAATTTTTTTATTCTTTCTTTAAAAAATAGGAGGAAAGAAAATTAGAGGATAAAAAATCTAAATATTCATCAAGTGGTCGTCCGGGAGATGACAGGTATTTATATAATTTTAAGCAGGCTTTATTATGTGCATTAAAACATTTTTATTGCTTAAATAAATTTAATAAATATTTACAGTGTAAATTATTTGCCATTATACATTTTTAAGCTATGAACGAAGACAATGAAATATTTTTTTATAAAATATTTTGCAGTAACTTACTGCAGTAACACTGCCATAAATTTATTATATATCAATCTATCATAACAAGTGGTATTTTTTGTAGTTAGAACTTGCTCTTTAAATTTATTGATTTTATATTTATTAATACAGTTTTTTTCTGAAGTTATTAAATGATTGTCATAACTTCAAATACATTTTGAAAACAGTATATATAGACGTTTAAATTTGTATAAAAACTAAACAATTATTATTTTTACTAAATTTTATTCAAATCGTAAATATTATTTATTTATATAATGGTTTTAAATATCAATTAAAAAAATTTTATAATCGCTTTTCATAAAATACTTCATAAAGTGCTTTTTTAATGTTTGCTTCGTGTTCTGTTGCGATATATATGTATACAAATTACACTAGTTGCTGCGTGGTGATGTGACAATTGACAATTGCAGTGGCTCTTGGAGATCCTGGTTGATTCCGATTGCATTGGGTGTGCTGGCAACACTCGTGTACCGTTACTTTAACACCATTCTCTATTAGGATGTGTTCAATCGGCATTTTTTACTACAACTGATGGTCTATAATGCTGTTGTTACAAAAGATACGTCAGAAATACTCAGATTATGAACAACTATACCAGATGAAAATATATAAATGTTATTTCAAAAACATTGCCGATATTATATAGAATATAACTGGAATATTTTATATCATAATGAATGAAATGGAACACTGTTTAATCAAAACCGTAAATTAATTATGGTGTAAATAATGGTATTTTTAAAACTGAATATTTAATATATCAGTTTTCAATAGTCATTGAAAATGAATATAATTAATCACTGTGTGTTTTTATATTTTGGCTACACTGTTATCTAATAATTTATTTTTAGAATTCTGATAATCATCTTGTTATTATGCATTTTACTATCTTATTTTTATTAAATGGTGACTTGTTTAATGTTATCATCAATAAATTTATATAAATTATATCTACACAATTATTTTATAAAGAGAATAAAATGAAGTTAAATAATTTTTAATAATATGAATTACAGTTTATTTCTAACTTTATCCTTTGTTATATGTTTAAGATCATAAAAAAATATTATTCTTGGTTATTATGAAGTAGATCTGTTAAATTAAATTAAATTTAAAAACTACAATATTTTTTTTAATTATTATTTATAATTAAAAATAGAAAGCTTAAAAAAAGTATTTAAGTATTATTTTTTATACAATTATTAGGAGATGGAACAATTATATATTTTTCTTACATTTAGTTTATTATTAATCAAAATTTATTGGTATACAATATGTATATATATTTAAAAATAGTTATAATGTATTTTAAATTCAATTAGAGAATTGTATATTTTTTTTAAACGAATAGATGTTAACTACAAATGCTGTATGAATTCGAAGAATATCGAGCTTCGTTTAAGCACTTAACTTTGCCAAATTTGTCAGACAAAGAATCGAATTTATATAGAAGTATAGCTATATATACCCAATCCCTTTTTGCCTTTTGGTCGTAAATTTTTCTGGTATTCCGTGCAATTAAAGCAATCAAGCTCATAAAATACGCCTTTTGCAAGCCAGTTATAGAATCATCAACCAATTATTCTACATTAAAAAATATAGGAACGTATCTTCAATAAACGCTAGAATAAATGCCGAATGATTATACAATTAAGACGATTCCAACTGAGTAATTTTTGCAACTGCTGCATGATTTATATTTCTTGAGTTTGTATATTATAAATGTTATATATAAAATTGGAAATTCTTAATTTCAAACAAAATAATAACTGTCAAATTAATTAAAAATGCATACTAATAAAATACGTAGATTTACAATTATTTTATAGTTATATATTATTTGTAGATGGGATAGTGTGCATATTTCATATTAAATTAAATTTATTTAATGTAAACTTAAAGTATCATTAATAAAAAAATAAAATTCATTTTAATTACGTACTCTAAATTTGTTTTTCAAACATTGATTTTTTATGCGTTTGTACTCATTATACTCTCCTACGATAACTGTATAAAATACACAATAAACGAGAAACGTTCATAAAGTGTGTTTTATGCGAGCTATACATAGCGGAATAAAAAATGTGGCAAAAAAGAAAAATTACATTCCGAACGTGAAAAAAAGTAGGCGACACGAGTTAATTATTTCTGTATAGTCTAACGTCTTTCGTTTGACATTCTCTATATAATAATCTGCTGGACTCGTGCCAATATGTACAGATATATGTATATATAATAGCAACGGTTCTTATATATTAGAATTACACACGAAGGCGCGTTCATGAACAATTATTAATATACATATATATATATATATATATATATATATATATATATATATATATATATATATATATATATGTATATATATGTATGTATGTATAAAGATCTCAATGGAATCAACAGGCGTTCGCGCGGCGCCGGTCGCGCGCGTGATGATATATAGTGTACGGAAGATATGTATATGTATATATATATATATATATATATATATATATATATATAAATATGCGTGACGTCACATTCTATAGATCAACGGCGATCATTTTAAGGATTTTGATCATTTATGATGTTATTTATTGTAAAGGTATTGATCGTAAATGGGATGTTGCGGTCTGTATTATATGGGACATTATATTTTATATGCGTCTTCGGCGCGGTATCACCAGCGCGACGCTAAATTGGAACGCCCGCGGAAATATCATGTAATATGCCTTTCCTTTGTAAGTTGTATATATATATATATATATATATATATATATATATATATATATATCAAATGAAGAACCTTCACCTCGAGCATTAGAGCAGAACAGCGCGCTAAGAAAGAAATATTATATATATATATATATATATATATATATATATATATATATATATATATATATATACATTGGACTGAATAAAGAAAGAAATGCTTTTTCTTTAAATTTATATATATATATATATATATATATATATATATATATATATATATATATATAATTATTTGTCGATTTTTTAATTCGTACACACAGATTTAATGCTGCAGAAAAAGTTCATATAGTATTACATAAAATGTGAACTATACAATCGTAGACAGTAATCATAAATAATCAGTTTCTGAAAAGTGCATTTAACTGTTCAATATAACTTTTATTATTCTAACTAAGTTTACTATTACGATGTGTAATATTACCGGATGTAACACAAATAATGTGAAACATATTATGAAGCTGATCATGAAAGTGAAGTTTCAATTTCCCGCATTGTATATGCAAAGTAATTTTTTTTATGTTATACACGTGTTAGCAAGTGTGCCATTAAATTATACAAAGATCGTTATCAGTATAAAAAATAAAATTCAAAATCAATAATTTGTAATATATATATATATATATATATATATATATATATATATATATATATATATATATATATACACATTTACAGAATAATTTTAAACAGACGTATATATAATATATAATTTAATATTACTAGATTTTTTCAATTTTTTTTCTTTAATATGAATTTATTTATTATACATCGATATTAGTATTTATATTAATATATAATATAATTTTTAAAAACAAATGTTTATACGTATTATAAAAAAAGGTTACAGTAAGCACGTGCGAGTAATGTGTAATAAAATGAAAGAAAGGGTATGAGAGCAAGAGAAAAGCACGCGCGCGCGTACACATAAACACACACACAGACGCGCACACACACACACACACACACACACACACACACACATCGCGCGCGTGCGCGCGTGGGAGAGAAAGAGGGGGGCGTGTATGTAAGAATATATAATAAGAAACTAGAAAAGCTTAACGGCCAGTGCTTTATAGCGCGCGACGGAATAAGCATTGCATACTTATATATATACACACATGAGGAATATAAAGCAAAAAGAGAAATACATATACAAATATAACGAGTGCGAGAAGGGGTGGTAGCGGGAGTAGGGAGTAAGAACTAAGAACGACACAGGGATTGGGGAAACCAGCGGGGTACGGTACAGGGAGGAAGAGAGGGCGCTTTGCTCACGGTGGTGGTGGCGGCGCGCGTCGACGCACGACGGTCGACGCGACGGGCGGCTCTTCTCTGTCTCTCTCTCTCTCTCTCTCTCTCTCTCTCTTGTTCTCTCTGAAAGCTCCTCGCGCGCTACTGCGTATGGGCTTATGCGCGCGTTTCGTTTCAGTAGTCCATCCCAGGTCCGAACGAGCGGATGTCATATATAAACGTGCATTTATATATACATGTATACAAGAAAGGGAGCGGAGAGACGAAGGGAGACAGGAAGAGTTTGATAAAATCGTAGCGTGAGAGACGGACAAAATAAGAACGTCGCCAGACAGCCCCAAGAGCCGTATTCTTATATATCTGCATGCACACGAGACGTTGCTGCCGCCGAGGAAACCGCATCGTACGCCCAGTTATAACAGAATGCTGCACACAATGTTGTAACCGATGTCCGCGCGCACGTGGCTTCGTCCAGCTTCCGACTAAGTAAAATTAAAAGAGAGAAGAAATTATCAAGCGAGCGGTACATAAGGCCAGTGGTGAGACGAGTTTAGGAGTGGAAGAAGAAGAAGAAGAAGGAGAGAGAGAGAGAGAGAGAGAGAGAGAGAGAGAGAGAGACTGTCGGAGAGGAAAGCACATTAGAGGCAGAGAGCGAGAGTAGCGCCGGATCGTACTCGAGGGTGTCGCTGTCGAGAGAGGAGTGTGCCAGCCGCAGGTGCGCGACGTATCCGGAGGTTTTCCACAAGCACCATCCATCCTCCCGCTCATCCTCCGGCGAATAATCACCCAAGGATTACGTAGAGCCGATCGCTGTCAGAGCGGCCGCACCTCCACCACCTCTTCCTCCTCCACCCAATACTCTTCCATATACAT
This sequence comes from Sycobia sp. Sy_11, assembly GCA_018907035.1. NCBI lineage: Eukaryota > Metazoa > Arthropoda > Insecta > Hymenoptera > Epichrysomallidae > Sycobia > Sycobia sp. Sy_11. Next base: position 558,765 of record JACCIC010000203.1, read on the forward strand.
ATATATATATATATATATATATATATATATATATATATATATATATACATATATATATACATTAGCGAATATCTACGTATATATACATATATACGAGTGTACCGCTGCTGAGCGCAGCAGGAGCAGCAGCGGGCGGCACGCGAGCAGGTGGGATAAAAAGCTTTTCTCGACGGGCGGGCAGCATTCGCAAGGAGCGAAATACATACATACATACACATATATATATATATATATATATATATATATATATATATATAAATTTCTATAAGCGTCGGCGAGGCAGCGTATCCGGCTACATTATATAGAGGAGCATCGGTTGTGTAGGCCCGCCCCCGTCCGTGAGCGCAACAAAAAAAAAAGGCATCCGAGTGCTCGTTACAGGCAAGCCGTCAGAGTGTCATGAGAGGTAGCCTCACAGCGATCCGCCCTTGTCGTCGGCCCCTTACAGAGTCATGCACGTCGCTCCCCACAAACGAGGTAAGAGAGCTCGGCGCTACGATACCGGAGCACCGGAGATTCGCACGCACATCGATCATTCATTATTTTTTTTTTCCACGTGGATTGGCGCATCAACACGCATGTATCCGTGTAATTATAGATTTGCATATGTGTATATGTATGTATGTATGTATGTATGTATGTATATATGCACACACACACACACACACACACACACACATATATATATATATATATATATATATATATATATATATATTCCCAAGTTCATTATCGCACGCTCGATCGCGCGCGCAGGACGTATATATATAATACGCTTTTCAATTGTAAATACCTCTATGGATCGAAATTCGGATAACGTTTCTGTCACCGCACACACGTACACGCATATATAACATCACGTATAAGTATTCCGATCTTTTGCATGCATTTATTTATATATACGCATGCACGTGCATACATATATATATGAGAATTCCCCGCGCGGCGCGGCGAGTTATATTTGCACGCGCGCACGGCCTCGATTTCTTCGGCCGATAATATACACACTTGCTAATACGTAATATACAGACGCAGTTATATTTGTGTTTGTATATTATATATATATATATATATATACATACACGCGATGTTTGGTATAATAATGCGAGGGATTTGGTCTGAGGAATACGAAGGAGACATCTGAGATTTTATTGTAAGGCGCGAGGCGCGACAATAAGGCGTCTGTATGTTATTCTGATGCCCCGCGGTTGCGTCAGCTCTTAAGTAGATCCAGCCGTGTCCTGTCGGACGCCGCACCGCTCACGGCGGTACGAAGCGCTCTGCGGCTGTTGTCCGAAAAATATGTATCGGCTTTCCTGTAACGCGTGTTGTTCCACTGTGTATATATATGTGTGTGTCGGTGTGTCGGTGTGTCGGTGTGTGTGTGTGTGTGTGTGTGTGTGTGTGTGTGTGTGTGTGTGTGTGTGTGTGTGTGTGTGTGTGTGTGTGTGTGTGTGTGTGTGTGTGTGTGTGTGTGTGTGTGTGTGTGTGTGTGTGTGTGTGTGTGTGTGTGTGAGTACTTTACCGATCATTGGCTTTTACCCCACGCACTTTCTTCTGGCGTTCTTCCGCCATATTTATTATATCCGCGATGCCGTAAGGTGTCGAGCTTTTCCGGACAATGTTTTATTCATTCTATGTTATGCCTGCTTATGTACTATTAGTTTTAATATTTTTTTATTCGCGAGTTTTAGTCGATAAATATTTACACATATATTTTTTACACATATAAATTTTCAATGGTTATATGTAGAACTTGAAAGCTTTCCTCCAATAAAATTGATTAAAAATCAAATTATGCATACATATATATATATATATATATATATATATATATATATATATATATATGTATATATATATATTTATTTATTTATTTATATATATAGTTTTCTGCTTCTGTCGTCTACCGTGTCAAACAAGTCGGCGTGGTGTGTTTGAGCTACGAATAACTGAATGGGTTTGTAGGTTTACACGTATATGTATTGCTGAATGAATATCGAGCGAGAAAAGTGAGTGAGGGGAAAAGGGGGGAGGGGTAGTAAAGCGGGTAAAACGCGACACGTTGCAAATATTTTTTGTATTATACGTCGCTATGCTATCTATTGATTACATATACGACTGATGCAGTTTGGCCGAATCGAGCTACTGCGCAAGATCTTGTCAGATAAATTTATGTCAAAACATAAATTATTCACTAGATGACTTCTGTCAAATGGCCCGCGTTGGACGAGCGCATTCATGCAGGATGGTCAATTTATTTTAAAAACAGAGTCGATTTATTTTCAAAGCCGGCGCAAAAGCTCTTATATAGTATGCAAGAAGTACTCGGGAGCATATATATATATATATATATATATATATATATATATATATATATATAAGTATTACATAACGAGTCAAAAGGCGCAAATAATTAACCACGATTAACGCGGATGATTCGTTGTTATAAGCGAAACGCGACGGGACGCGAGACTCAAATTTATGCTGAAGAAGTCTTCTACTTGGGGGGAGTAGTCCTCAATTAGCGTATGGGCCACCTATATATACATGTAACGATTCTTCTCAGAGAGAGAGAGAGAGAGAGAGAGAGAGAGAGAGAGAAGAGAGAGAGAGAGAGAGAGAGAGAGAGAGAGAGACAGAGTCGGGAGAAGAGAGCTAAAAACCACTTCTAACTCTCTACCACAGCTCCCGCTCTCAGAATTTCTCACGTTCGGCGCTCTGGCATTCCCGACGCGCGTGCCCCAAATTAAATTTTGTCGTTCTTGCTCTTTCTCTCTGTCTGCTTGTCTCTCTCTCTCTCTCACTTCCCTTTTTACTCGAAGTCGGGTAGAGTAACAGAAGATGCAGAAGAAGAAAAAGATCAAGATGATGAAGAAGATAAATAAGAACAGGCGACTCGCGGAAGCCGGCTTGGATTATATATATATATATATATATATATATATATATATATATATATATAATAATTTTATACATAATAATAACAATGAAAATATGAATAAATAATATGCAAAACAGCCTGCGCGAATAACTTGCGCACATGGTTCCAATTTTGGAAAACTAGTATTATATAAAATCTATATAGTCTGTGTACTGAAATCGGTGTGTGTAACGGGTGCAGCCCTTCCGAATCGAACAAACGTATGCCGACTGGTGTCGATAAGTGTACGTAATACATACAGATGTATACATGTACATATACATAAGCGGGAAAAGTCTATTATTCGCGCGCGGAACGGGGGAGACGCGAGGCGTGGCTCTCGTCTGTCACCCGCTGATAGCTTTGCGTATAAGCAGAGTCGCAATACTCACTCACTCACTCACTCACTCAGACACACACACACACACACACACACACACACACACACACACACACACACACACACACACACACACACACACACACACACACACACACACACACACACACACACACACACACACACACACATATGCGCGCGCGCACACGTATATATGCGCTAACCATCGAATGAATTACTAAAATGATAACTTTTTAAAACCTGTGACAAACATATAGTTCAGATAAGTACATGACAATAATTGTTATATTTGCATTTTTTGATAATAATACTAACAATATATATAATGAAATATTAGCCCAATGAATGATCCCAAGAAGATGGGACAAAAGTAAATTTTACTTAAAATTACTCGATTCTGCATTTCACGTGCCCAGTTATTTATTATATAAGCAATAATAAATATTTCGTTAACGCGCAGCAATCCACGTTTCGCCGCCTAGTCGCAGAAATGTGTTCGTATAAGCTATAATAATCTTACGAGACGCGAATATACTCCGCGGACCGTGCGCCGTATAATGCTTCACGATCTTCCGCATCCTATATATTACTACATTACACGCGTGTATGCGAAATAAATTATGAATAATTATTTCCGTAATTCTTGATCTACTATAAATAAAATTTAATCTCATGTTAGCCCACAATATCAGAAGGTATATATTCTGTTTAGGTAGTTTTGTGGTAAAGGCTTGAATCTATAACGCGTTTTTCTTGGGGCCTATCAGCGCCTATTCAAATACTTTACTAAATCACATATAAACGAATTAGTTTATTTAACTTATTTATATTATAAGAAATTTTTCATTCAAATCATTTGATTATTTGTACTTATGAACATAACGAGATACATTTATTTTTCTCGCCGTACATAACCCGCCTATTACTACTTATACGTGTGCGCTAAGTTTTTCTCCATTATCGTTTTTTTATTTTGGTTTTTGGTGTTAATAATTATATATATATATATATATATATATATATAAAATTACTATTTTGCTAAATATCATTATTATTATTATTTTTATTAAAATCTCTAAGCATTAAATTTTGATTTATTCTCGTTATTCTAAACGATCGGGCAGTTGTTAACAGTACAGGAAGCAATTAAATATCTTCAGAGAAGTAGTTACGATAAAATTCAAACTTCAGAAGCTGTCTTATTTTTCAATTATTTCGTTGTGCAAACAACTGTCCATTCCTGATTTTATTTTGATGCGTATGCTTCAAATCTAATTGTTTTCGAAAACTGCGTCTCCATTTTAAATTTTTATGGCAAACGCTTGAACGTTGTAACAAGTAGTTTTTGAGATTTCTCTGACCCTACGAGTAAATTGTCTCTCTATATACGTACATCCCTAATGAAGTCAACTTTATGGGAATTCGCATTACTGGATACCCAAATAATATATAACGGACTTCATGTAATCCCATAATGATTGCAAGAGGCGCAAAGTGGACCGAAAAAGACATAAAAAAATAGACAAAAAGCAGTATTAAGCAAAGCTTTTTAAAAACAGGGAGAGTGCGAGAGAGAAAGAGTGGGGGAGAGAGGGATACATAAATGCGTGTTAACCCTAACTAAACATGACCGATACATATATATATATAGGTACACACTTTCAAAGACAGCGACGACAGCGACGACACGCGCGCTCGACCTTGGCATCTCTCCACACATACATACACACACGCAGACACATATAGATAGATACATAGATATATGTCTGCTATAAGAAGGCAATCGTGCGCGCGCGCCCGCAGCGACTCCACCTTCGGTCGTTCTCCGTTATATATCTAATATACCAGTGGATAAAGCGGCTCGCCGTGTATACATATATATGAGGCGTAGGGTGTGAGCAATCGCAAAAGTGGTTACACCAATGCACGAAGTCCTCTCACTCCTCGGCCCTCGGACAAGGGGCGCGCCAAGGGGGGGGGGGTCGGCGAAAAAGGTTAGCGCGATAAAGCACGAAAGCTCGAAGCTGTCGCGAGATGAGGATAATCGCGGTCGTATGCTCTCGAGGGGTGCTCTTACAGCTCTTTTTTGTTCTGTTTTTTCTTTTTTTTTGTATATGAGGTTCCGAGATAATTTTATTGATTGTTGGACTCTACGTATAATAATACTTCGTACGATTCGCTTGAAAATTACTGAAAAATATGTAGCCCATTGAAATTTCAACATTCGAAACGAGCACCGTATGTAGGAACTCAACTTTCTTGTAAAATGGATTTTTGCGATTTAGTTGTCATATGGATAAGTTTATAATATATATATATACATATTTATATACATACACCTTTTTTTGACAATCAAGGTATGATGATCGTGGACGAATTTTGAATCTGTTTTAGAGGTAATTAACAAACGAAACTTTATTTTAAATTGCATCATAATATCGTACCATTGTTAGATTGATTTTCTTTCACGTGAAATTTTTTTCAAAGTTTGTTCGACGAACTCCAAAAAAAGCAGTAAGAGTTTTATAAATATTTCAGTTCGTTTTTTTAAATATATTCCTGAATATTTATCTTTCAGTTTACGTGGAATAATTTGTCAAAATTCCAGATGACATTGCGATTTGTCCAGACGGACTATTACGAATGAATGGACAATATTCAAATGCAAAACCATCGAATGCAAAACGTTGGTAATAAGTACTTTGTACAGTATAATATACAATCGTAAACTTTATCGTCGGAAATATCAAATATTCGAATAGAAACGTTCAACCTACCCCTTTTTAATCAAAACTTCAAAATTACTGCTATACGTGTACAATACAGAGATATTGTTAGATACAGCCTTCGTGAAATTTTTTATGTTTTATGTTTCGAAGAAAATGCTGAACTTTCATATACAATGGTATTTTCGAGAATGCTCCGTTTGCCTCTTGTAGTAAAAAATTCCTGTCATCCCTTACTAGCTTGTAATTCTGAATTTAATTTAAGAATAAAGTTATATCATAAATATAGGTCTTACTGTTTTCATAGGGAGGCCGTAAAGTTAATCTTAAAATTAGTAGATGTATACCGAATCACATGCGTACGCGCTTACTTGAAAATTTTTTTTTTCACTTTTCAAAACTGTTGGACAAATGGTTCGATACCGATTAGGAAAGAGGTTAGGATTACAAAGTTATCTTTTTATTTATTATTGGACGGATTCTCAGGAAAATTATTTTGAAAGTTTTTCAGGACTGAAGTATTTCGATAAATCCGTATTATTATCGTTCAGCTGAGGATTCGGGACACATATATGCTCTTTGTAAATGTAGCTTTATAATATTGCCAAAGTGGAAAAAAACAATCATCTGAAAAAATAAATTGTTTTTATTAAAACACAGTAGGAACGGCTGACTTTTTCGATCTTCTGGCTCCCGATTCAGACAGAGAGAACCTTCGAAAATCCTGAGATTATTAAATGCCAGCTCTTTTGAGTGATGAATGTAAAAAATTTGTCGGAGCCCAAGCTTGACGAAGGAATTCGGGCGGATGGATCAATAAGGATTAAAGAGGAGCGCGTTTTCCATACTCGCGAAACTAAATCTCTATTTTTTAATTGTGAGATACCTGCGTCACGCTTTGATAAGCATTGATTATCGAAGAAATCTTCTTAATGATATTTTATGATAATTCAATGCTTTAAATAATGAATTATTTGAATACATTTTTAAAATTTCTATTGTTTAGATTAACATTGGCGCCTTAATGAACATTCCTTTAATTTTTATCTGATTCATATCCTTGTGGAAAATTAATTTTTGCATTGAACCGTCAAAGAAAAATTCCATTCTTTGTCTAATCACTTTTTCTTCGTTAAAGGTACATTTCTCGTTTCTTATGTTTGAAATTCGCTCAATTCTGACATCATAATTCTACAACGTGAAATGACGTCAGTTATTTATTAGAGAAAATTTTAGAGTCGTAAATTCCCAAACATTTAACGCTCTGAATGAATCCATAAATCAGTCGAAGTTGAGTTAATTTCTTTATTTTTTAAATAATTACGCATAACACGCATGAGTTGGTCTTCGTTCGTTATATATTTCTTATAGTATAATTATTCGCATGTTTAGATAGAGTAACAATTGATCCTTCAATATTGAAATAAATGAATTTGAAACATTAAAACAAATGCTATCTTAAACATTTACATCATATAATACAACATCGTGTAACTGAATGTATTATTGCAAAATACATTTTTGTATGAGTATGTATCTAAATACGTCACACACACACACACACACACACACACACACACACACACACATGAGCCCTTCTATTTTCAAAAATAAAATAATTCCCGAACGTTTCTACGCGCGGCGAAAGTTATTCCGAGTGCAATTTGTTCGTTGATGTATTTTTAAGAAGCGTACAAGATGCATAAAAATTGCACTAAATTTTTTGGTCGATTTCACAACGTGTACATTTAAGCGCGGAATAAAGAAGGAATGAAAACGGTGGGAGAAAGAGGCGTGGGCGGTGGAGGGAGGATAAGTGGTGCTTGAAATATTAAGCAAGACCAATGGTCGATGAAAAATGGCATAATTTAAAGTCTTTGCACAGTGTATCATTAAGTTCGCCCCTCTATATTTGTAGATATAAGTTTCTTACATTAGTGTACGATTTGTTCAATTCTGTGTGTGTGTGTGTGTGTGTGTGTGTGTGTGTGTGTGTGTGTGTGTGTGTGTGCGCGCGCGCGCGCGTGTGTGCGTGCGTGCGTGTGTGCGTGCGTGCGTGCGTGTGTGTGTAAAAGGAGGAGGGGGAAGTGTAAAATAAGCAAGTACAAAATCATTGCGCAAGACCTTGGTGCGCCCCTTTATACGTATTAGCTTCAGCTCACCCGGTAAAGTAGTATAAATAAAAATAACCCGCGGTTTGTTCGAATCTTATTACTAGAAATTCCCCCCGTTTTTTGAGTGCGCAACGATTTCTTTATAAAGAAAAAATGAATTTGCTTTTTTCTAAGCAGACTATGCATGTATCAATGTGAGGCATTACAGCATCGACTTTGAAAATGGAGTATACTCTGAGAGTTTTAAACATCCTCTCTCTCTCTCTCTCTCTTTCTCTTCCGTGGAGAATTAGCAGATGATTGTAATTCGAGCTCGACATGACGAAATGCCGACGGGAGAATTAAGCCGCGGCAACGGGAAGGCATTAGTTCGAGAATCGGTCGCGGCGCATATGTAAAAGGAGACGAGGACTTATCGCGCATATTAAGCTCGCGCACGAGCATTTCGAGCACGATACGAATGTCTTACTGCTGCTGCGACTTTGGCGAATGTTCATTTCGCGCCGCAACTGTTTTATCGTCGCATTCTTCGTTCCGACCCGAGAGGAGTTTTTCGAATTCTTGGTTGCGCTCTTTTTAAATATATATATATATCCGTTTCCCGTGAAATAAATTTTTATTTATAGAAGAGAGATAGGCGCGGTCAGTGTTCCATGCTCCTATCTAAAAATAAAATCAATTAGTTATCTTTTTATAGAGTTCCGTAATATTTACAAGAGAGGGAGAGGGGTACCGTGGGAGAAGAGAGAGAGAGAGAGAGAGAGAGAGAGAGAGAGAACTATACCATTGTTATTTTTCATAATGTGTATCAATATAAAATTCTGTGCATGACTTTTCACTTAATCATTCTATTTTGTTTTCTAAGATCTGAGAATAATATTCAAAATAAACTTCGAATAATACAATAATTCTTTTTTTTAACATCATTGTATAATATTGAGGAACTATAATGCTTAATTTTTGTTTGCTTTAGTATGAAAGGCAGATAACGCAATTAGTTTTGGCGAAAAGAAAAATATTTCAAAAGAAAAAAAACAATAGCGAGCATTCTTATGTAATTTGCAATGTAATTTTTGCAAATTATTGCGTCACAGTCAGAAGTGCAATTTTTAAGTGCGTAATTGACACAAATATCTCGATAAAGGCATAGAAATTTATTGTCGTTCAATTTGTACTAATTCTGCAATAATTAATCAAATGGTTTATCGGGAAGCATGCGTTTGAACAAGATTGTAAGCTTTTAAAGTGATCAACGGTCTGTCAAATTAAATAAAAACATTTGAAAAACAATAACTCTAAATGAATTGGATTTTATCTCGGAATTTATCATGAAAGTAAAATTATTCTTACGAAAATAAGTTCCAATAGTAAAATTTAACTGAGTAATTATCGCATACATTCCTCGTTGCACGAAGAATCGATGGGTATTTCTTTTCGCATTCTAAATGAAGGGAAAACTGAAATTTTTCAGTTTTCTGAAATAAATTTGATCAAAAAATTTAGTTATAAACACGGAAAAATATGTGGTTGAGAATTAAACACAAACTAATCGTCACGTTTTTCAACTGACTCACATTGAATTTTAAGACACGTGAAATAAAATTTTCATTAAGATTCTTTATTTTAAAGACAATTGGAACGTAATTATCTATTACAAAACATCACAATATCCTACGAATGCGGTGGATTTTTCGTTAACTTTTAATATTGCTGTGGTAAGAAAATTGGCAGAACTTTCAAAATCTGTTTGAAAATTTTCAATTTTCATAAAACTTTCATTGCTTCACACAAAAGAAATAAATCAGTTAAGATTTCAGTAAAAATATTAATTTTTAATTATTCAATACAAAAATAACGATAATTTATCCCTATTTTTTATATTCAAATATGAACATTGTCATTTTTTGAAATTTATATTTCAATCGCGTTTTTTATGCCAACTTCTAATATTAAATGGATAGTGTAGAACAATATCTAGTCTCCATTTTTATTCGAAAAGCTTATAACTGCTTTGTGAATAAACATCGTTTATGGCAGAGATACGTGCTTTCAAATATACATCAATTTTTACATAATTAGATTTACAAAAAAAAACCACAGAAATTATCCATAAAGTTTTACTAGGTATAGTAAAAAATCTCATTGCCCCAATGTCCGTACTATAAGGTTTTGTAAAATAATCAATTAGCAGAAATGTTTAAAATAAAAATGAAAAACGGAAAAAGAAAAAATATTATTTTTTATGTTTTTCTTACAATCACTCAATGTTTTCTTATTATTCGTAAAATAATTGGCATAGTTTGCTTTACAAAAAGAAGAATAAAAACCCGGATTTAAAGTTTTTCATGTTTAATATCCAGCTCAACTATGTCTATCGTATCGATCGAAATACTCAATGAATTATTTTATTAATGTACTTCTAAATGAGGTTATCGAGACTATTTTAAAAATTTTACGATGAAATTGTCACATCCTTCGTCGTATATCCATTGAAGTTTATTCGTTCTCATTTAATTCATTATATTCAAGCTTTGCCACAATTCATGGTTATTTCAGTAAACTGTATAATATTGATTATAAAACAAAATTTATGTATTAGTTCATCGCACACAAGATTAAAAATTATTATAATGTCTTGGCTATTTATACAAATATATAAATAATCAATAGTTTATAATTGATTCCTTCTTTAATATAGAATCAATTCGAATGCTTACAATATCCAAGGCATTAAAGGCACGTATTAACTATAATATAGTTTACGTAAATTTTATATAAATAGAAAAATTCTATATATTATAGACTATGTACCTGCTGGTTTAGAAATAGACTAAAGTTATATAAGTTTACAATATGAACAAAAAGATTCAAACACAGACAACAATTTGTAAATTAAATAATTTTCCAATGCATACATGTCTAATACAAACGAATTTTTCGAAATCCACAGCCGTTCCACACAATGGTGGACAGCCCGGCTCATCGCCGCCAGGCGTCGTCCAGGACCAGCAGCAGTCGGCCCCGCTGGTCGCCGAGCTGTCCGACACCGTGCCCGGTGGGCCGAGTCTGCGCATGCGCAACAATTACTGGTCCAAGGGCGAGCCGCCGGAACGGCCCGATGAGAACGGCGGCGGCGGCCTCCTCCTCCAGCAGCAGCAGCAGCAGCAGCAGCAACAGCAGGCGCAGCAGGCTGAGGGGCGTCTGGGGGATGGCCAAGACGGGGGTGGAGGGAACGGAGGGCTGGAGGGGCAGGACCCAGAGAAGGACGACCCTGTTCACCTCAAGAGACGGGTGGGACTCGTCAGTGGGGTGGCTCTAATCGTCGGCACGATGATCGGCTCGGGGATATTCGTCTCGCCTTCTGGTCTCTTGGTAAGCTGATTTGAGGGGGGGGGGCGTCGGGGCTAGGATTTTGGGAGCGAATTGGCGGGAATATGGGTTATATATATATATATATATATATATATATATATATATATATATATATTTATAATCTATATAAAATTCGGCTGATCGGATTGGGCAATGTTACTTTAATTCGAATTTTAAAGGGTAAAAATACTCCTTGAAGGTACAATATTTTGGTGAAAACTAAAAAGGTAGTTCTAATTTTTATTCTTTATTTTTTTGGACAGGTAATAAGAAGATTAATTATTCATATTTACGTACAATTTCATCTGATTTGATAATTAATTTCAAGCATATAGCGTATCGATCGTTCTTATGTTCTTATTCGACTGCAAATGCGTTTTGTGGGATGCAGAACATAAAATTACTATACATAAACGGTAATTTTCTGGCCGTAAAACTTGGCTATCTGATCTGTTTCTGGCTGAAATAGCAACAAAAGAACAAAGATTTGTTTAAATATACGTAAGCAAATAGATGAAAAGGAATTCATATGTATATAATAATGATGTTAGCTTCTACTTCTTTATGCTCATTTATATTTTAGTGACTGTTCAGTTTTTGTAATCTATAGTGAAAGATAATAATATCGTTTAACAAATTTAGTGTCACCGTTTGAAAAAACTTGTTGGCAACTTCAATTATATATTGTTTATTTTACAACCGTCTAAAATGTAGCGAATAAATTATTTTTTCTGAACTTTGATTCACTGCAAGAATTCGAATTTATTAGGAAAATATAGCAGAGATAGAACGTTCTATATAATATTAATATAATTATATTTTTCGTATTTTAGCAGCTTGATTACAATATTACTTTGAAGAGCTGATATTATGTGAATAATTAACCTGTAATTGAACACTCATTTAGCTTTAAAGCTGCAATTAACTGTCGTAATTTAACCTCTATTTTGTTATCGTTCATAACAATATTCGATAAAAGTTTATCTAAAAAAAATTTCCCAATATTGAAAATAATAATTAGTAATATTTTAATGGATTGAACGAGGAATTCAAATTTGAGACAAGTTATTGGAAGGATTAAAAATTTCTCTTTAATTTAATTAAATTTATATAACTGTTTTCTAAATTAATCTCTTTTTATAATATTTCTTGAATATTTTATTATACATCTTATAGTTATACATATTTATTATTTTATATATTGTATTATATACTTACATTTTTATGCCTTGGTTATGATTCTTCTTTAATTTCAACGAGGCGTTTACTTATTGAGAAAAATTACAATTATCGTGATGAAAATTTTAATAATAATACCTATTATATTTTTTTAAAGTTTCATACAAAAATTTTAAAACCTGGGTATATAAAGTTACTAATTTTAGTAGCAAACATTTGTGTATTGTGAAACGATCACAAATAATTTTGTATATTTTTTTAATAATAATAAACTTTACCATTTTAAACTATTTAGCATAAAAAATTCTGGACGGTATTGACAATTTAATGAGAAATAGGAGAGTAATTCCGACGATTAAGTCATTGACAGACTGCGTAATCCTTTATTGCAACGTTTAGTGTGCATTAAGAGATAAGCCTTATTAAACAATCAAATATAACGTATAATTAATGAGAAAAACTGTTGCATAGTGAGAGAGATATCGTAATACATTTAAGAGAGACATAATATTACAACTAGGGAAGATACGTCGATAATTTCACCATATTATCATCAAGTATGGCATTCGTTAGTATTATTTCAAGTCTTTGTGATTTCTATACAAATGCATATCTAATCTATTAATACACTATGTAATTAATTGTAATTCAAAATGAAATTATACATTATCATAATTATTGACTTATTATTTAAGGCTATCTATACTCACTATCGTTATCTTACTCGTTTTTAAATATTTGATAGTAAAAAATATTTTTATGTAGGCAACTTTTCCAAAACTTTTTAACACTTTGGATAATAAAAATATATTTTTAAATACTTGAAACATTTCAAAAGAGCGATGTACGAGTATAACATTGACTTGGCTGTTAATCTCAGCTTCTTTACTATAACTGGGGTAGTTAAAAGGTATATTATTTTTCGTTTATCAGATAATCTAGAAGGCATGAAACTTAAATTGATAAAAATAAATTTTACTAGACGATGAAGGAACCCTTTAACAAATTTAAATAAAGCTCATTTTAGTTCCTTGTAGTATTTCTCGCACTTTTTACGTCTTTGAAAATGACTTTAGCATACTGAAACCAGGCCGACCTCTGATAGAAAGACGAATGGCATTTCAAATTTGTGCGAAACTTTTTCAGATTTTCATGCTCGGCATTTGATTGCAATGGAATTCCAACTGGAAACTTTCATGAAATACGAGTGATTCTATAACATAAAATCTTGAATAAAATATTTGATATTCGAACCCGCATATGCGCATAAAATATGTACGTCGTTTGTACTTTATTTATTCGCCGGATATAAACGATAGGATTTTAGTTCACTCTGCTACATGTTTAATAAAAATTTCCAACTTGTTCGTCTATTAAGTACAAGTCTGATAAGTTAATGATTCTAGCATACAATATTATAGAATTGTGAATAAGACTATCTTTATAAGCTGTAGAGCGTTCGGGCCGTAAAATTCCGAGCCCTAATTAAAAAAAAGATCCATTTTTCAAAGTAAATTATAAATTACAATTATGGTTTTTTATACAAAAATTCATGATACCTTTTTATTTGAACAAAACAGCATATTTTTAATCGATTATAGAGAGTCATTTTTACAACAATGTTGTTACAATATTGATTTGATACCAATTACGGTTAATCTACGCGACTTTATTCCGTATGTTAATTGTTTGTTCGATTAATCTGATTGAATTTGTAGTCGAATTGAAATAATTTGTGTTTTTTTGCATTAGCTCAATTATTATATATATTTTTCGATATCCAGAATGAGGTGGCAAAATGTATGGCAGCTGTATCCTTCTTGGGTGAAAAATTCTTAAATCACTATCTTATAGGTTACTTTAATATGCTCAATTTTAGTTCAACGCTTTATTTGAAATTAATTATAAAGCATTCAATAATACTGGCTTATATACGATTAACATAGATCGCGACTATTAAACGATATTTGATTCAACAGTTGATTGAACCGCGGGATTTTATTATAAATAGCAACGCGACTTGGAATATTATATCGCTCGTAAAACCGCGCGAATAAGAAGCTTTTATGCACGTGAGAATTCAAATTCACATTATATTTATTTTAGATTTTCCATTGGAATTGTTACCTCAATATGCTTGCTGAGAGTAACAGAATACTTACATATTAATAGATTTTTTAAATTTTTCTTCTGAACAAAAATTGTTAAAATTATTTCAGGTTAATTATTCAGAGTAATTATTTCATACTCTCTAAAGATTTTAAAATTACTCTAGAAAGAAAAAGTCAAATAACGATACAAGAATACGTATATTCTCCCTAATCCCTCGGTACATTTAACTTTTATAATGATTTGCGCGAAAGTAAGATACAATGTTTTCTATCATGCCGAAATTCATAAAAATAAGTCGTAAAAGTAACACTCATTATACGTATAGAAAGAGAGAAAAATTAATTTTTTATTTAATTTTCTCAATTTATCTTTTTTCTTTCTCACAAATAAGTTGTATGGGTAAACTTGTTGTACTATTTGCAATTCCAAACTTCCAGTACAACTAAAATAAACTTATAACTACTGATTCTTTTATGGACAAATAAAGTTCACTAAATTATGTGTTGAACGTTGAGACGTTGCATTGAGACGTTGCATTGTCTTGAAATAATTACCAACTTCATTTTTCGCGACATTCGCGCATAACTCACTGATATACGTAACAACTAACACTTCGATATACATAACCATAAAATAAAGCTTTACATGGTTTAACAAGTCAAAATGATTTCTTTATCGATACATATCCTAAAAATCGTAGGAAAAATATATCATATATTACTTGATTTCTCATTTTTCTCGACGAGTTTTGCTTGGATTCAACCAAACTGGATTCCCTCTTGCAAATCATGAAACTACTTTTAAAAATACAATTATACGCGATAGACAATTATATTAAATTAGTTTCTCCATTCGATGAGTTTCGGTAAAATATTTTATCAGAATTAAGTATGAAAATCCGTATTTATATCCTTATTATCATCGAGGCTTGTTTTACGATGGACGCAGCAAATCAAATGCCACAATTTGCCACAAAATATCGAACTTCTCGAAAAATTCTCTTCGAACGGATAGTTGCGCGACTGTAAAGTGCGAAATTCGAAAAGTCCGTAAGGTCATACCATCGTACCATTTAGCATTAGGATACCCATCGTCCTGCCGATCAGCCCAGAAGATGTTCTATAAAGCGAAATGTATAGATAATGTTATTTGAACCTTTACACTTCAAGCTTATATTTTCAATTTATTAATACACTTTATATTTCTTGTAAACTCGAGAATAGCCATTGTTTTTTTTCGATTTTATTTTTATTTTAATACTTATCCCATCAAAATAATTTAAAAAAGATATACATATATATATATATATATATATATATATATATATATATATATGTATATATATATACGTTAGGATAAGCTTGCGTACAGCATATACTTTTCAACATTTACACCTGGCATTCGCAACAGATACGAACCGGTAGCGTTGGTATGAGCTTCGTCGTCTGGACCGGCTGCGGTCTGCTCAGCCTCTGCGGCGCCCTCGCCTACGCCGAGCTCGGCACGATGAACACGAGCAGCGGCGCCGAGTACGCTTACTTCATGGACGCCTTCGGCGCGCCCCCGGCCTTCCTCTTCTCCTGGGTCTCGACCCTCGTCCTCAAGCCCTCGCAGATGGCGATAATCTGCCTGTCGTTCGCCAAGTACGCGGTCGAGGCCTTCGCCTCGGAGTGCGATCCGCCGCCCGAGGTCGTCAAGCTCGTCGCCGTCCTGTCCATCGTTCTCATCCTGCTGGTGAACTGCTACAGCGTTAATCTCGCGACCGGGGTGCAGAACGCCTTTACCGCCGGCAAACTTATAGCGATACTGGTGATCGTCGCAGGCGGCACGTACAAACTGGTCCAGGGCAATACCCAGCATCTGCAGAACTCGTTCGAGGCGATCGACGAGGGGCCCTCGCATCGCGACTCGTCCCCGGACGCGGCGGCAGCGGCCAAGGCCGCGGTCTTCAACGTCGGCAAGCTGGCCACGGCCTTCTACACGGGCCTCTGGGCCTACGACGGCTGGAACAATCTCAACTACGTGACGGAGGAGATCAAGGATCCGTCGAGGAATCTGCCGAGGTCGATCATGATCGGGATACCGCTGGTGACACTCTGCTACCTGCTGATCAACGTGTCGTATCTGGCGGTTATGTCGCCCCTCGAAATGATAGGCAGCGAAGCCGTAGCCGTGGTAAGATCATTAAATGATTCGAAATGTTTTATTCTCACGCTATATATATATATATTTTTTTTTTGTTTTAAATTTGAAAGGTAGTTAATTACAGTCGAGGTATAGATATCAGATTTTACAATTACATTATACTATAACTATATATATACTATAACTATATATATATAAAGAGTTGTTAACGAGGCTATTTTTTAATAGAGTAAGTGGAAGTTTTCATTGCTCTTTCCTTCTATCTCTGAATCTTTCTCTATCTTTCTCTTTCTCTCTTTCTCTTAAACATCACATTAGGAAAGCGCAGATAGATTTTCTAAAAACTTAAACATCGATTGGCCCTGTGAAAAGGTTCTTTGAAATATGCTTTACTTTAGGAAATGCCTAAATAAAAAACAAATGAGTAATTTCATTGTATAAAAATTAATTTTATAAAAATCAATTTTCTATTTGGAAAAAATTAATTTTCAATAGTAAATAAATAATACAAAACTTTTTTTAAAAAGTATAAAAGACAATATTCAAATTAGATAAAAATAAATCAATTTACTGAACAAATATTGCATATTATATTAGCGTAGATATTTTAGTTAGATTTTTAAATTAATCTTAAGATGAAATTGAAATTTATTTATATTTATATGTGCTTTATTTAACCATCCCATATTTCAAAGATCTGACTTTCAGGTAATTTTTCTAAAGTAAATGATATAAATTAGTTAAATGCACAACGATCTCGCTAACGTAGAAAATCATTTCTTATAATAAATTTGAACGTATTGTACATGGGCTGCTTATTGTTAATAAAAAATGTGGGCTCATGCAGATTTGACACATATTGTCTATGAAAATAATTCTTTCTTAATCAAAAAAGATATTAATACTTTTTAAGTTAGCGAGATTTGTACATTAACTAGTAATCCAATTTTAAATTTAAAAGAATTTTAATTAGGTGCCGTTTTAATGGTATGTCAGTAGTTATTTTAAAATTTAATTATTGTCACCGATTTTGTAGATGATTTAATATCAATGGAAAAGAAAACGTAATATGCTTTTAGTGTACAACATAGAAAATATTTATTTTACACAGAGAATAATATATTAGAGCTGTATATTTTATAATATTGAAATTATATTTGTATAACATTCATTCGAATTTTTTGTGTTGTTAATAATAGGTGACAGTAATTTTATAATCCGTAATAAAAAAAGTTATCTTAAAATTCAAAAAAAAAAATGTTTTAATTTCGACCAATATCTCGTTGTGCAGAAAAAGTAGTAAAATAGGACAATAGGGAGACTAATAAGTACAGATCAATAAAAAATTATAAAAACAATTATAAGATCTGTATCATAATGATATATTTGTCTTATTTTACAAATAGTTATTTTTATAATTTTTAAACCTTATAATAAATATGTAATCAAAGCTGGAACTATCTGAAAATCTTTTTATCATGAAAATCATTTTAATTATGCGCAGATCAATTCTAATTTTTAAAAAGAAATCAATAACTAAATTACAATCGTTTTTTTTTTTTTTGAAATAAAAAACATTTTTCTACAGATAGTTCTCGCTTTTATCAAAACTAAGCGACAGTTTTTTTTCGAGTAGATTCCATTTGAACGATACTTGGCTACACCTATCGTTTTCTGATTTTTACTGATGGAAATGGTAGATGACAAGTAAGTTTCATAATTGTAATGTGACCTCATGGAAACATGATTTTTAAATTATTCTCTATTCTTCGTTTGCAAAATAATTATACTATAAGTAAATCAAAAGTTCTTCATTTATTTTCACTCAATTCACGCAAGGTATAAAGCTAAATTATATATAATATAGTATTTTTTTGTTTATGATGGTACATCTGCAATCTTTTTCATTTAATACCTATGGCATTTTTTTTGTATATACATTAACGAGTTGCTTTATAGAATTTTGACAACCTATAGTTATGTAAGAATGTCATATATTTGATTATCATTATCATCTCATCAGTGATAGTTCAATAATTTTATTTGCCTATTTCAATTAACCATGTAGCTACTTTTTATAGGTTTGTTTATAATTGAATTCATCAAAAGTCATATAAATATATAAATCAATTATGGCTTTCTATATATAGTTAGTCACTTTTAAAAGAATTAATAATTCAGTTCTATGTCCACCAGTTTTTAATCGGTGTTACTTTGTTGAAAGATGTACCTCAGAATTTAATTTAAAAAATTCCTAAAGATTTTTAGTATAATTACAAAAGATTTCTTTTGAGTTTTGTAGTTGGTTTGATTTCCTAAACTTAGATTAAAGATGCAGGAGAGGTTGAATTTTTCAAAAACAGCTATTCAGAACAATATACTAACAAATATGTGTATTTAATTTGTTCAATAGCATTAAATTTGAATTGCATTGAAACAACGCTATAAAAATAATTGTGTTAGAAAAAATATATATTTAATATTAGTGCAATCTTATATATAAAATTCCATAAGTAATATTCCATATTTTAAAATTAAGAAAATTTATGAAAAAAAAATTTCTTTGATTTACGATTCTAATTTATAGTAACACTTACCATTCTATTTATAATAGAAATTGATTAATTAATGTAGTATGTATGAGAAACTGAGGTTTTTGTAGCTTTATAGTATGATGATTGTTAACATCTAAATATTTTTGTCCAGTTTTCCAATAATAATTAACACTTTAACCCTTTAACACCGGCTGTTTAAAACATTTTCCATAGAGATCAATTTACGTAAATCTTATCTGAGATCATACGAAGCTTTAACTGAAAGTACCGAAAAATGATATTTGAGATCGTTTTTTTTATCCTAACGGAGAAAGATTGAAAAACTTATAAATAATAATATTTTTTATGATTTATTTAAATAGAACAGGAATTTTTAAATTTTCTTAAATGCCAAAAATATTATCCAAAATGATATAAATATATATAATTAAAAAAATTATTCAAAAGATCTTGGAAAATTGAATGTATTATGCGTTGACTGAAATAATGGCTTTCAATTTTGAAGAAACTTTTTTATCATTAAATATGTATTTATCTACTTTTTTCTATTTGTTTTTTTCAAGTGATCTATATAAACTAGTCTAAGGCCTTTTTTACCCATATAAAAATGAGAAATTTATAAGTTATAATGAATAATGTCGTTTTTTATTCAGATTTTCATAATCAAAATTATATGATTGTCGTTATGAAGAGAAATAAAGCACATAAGTTTCTCAATTTCATCCGTTCTATTGAGAAATAGAAAAGGCAAACATACATTCGAAAATCGAAAAAAGGACTATAAGTATAGAAACTTGAACAGAAAAAATAAATAAAAGTGTTCTAATTCAGCCGACGATAAAGAGTTAAGTGTTCGTAATGTATTTTATTTTATACGGTATTCTAATAACATCCTCGATATTTTATAAACTAGAAATAAATGGACGCTTTTCGTTAAACTGAATTTCGAAATTGTAATAACAAACAATAATTTTTTCATCTCTGTTTTCATGTTTCTTTTTATTATTTGTCATTTCTTAATACGAATTCGTCATGATGATCTTTCATTAATACAATTTACTTCCACAAATTAAAAATCGTATAATTTTAAGATAACAAATTTACAAATAAGAGTAATATATAAGCAAACTTTCTTTCAGCCGTATTAATGAAAGAAAGAATTTTTACGTAACAAACAAAAAAATTAGAACAAAAAAAAACAGCCTCTCCTCTATTGCATTATTTTTACATGTGCCTATATCTATCTATAAAATACACAATTACATAAATTCAATGATTTTTTTTTCTTACAATATTTATTATTATTATCATTATTATTATTATTATTATCATTATTGTTATTATTATTATTTACACGACACCTTACGAGCATAATATTGTATAAGAGAGCTTGACAATACATATTAATCTAGCAACTAAATACATGAGAATAACGAACGCGAGCGCAGCGCGACTTTAATCCAAAGCCCCGGCGTGTACGCTTTCTATCCCCGTACAGACCTTCGGCAATCGGATCCTCGGCGTGATGGCCTGGCTGATGCCCCTCTCGGTGGCCGTGAGCACCTTCGGCTCGGCCAACGGCACCCTCTTCGCCGCGGGCAGGCTGTGCTACGCGGCGTCCCGCGAGGGCCACCTGATGGACTGCCTCAGCTACGTGCACGTGAGGCGCTTCACCCCGGCGCCGGGCCTCATCTTTCACTCCCTGGTGGCCGGCGCGATGATGCTCTCGGGCAGCATCGACAGCCTGATCGACTTCTTCTCGTTCACCGCCTGGATATTTTACGGGGGCGCGATGCTGGCCCTGCTGGTGATGCGGCGCACGCGGCCGAATCATCCGAGGCCGTACAGGTGTCCGCTGGCTATACCGATACTCGTCCTACTGATATCGGTCTATCTGATCGTGGCGCCGATCGTGGACAAGCCGCAGATCGAGTACCTGTACGCGGCCGGCTTCATTGCCGCGGGCATGCTGTTTTACCTTCCGTTCGTCAAGTACAGATACGTGCCCAAGTGCATGGGTGAGTTTTCCTCTCTTAATTTTTTTGCGATTAAGGCCGGCATTATGTTGTTTAACTGTAGCAGTCGACGAATTATAGAGCTCCAAGTGAGGGGGAGGCGGCTGTTCGGAGTCGATTTTTTACGGTCGAGGAAAAAAATAAAATAATATTATAGGATTACTTGTATAAAATTACTGTGAAATAAAGTGAGACATATGTCTATCATAGATTCGTAAAAGGTTTCAAGAAAATTCGTCAAATGGTGTAGAAATGAGTAAGTTTCTAACATTTTATTCATAACTTTTGATTATGATATTTCATAAGGCTTTACGAATCTAATTGAAACTTTCTGGGAATTTAAAACAAAAGTAAATAAAGAGTACTATTAACTAAACATTTCAATAATTTAATGTTTAGATAAAATATAATTGAAGACACAGTATTTTTTGATAGATCGGTAAAATTATCGGTAAAATGATTTCGTCATTCCTTTAAATAAAATTATTTATAAAGTATTTACATTAAGTCATTGTGAAACACTGTTAGCAATCTGCTTCGAATGGGCCTTTTATGCAAATAGTACAAGTTTCAATCAAATTCCTCAAACGATATCGGAATGAAAAAATTTGACAAATTTTATGTATAAATTTTAATTACGAAATTTTAAAAACGTCATTTCCACACCGATGACGAATCTGGTTAAAATTTTATAGAACTGTAAAATAAGTGTAAGTAAAATTCATGTTGAGTAACTCAAATTAGCAAAATAATTTAATATGTACATGCAATAGCAACATTGAAAACAGAATTGTAAAAGAGCAGTTGACAGCTCTAATATAAATATAATATATATATATATATATATATATATATATATATATATATATATATATCATTATTCATTCAAATTGCCAAGAATTGAGTCACTATCGAGAATTGGTTTATCTACCTTAGTCCGCTTTCGCTGTTTTTATTATTTTTATTTTTGCGGGAAACGTATATCAGCTGTGTATACTTGAAAATTTAGATAAATATAGGAAAGAATACGTGCGTCTACAAAATTTTCTATGTAAAGAGACAGATTTTTTTTCACGATGCCATTTACGGAAAAAGTACTGTCAATGGTTTGATTTATTGAATACAATATTATGCTGTTTTAAAAAAAAATTTTAAAATATATGTACTTCATCTAGGAAAATGTAGCAAATTTGTTTTTAGTATTTATTAAAATTATTTATTGTCATAAAATTCTTAAATATATATACTTTATTTTTAGTATATTTTATATTAATGTTGAGCGACTGATGATTAAGTGCTAAAATATCTTTAATCAATTTGAATTCTGACCTTCATTAAATTTAGTGTTTAACAAGTCTGTACATTTGTCTCTTAGAATGTAAACTATAATAATCTTAATAATTACCCAGAAATTTTGAAATAATGTTTTAATATTAGTTGGCAGTTAAGTAGTGGTGAATTATTATGTTTCTTTATGTATTACATTCAATAAACCTTTGTTATATTTTAGTGTTTCGAGACTGACCGATTAATAGAACGCCCGCATCATCGGCAGAAAAACGAAAATTAATTCGCTTTAATTTTTATATTTGTCTGCTACTAATTAAGATGGATAGCTGATTATCTAATCTTCTTCTCCAATTACGTTAGACATTTCTATTGTCATTAGCTTCGTCATCAACGATTAATACAATATATGCTCGAAAAATAAGAATTTCGTTAAAGTACTTGGCAGGATCTGAAATCGTCCTTAAAGATGTTAAGTTTAATTTTGTATCACCTTTGAAATACCATATAATTTAAACTATTTAATAATTTTAAATATTATAAAATGCAACTTTTATATATTTTAAGTAAAAATTACGTTTTAACATATGTTCTTTTTTTAACAAATTAGCACTAAAGTAGTAAAAATTAAATATTTACGATTTGTTCAATATTTTTATTGTAAAAAATGTTTCGTTTTGAATTCTTACATGTTATATTTCAAAGTCGATTTGATTCCCGAAATATGCTAAATATTCGGTAAATAAACATTTTTATTTCCTTATAAGTACTGTAGCATTGTGCTATAATACGATTTAAATTGAGGATGGATACTTGAGTAATATTCTTGTTAAAATGAATCTAATTTTGATTATATACAAAGTTAATGAAAGCAATATTTCAGTACAAGTTGGCAACACTAATATGAAACTGTATATATGTATATTTGCATAATTGATGAAAGATTATTATAACTTGAAAATAAATTTCAGGCAGGTTAAAATAAAGTCCCTTGTTATATGCACTTCTATGTTATTTTTCAACATGGAAACTTGGAAACCGTATAATGTTCTATTTAAGCTATGCCTTCAATCAATGATATCAAATTGATTTATTCCTACAATAAATTACATTTTATGAGAATTTCAAAAAATACTTTTAAAGGCTGTTAAAACTTTTCTCACCATTAATTAACATTTAAATAAATAAATATTGGTAATAGTATTGGTTAAAAAATTTAAATTGGTACGATAGGAGTTCATTTAAATTATTTAAAAATATTATTTGTAATATACGTGTGTTTTTTTCAATATATTTATGAACTTTTCTAAATACTTATGAAAAGTATAATATATGAATGTTAAAATGTACAATAGCTACTCACAATACACTGAATAAACTGGAAGAACATATATAAATGTTATATTTAAAATTTACAAAAGATTACATATATATTAAATATAAAATTAACAAATTTATATTTTCAATATATTTATATATAATTTTCTACTTCCAGAAGGAATAAATGCTTTTCTTCAAGTGCTACTAGAAGTGGCACCGACCGCTGCTGCTTTCGATTAGAATATCACCCTCGCATATGAGTACAGCAATACAACGATACTTACTACCAATCATTTTGTTGTTACTGTCTTGGTCCTATGTATTGTTGTTGAAGAAATGCTTTGGAAATCATTTTACACAGTTTTAAAACGAAATATATATTTATAATGCTCTTGAGCATGATGGATGCGCCAAAAAAAAAATTGATCTGTTAGAACGACTAGAGAGATTGCAGATTTTACAGAGACATTATTTTATTACTTGTTGTTTATTCGTTATAATAACAATATTACTATATATGACAAAATATAAAAATGCTTGTAATAAGAATTTATCGTTCTGAAAATGTGATGAAAATAAAAGATTTTAAGCAGTACGAGTTTATATTATTGTTCCTTTTTTCAATTAAGTTTTCAATTCTACCATTGAACCATTCCTGTTATGACGTAAATAAAATTTAAGTTAAAGCAAATAATTATGATTCATGGATTTTTTTTAAATCAGGAGATTCATCATTATTTATATTTTAATCAAAGTAAAATATGGACAGAGATATAAGCTTCAATATATAATAAACGATTGCATATCATTATGGAGTCAAGAAAGAGTGCGTTTTTACCACAACCTTAAAATTTTTTTATTTTTAAAAAATTACAAATGATTAAAGATACAATAATCTACTTCATTAGGAGCCCCGAAAAATAATTAAAATTTTTACACGTCAAACAAATGTTTAATAATGAAAAATAAAGATATGTACAAATTTATCTAATATTAATTAATATATATATATATATATATATATATATATATATATATATATATATATATATATATATTTATCATGAAACATAAGTAAGTTCAAACTTACAAAATACGATTGTACATATAATCGTATACTTTGAATATCTTGCATGCAATGGATATGATATAGTAAATCTCGGATTTTAAACATGTTCAAGTTTTCCCATGATATGACATATATAGTAACATAATTATTTAAATATAGTAGGATGTTAAATTATCAATTGAACAGTTTCTATTTTTTTTTATTTTGTAGATTAATTAAAATATGTTGCTTTTATATTTTGTTAATGCAAAATAATAAGTAATATACACTGCAATATGAATTAATAACTAAGATAATTAATGAAATACATTAGATAAGTAAAAATTTGTTGCTTAAGAATTATTATTGACTGAAATTTCGATTATCTATATATGAGAAATAACGTTACTATAATAAATTATTCATAAATTATTGGAGCCACAAATTTGAAAAAAATATTTGTAAATAAACTCTAAACTTACTCTTTTCTGTATTTATATTATCTTTTTTACATCACGCGCCTTTTTACAGGCGACTTTGGTAGCTCCCTCTTTAATAACGGGAAGCAACAATAATGAAATAGTAGGAGCGCTAGCTGGCACCACTGGCACTGCTGGCAGCGGATATGGTTAGCGCATTTATAACCTCAATTATTGTAGAATCAAAGTTTCAGTTTCTACTTTGGTTAGGAGAGCAAAGAATTAAGCACTGCTGCTGGTCGGCTGTCCATCTTATAAAAATACTAGTATATGAAGATCTTACTTTTTAAATTATTTGAGAAAATTAATTTACTTAAATATTGAAAAATAGAGGCAATTTTAGGAAACGAGGAAAAAAGCGGCACATAATGTCTTTTTGTATAAGAAGTATTTCAAGTAATAGCAAATGTGTTCCTACGTTTATTTTAAGTTCACAAAGATGTACGGCGCGGAAAATCAGTAACCGGCAATTGATGAAACATGTTAAACAGCTCCGCATGTCAACGTTTTTAAATGATGTAACTTACTTTTTCTAATCTATTTTTAATTAAAGTTTTATTACGAATACTTTACTTTCATTGAAGTGCCTTTGTTTTGTTAATATAGCAGTGTATTTCATACACTTTCTAATTGAAACATACCCGTTAAATCATCTTACATAATAAATATTAAAACAACGGTACCAATGAATTATATATTTATTATCCTTTATGGATACTTAATCCTAAAATATTAATCATTGATAGATTTATTACATGTATTAATGGAAATAAAATATTTTATTTTAGTTTCTGAGATCCGATTTATCACTTACCTTATCTATGGGTGCTGTGAAAGATAAGTTAACACACATAAGTAGGCAATTATCAAGTAATACCTGCAAGAAAATAAATTCTATTCCAATTAATAATATTGATTATGGAAAAGTTATCTATAGAGAAAATTACCATATAGAAAATAATACTATCCATCATAATGCGAAGAATACAAATAGTGAATTATGTTTTAAAAGTATTAACAGAATTAATTATATAGATTTATCCAGAGATCAACTAGTCGATTTTCATAATTCAAAACGATCTGAAAATCAGATACCGATTATTAATCTAAAAAGAAGTTCAGTTTCTTCAAATTTTATAATGAATTGCAGTAATGTAGATCTATTTACCAAAGATAAAACCAAAGTAAAGATTCCTGCTATATATAAAACTGCTACAGCTCTTAAGGAAAAAAATATAGATACACCCGTAACAAAACCTAGTAGTGATAAAAAACCACATAAAGATCATCTTGAATGTATTTATAATGAGTTAAGTGAGGATGTAAGTTAAAAATGTTGTATATTTTATATCGCTGAAAAATAATGTATTATTAACATTGTTTTTATGTATATTTTAGTTACCACATTTTTTTATTAAAACAATGAATTATAGAATATACCATAAAGAGTTAGAATTCATAAATAATATAAAAGGGTCGTGCACAAAGTAAGTATATTGTAAATAATGTTATTTATAGGTAATATAAAAATTCTAAGAAGTTAATCTTTTATTAAATAATTTTAGGGGTCTATATCATTATATGAAGCAAATGTCCTTATTAAGAATGTTTGGGCACGTCAAATATGCGCATGTTAAATTTGATGTTTTAAAAATAACAATGCACACTCAGGACAATACTATTCGAGTACGTTGGCGTATAAGTGGTATATCAGGATTAAGACTTTTAATGAATTTCTGGCGAATGAAAATTTGGAGAATACGAGATAATATTAAAGAAAAAGAAGCGTAAGCATCTAATGATATTTTTATGCTTTATTATAAATAAAAACTTAATATTTTTTTACAGTTGGTTTGATGGCTATTCGATATTCTATGTAGGAGAGGATGGATTAATATATAAACACATAGCTGATAAAATGATGCCCGATGATGCAGCAGATGACATGAAATCAAAAACTGGTATTTCATCAAAGTTAGCTTCACAGCTTACATTCTCCAGTTTTAAATGAAGTAATTAATTTTTTAAATTTCTGTTGCATTTTTACATTTTGCTTCAAGTTAAAAAATTTAAACATGGAGATTTATATTATTATTGATGTGCAAATATCATTTACATAAGATTTATATTGTGCATAAATTAAAAATATGCAATTTAGTCTTTGCAATCATTATTTATAAATTATTGTAACTTTGAAGCTAGCATTTTCTAACGTTTATTGCGATTTATAATACATTTATTGATAATAAGTTATTTATAGTTTGTAGTACTATAGACTAATTTGAATGATCATTCAAAGTATAAACTTTATAATTAGAATTATTAATTCTAATATTTTATCATCATCATCATCATCATCATCGCTATAGTATATTCATTTTATTATTTACACATAATTTTTAGTTATTAGTAATAGAAAAGTATTGTTAAAAATTAAATGCCTTTTACAAATATATCTGTTATTTTATACATTCCTTCTCTCTTTCCATTCAATGACTTTAATCCTATAATACATGTAAATCTAATATTGGATATAACGAATACTAACAAATTGAATCAACAATAATAAATTGTATTAGAAAAGAATTTCTACTAATTGGATCTAATTAGTTATATGAGCAGATTTTAAAGATAAATCTTTATTCATAAACTTTGCAAATGTACAACTTTTCTTCTAAAATTCCATATTTACATGAAATTGTATAACAATATTATTTACGTAAATTTATCATAAAGTATTACATGATCAAAACCCCCTGTGGTATAACTTAAAGTATATTTAAGTAAGTTTAATTATTTCATTTTATTCTTTTTTATTAATATAGAAAATAATTTAAACTTTAATTATTAATAAAATATTCTAAATAACAGCTTTAATTATGTGCATATAATTTTCAATAATAATACAAAAAGTAAACAGTCAGATTACAAGTTATTTTCAAACAGAAACTAAAAAACACTTATAAAGCATAGAACTTTTATTTAATTAAAAATACTGTTAAGTAGACATAATTTTAATTTCTAGATCTTTTTCAGTTGCATATAAACAATTAAGATACAAATTTTAATAAATTTTTTTATAATTGATTGTGAATACACTGTACACTTGGTGAAGATTGATGAAACATTTGAGATATTTTTAGAAATATTTTATTTTATTTATCTTACTGTAGTTTTAACTAGCCATTTTGAAGATATATAATATAGTCTAAATAAAAGTGTAATCCAACTATAGGTCACATTTTTAATGAAATTAATTCATCTACTATTGATATATAAATAGATGATTCCTAGAGTAGCTAATCCCAAAGTACAAACGTTCCTTTATTATACAGATGTACTAGACTTATAGAATTGTGTTTTCTCCCAAAACATAGAATAGCATGAATCTATATTTTCATATATCTTAGAATCGTTTCTGATTGCATTACATAAATACAGATAAATTTAATAAATAAAATAATTTGTAAATAATAATACAATATCAGGTAAAAATTTAAGATTACTCTTACTCGTTTAATGCAGTAGAATTTATTTAATTAAGTACACTATCTCAAATACTGAGTTTCTTAGGATTTCATTCGAAATTTTGGCTATCTATTTTTAACTTCTCTATTTATAAAGATTATTCTTTAAGATTATTATATTAAGTATTACAGTTAGAAAGCAGAAAGTATTTTAAAATATTCACAAATGTGTTAATCAAGATACATCGAATTGGGAAACGATACGTATAAGAGTATCATGCCTATGCATATATGTTTAAGAAAATTTGTATTTTACTTTTTATTGTAGAAGTTGTACTTTGGAAAATCACCGTCAAAACTTCTGTAATGTTACACGGCCTTCTGACAGTCAGATTTTACTCTTAACGGCCCCTTAAGAGTAGCTATACTCTAGGAATTATCTATTTCGATATATGAAGAAGTAATTAAAGGCGAATTAAACAGTTGCGGCACTTTCTTGGCAAGTTTATGGTTTAATAGCCAAAGATATAGTTCATAACTCAAATTTAAATTTTACGAAATGATTATATATCTTTTTTTCTCATCTATTTTGAACTAAATACTAGAATATTTATATTTTGTATAATTTAACAAGATAAGAAACATTTTATCAGATTTGTTATAGCGTTCATTCCAGTGTTCGCCAATTTTAGTAAAAAATTCGTTCTATATGTACGAATCGCTATATGAGTTAAGAACCAATACGAATATTAACAACATGGAAATGCCGCAATTTTTGGTCTGCTTGATCCTTGAATGCACGACTACCGCAGGGGATTCCTTATAACAAAACCGCGAAATTCACTGCACTCGCTATTTGTTGTTTTTGTTTTGTTTTTGTTTATACATATATATATGTTTTTAATTAAATAAAATTATATATATATATATATATATATATATATATATATATATATATATATACACGCATGGCGCAATGTATTATCTATATGTATAAATATACAAGCGCTCGTCCCACGGCATCATCAACAATCGTCCATTTTCTTTACACCAGGACTGAATCTCTTGCCCTCCTTTATCTCCATGGCGAGCTTGAAGCCGAGCTCGGGCCTGCGGTCCCTGCCCTCGACCATCGCCTTCACCTGGCCCGAGGTGACGATGACGCCGTTGCTGCCGATCACCGTCGCCTTCGTCCTCTCGATGTCGACTAGATCAACGCCCCGGCTGCAGTCATCGATCAGGATCGTGCGGTACCCGCTGGCCAGGGCGTCGATCGCGGTTGCCCCCACGCAGACGTCGTACGCGACCCCGCACACGTAGATGTCGGTAGCGCCCCTCTCCTGGAGCTGGGACGACAGAGTGGTCTCGGTCAGTTTCTTGTTATCCCAGAAGACGGAGTAGGAGTCGACCTCCGGGTTGGTGCCCTTGTACACCTTGACGCCGTGCTCGATCACTTTCAGGTCCTTGTGGAGCTCGGCGCCCCACGTGTCCTGGACGCAGTGCCGGGGCCAGAGCCGCTGCTTGAGGAGCGGCGGGCCCTTGAACGTCACGGTGTCGTAAACGCGGGCATCCTCCTTCTTGATGCAGCTGGAGTCGTCCAGATCTCTGTCGGCGGGAACAGGAAAAAAAAAGAAGAAATCGAAAAGTAGTTGCAGAAGGATCGTATGAGTGATATATGAACCGTGATAGATATATAGGCATACAGCTACAGTGGATATTATTGCCTATATGATTTCATTTTTATGTAACTTATAACGGACGTTTCGTAATTGTAATATAAATAGTTTTGTTTATTCTCTCGTTTATTGTATAGGACTTATACGGACTCGCGATTGTAATATTTGCGCACGAATGTTTTTTTAATATGTTGCTTATTGGTTGCAGGATTATGTAATATAGAATACAAATGAGTTGGCGGCATTGTTTTTTCATTAAAGTGTAAGTTTAAAAAATTTTCTAAAACAATTGATTAATTTTGTAGGATATAAAAAAAAGGCTAACTAAATCGTCATTCAGATTACAAAATTAATATTAATCTTAATGTATAATTAGTTACTAATACGAAAATAATTAATTCTGGAGTAGATTTATAATTTTTATACTTGATGGATCAATCAATTGATGGATGTTAAGTAATATGCGTGTATAGTATGATTTTTCGGTTTATATAAAGTTAATTTTTGGATTTTAATTAAAATTGAAAACATAGATAAGTAAATGTTATCTGCAATTGTATCATTTCTTTTGACTGTCCCCTTTTGCAATTTTCGTCGAAAGTGGAGGTTTTTAAAATAAAATAAAATGTCAATATTGTATCTTTATTAGGTATGTATAATATTGTAATTGATAGGAAGCATTTTTGTAAAACTATGCAGATAAAGGAAGACTAAAATAAAAATTGTTTTTCAATATACATACTTGTTTTTATTATTAAAATAATTAGCATTGTGCAGATAAAAAAGATATAAATATTATATATTAATAATTATATATATGAAAGATTATTCATATGTCAAAATCATTTAAAGGGTCTTTATAATCTTCATATTATGATTAGGGCATTGTTTCTTATCAAATATTTCCCGTAGAAAATTTTTTATTCACATTAGAGAAATTAGCAAATGATATTTTACACTTCGTAAATTCAGTTTCCAATAAATAAAAGTAACATTCTTACAGATTTGAATTTAAGCCTTCATCAAATAATTCTTGAACTTAAAACTTCTTTTTTATCTCTAAAAATTGCATTGTTTTGGATCTTCCTGGAATATTTTTATATAGAAATTTTGCTAAAACTCATTTCCTAAACTAGAATATACTACATATATGCAAGTCATAGAATACTGTTTTTATGGATTTTCACAAGTTATTATCTCGTAAGGTAATTTTCTTTTCTATTTGTAATTTCTTTCCCCGTTTACAAGTAGCTGGCACAGTAAAACAAAAGATCCAATATGTGATATGTATACACATATATCCATTTGACACGAACTTTCGAACATTGCACGTGTCTCATTATCTTCAACGAAAGCTGAATAATGAAGGAATCCATCAGTTTCTTTACATTGTCTATCCGAGAAAGTTTTGTTCTCTCTTAATTATTTTAGTTTTCTTAAGTATAATAATATCGAGTCATCAGGTTTTCTTAATGTTTTTTCCAAGAACGTCAAAATTCTGAATGTTTATTGTCTTATGTTTTTGCTAAATTATATTAGATGTATATAACAATTCATTACTAGGGTTTTCTAATTTTAGTGTAAGATTTTTATATTCATGGACAAAGGATTGCACGAAAATTTTTCAGAAAAGTTACGAATAAAAGTGCAGTGCAGAATAATACTCCAGGTAAATACTGTAAAATTTTCTTTCATTTAAACTCCAATTGTACTTTAACGACCGGTGGCAGAGAGACAAGGGGAGGATCATTAAAAGAAAACTAGCTGTGACTCTGTATTGTTCTATTCGACCCCTCATTATTCTTTTCAGAAACTTTCTTAAGCTAGATCGGAAATTTTTAGAAAACTTTAAAAGCTTCGAGGAGGGGACAAAGAATTTCATCCGATCCAAAAAATCAAAAATTTGATCGATTCCTTGATCATCCGGCTTATCTTTTAAAATCACGCGTGTCAATTAAAAATATCGAAAGTTCGCGCAAAACGGTCCACCCTATTATCACACAAATAATCAACGACGATTCAATCACGCGGCCTGTGCGCGTCATTCGGAGCCCTTACCGTAAATGCAGATTATCAATGAACGATACGTGATCCACGGGATGCCAATCCAGGGAGTAAAAAACGGCGTCGAACGGCACGGTATCCAGCAGATTATTGATGGGTTCGATGACTTCCGAGCCGTCGTGTCGTGCAGCGCACTTCTTTATATTCAACGAGCCGGTTATGAAGTCGTTCTGCACGTCGACTATGAGGAATACGCTCTTCGGCCTCGTGCACACCTTGATCCAGCGGTTCCAGCATACCTGATCGCGAATTTAAAATGGTCATACGATATTACATGAGGCGCGCATTTTATTGCAGCGCACGCTGCGGCGGGGATGGGACATTGGGGCGACGGGCCCGTTGAACAGCTTGTACTTGCTTGAACAGTTGTAATTGCTTGAGTTTAGGTATATTTATTTATAATTTTTTTATACTTTATAACACATAAGAGTGCTCGTTAAATTGAAAATTTACAGAATAATTTTGGTTACTAATATAATTTGAAGAAAATTGCATACTGTTGCTTTAGTTGGAATAAAAGGAGATGGATCGTTACTGAAATGTAGAGAAATAACAAATTTTAATGTTTATAGCAATTTATCGTAATTATTTGACTTGCCTTTTTCTTTTTAACAATACACGCATTTTGTTTTTCCGTACAACAGTTATTTAAATTTCTATTTCGCAGTGCTATTATTATCATATCGATTTCGTATCTTTTAAAATTGATCAATACGCTCTGAAAGTTAGGCAGATCGTTACGTCACTATGATTTATTGCACGAATCTACTACGTCATTATAAAATATATAGGTTCCTTCCGTTCTTCTTGACAATGAAACGTCATTTGTTTTGATGCAGCTCTTCATAAACCTTCTTTATTTTGTTTATATTTACTTAATGTTTTATCTTTAACATTTTAATATTTGACACTGTAATAATATTAGGCAATAATAAATGAGTACCACGCGTCATTTAACTTTTTCGAGTGACATTTATTTTAATGGTAATACTAACGCAATCATTTTGAACGGCTAGAAAAGTCAGACGTACACATCTGGGAGATTTTCAAAATATAAATAATAATAGAGAAATTATTCGTTCTGAAGCGATAATCCGAGTTTTCAGATATAGAGGGTAATAAAATAATAAAATATTTGAGTGAATCTTCTTCGTTATAAGACTTTTTATAAAAACTCAATAATACTAATGATATATGTGGAAAACGTTACTATTTGGATTTCCAAATTTTTTTTACTTTTTCATTAAAATATCTTTTTGAGAGGTGTATAACGTTTGTGAATTCGAATTTTACCTTAATAGAGCAGCAAAAATCAAAAGCTATGTTTTCTAAATGAATGTGTTATTAAAAAAAAAGTCTACTATTAAAACCCATCGTTAAAATTTTCGGTGCCTATAAAAATCAAGGATTTTTACGTTTATATCTCAAGACATTTGAAACAGTGCCTTTGAAGCATAAAAATATAAGAATATTATTTAAAAAAAAAAATGTAATTTATTCAACTTTTAACCTGTTTTTCTCGGAAAATATCACGTTTAGAGACAGGCGCTTTTAGAATAAAAATGTTTTTTAACGTAGTATAATTTTTGCTAGAAAAAATTTTAAAAATTCTTAGTATTTTTGCCCAAGATAGAACGCAGAAAACTATAATTTCTTTAGCTTTTTGTTTTGTTTTATTAAATTTTCCTAATTGCGTAATTTTTTCCCATGCTTTGTAGTAAATGGCTAAATTATACAGGTATAAATTATTTCAGAATTTTTTCACTCTTTTCAGTAATTAATCGAAATAAATTATTCGATTATTTTATACTATGCTTTAGTGAGGAGGTAAAAAAGAAGAGGAATACAGTGTCTACTTATAATATTCAAAAAACAAATCTGAACCAATTTCAAAGCTTTTATTTAGAAAAAAAACTTTTAAAACGAAAACTTTTAAGAATTATCGGATTGTCTTTAAAATTAAAATTTATTTCAATTTATTTAAATTATCATGATTTAAATTTTCTTAAACTACATATATACGGAAGATATGATACAATTAACTCTAATTCTAGTCTGAATACGTTAATTGGTTTTTTATCGTGCTAAAGCTTTAAGTAAAGAAGAATCATTGTAAAATATTCAAATCGAAGCTGAACCCCTTTGACCAATGCATTTTTACGCAAAGCTTTGCAAATTATTAAATTAATTTT
The DNA here is from genome assembly GCA_018907035.1 of Sycobia sp. Sy_11. NCBI lineage: Eukaryota > Metazoa > Arthropoda > Insecta > Hymenoptera > Epichrysomallidae > Sycobia > Sycobia sp. Sy_11. Next base: position 593,800 of record JACCIC010000203.1, read on the forward strand.
TTATTATTCGTGAATAATTTAATGCTCGTTTAAAAGCAAACGGCATTAATAATCCGATTGATCGTTTGCATACGGTCACTGAATTTTCAAGATGTAACGATTCTTTGCAAAACTTCTACTTTAGCTAGTATCTCTTATGAATAATAATGCTCGATCGATTTTTTTTTCACGATTTCCTTTTTCCTCACCTTAATAACCAGCTTTGAAAACCCACGTATAACAAGAGTGCGGTGTCTGTATATATACCTAGTAAAAAAAGAAAAGAAGAAAAAAAACTGATTTCTATAATCTAGCACCAACTGAAAAAGTGCTCTCCCCGCGCGCGCATTATTGTTATTATTACACATCCGCCCGCCCCGCGTACGCAATAACACTGTACTCGCGGAGCGCAGCCCTCACCTCGAACTCCCCCCTATCGATGAGGCCGTTGCCGTCGGCGTCGAAGACCTCGAATATCTCCCTGAGCCGGGCCTCATCCAGGGCGTAGACCTTGCCCCGATCGTTCCTGAACAGGGCTTTGCAGATCAGCTCGAACTCGCCGAGGGCCAGGTAGCCGTCCTGATCCTTGTCGAAGGCTTTGAAACACGCGTCCATGACTGACACGGCCGCGGCGCGGTTTTGCCCGCGCGCGCGCTGCGGCTCTCGCCTCGGTCGCCCCGCTCGCCGCGATCGGTCCGCGCCGCTCGACCGCCCCACCCCGCGCGATTCTTCTCTCCCTTCCTCGGCCTCTCGCTCTCTGTCTCCCTCTCTCTCTCTCTCTCTCTCTCCCTCTTTCAACATATGCATATATATATATATATATATATATATATATATATATCCCCACCAGATCTGTCGCCCCTATACAGCTCGCGGGTAAGAGCCGACGGTATGCGTGGTGTATATATATATATATGCAAGAGTGCGATATGAAGAGCGGCGATGGCGGAGGCGCGCTCGCTTATACCCGAACGGGCCTCCTGCTGCCAAGGTGCGGGAGTTTGGTCGATACTCTAACCCTGGGTATGCGTGTTTTGTCGGCGTATATAATGTATATATATATATATATATATATATATATATATATATATATATATATATACACGCGGACTGATCGTAATACGCGCGACTCCGGCACGTCACTCTGCGCGAATTATATACGAGGGCTGACACGCGAATTACGTCATTCAACGATTCCATGCGGCATATATACCCTTTTGCCCAATTATAGCATTTGTATTTATATATACATATATGTATAGGCCTTTTGTACGCAATTAGCTGTCAGCACTGAGCGGCACGAGCTCCAATTTTTATTATACTTTAAAGAGTAAGCAGGTGATTTTTTCGATTGCTTGCACCTTTTTCACATATGAAAATTAGCCGAAACTCATTATGTCTATCGTTCTTTCAATTAAGTTTCTTTTCTCGCATGAGTCGAATGTTCTAACTTTTGACGTATGATAGCTTATGTGATTTTCAATCTTTTACCTAACTTTTCAAAATTTCACGATAATATTATGCTAATGTTATATTTTAATGTAAACTTATCTTTCTTTAATCGATATTTTAAAATAAGATTTAACGTTTACAAAACTTTAATAAACATCCACTGAATTTGCGGCCAAGATCTCAGTTACGATCATAGATTCCTTTATTGAAGCCCTGAAACTTTTTTCACGGAACATATTTCAAGATAATACTTTTTTGGCAAGGTATACGACCTTTCTGAAACTTTTGGAGGGCACTAAACTATAAATCATTTAAATCGAAGGAATGTGCTTCTCAAAAATTTACTGTGGAACGTTATAATTCCATTTTTGCTTTTTCACAAGGTTAAAATTAAAGATCGCTTATTTAAAAATTTAAGTAGCGTAAATAATCTTAAATATACAATCACAAGGAAAATAATCTCAAGGTAATGGTCAAGGTCAGCATTGATTTTACAAAAGTATACAGTAATTTTAGTATTCGATTAACGCCTTCAAAAATAATAGTTATTGTACGACCAATCAAAGCTAATAAGGAAATAATTTGACGAGAAGGAGGAAAACACCGAATGTTTACTTAAAATTGCACATAGCAATGTACGATTTGTAGTTTTAAACAAATGTTAGGTTTCTTGGGAAATGTATAGAGTTGTAATAATTTTAAATCCAAAGGCACCAAAAAGACAGCTTTTTATTTTCAAATCTGACTGAATCAAATTACTATATATGTAAAAAGATGTAAAAAAAGATCGAGCTATATTATTATCTGACTGAATTAATTTAATTATGTAAGGAAGAACAATATTAAAAAATATTTTTATTAGAATATTGTAATGCTCATGAAATAACGCCATCTATCTATATTATCTATACAATTCGACAAACAGAGAGAATGGATTTATATAAAGAAAAATAATTTATGCATTTACCTATTTTCGATTCTTAACTTTTGCTTCCAATCATCTACCGATTTCATGCTTCTTGTATACAAAACTACAGAAACACACACACAAACACACACCTAGAGAGAGAGAGAGAGAGAGAGAGAGAGAGAGAGAGAGAGAGAGAGAGAGAGAGAGAGAGAGAGAGAGAGAGAGAGAGAGAGAGAGAAAGTGAGAAAGGTTATACCGGCAATGTATCAATGCCCCCAGTGATCTATTCGTGACATGGGCTTAAACGCATTTCGCATACAATATTTCGCTGTTATTCCATCCGGTAACTCGTAGAAATGACATTGAATTCATCGCATAAAGGATCATCAATAAAACAAAAAATCAACAAAGAATCCTCCTTGGCATAATCAAGACCGTAGGTAATTCAGCGCCGCTGATAGCTCGATGACATCCTCCTCTGATCCTAATTAGTTCCGCATCGTTGACTCCTGCTCGAGCTCCGATGACACGTCCGCTGTTATAAGCGCGGCTTATAGCTGTTAATAGCAAAAACCCCTAGGCTCGACTGTCCGAGAGTCGCAAAAACGAACGAAAAGCTGGCAGAACAAAAAAGTGTTACGTATACGAACACACCTGTGGTATCACGGTTCGGGCAACAATAACAATGGTCGCAATAATGTTCGATCTTCTACTATTTTCCGTTCAACTGATCCGCCGAATCGTTTATTCTTCTCGTATGATTTTACAATTTGAGCGACCGAGCTGTTGGCATATGTTTGTTTAACGCTCGTGTCTCGATATAGGCACTGTTTACATCTTCATTCTTGTGTCTGCATCTATTATTTTTTCGGTGCTGTAGATTCGTCTAATTAAAAAAATAATATAATTTTCCTCACTAAGGTAAGGCATTGATCGATTTTCTGTTATCTCAGTACCTTTATGTTATCGCTATCCCTTATTATCTTATTCTTTTTCTCTTTTCTCACTATTATCCTGAATTTCCTATTATTACCATCGATGTTATATTAGTTCTTAATATCTAACTATGGACATAATTTCATTGATTTAAAACTTTATTCTGAGTATTATAATTATGAGTTTAAAATCTGCTTTAATTGTATTCGTGATCCACTTTTCAAGTGTAAGTAATGTATTCAAATGTAATTGATAGTATGAAGCGAAGTCTACAAGTTGGAAAACCAGTTTATCATCAATTGAGAAATCAATTAATAATTAAAAAATATAGATTATTATTGTCTTTATATCTTAGCTAATAGTGCAGATTTTACCTTAGCAATTCAATATCCAAATTTCAAAGAGATATTAAACAAATATTGATTCGATGCATAAATATAAAGTGAAAAAGCTTTTAAAATTATTTCATATGAATAAAAAAAGGGTTTGTTTTATATGGCAAACAGTGAATGTAAAAATAATATTCAAATTCGACTTCAAGAGACCAGTTTTTTGCTCAAAAAACTATTAATGCTCTAATTTTGTCAGCACGACAACATTTCGTTATTATAAGTAATTTATTATAAATCTGTAATATAACTAAATAGAATTTATATTTATGTACAATAATGTTTTAAAATATTTTATAATAATTTATATATTAAAACTATTTTTGTTACCCTAACTTATCAGAAGTATATCTTGATTTAAGGCAATTTCATGATGTAATAGAGGAACCTTAATATACGAACCTTAATTTACAAAGAAAATTATTCGTAATTTCTGAAAGCTGTACGAATAAATTTTATTGTGAATAAAAAATGGTTATTACATATTTAATTTAAACAATCCTTTATTAAATATAATAATTCTGGATAAATTAGCTTTATTTTAATTTCAAGTGTTTTTTATTCCGCATTAACACGGCACATAGTTACAGTTCATCGAATATTACTTTTAGAATTTCAATATTTATATTTTTACTATTTTTCAAAATTTTTAATAGATTCTTTTTCTTGTTACAATGTAATAAGATTTGAGCTTATTTAATTATTAATTATAATATTAACTTTTTTTATTATTTATCATTTGAACAATAACTAGGTATTGTTTATAAATATATCTTTACAAATGCTATATTTTGATGAATTTCAAACTTCCTTGTTTGAATTCTGTTTTCTACAGTAAGGCTCATTTTTAATATATACTTGAACATTATTTACATAGAGAGTACGTACTTTAAGCTAAATTTTTTATGAATCATTTACTTCGTACATGGGGTAAGTTATAGTAACTATACATAGGAATAGGTGTTTTCATAGGCCTGTCAAGTATAATACTTTGTATGAAGTCTACATAAAATGAAACATTAGTATATATAGCACTGTGGTGACTGTCATCACAATCATAAGAACATCGGCTGACGATACCAACAATCACTTTATTTTGAACAAGTGGACTGCCGCTGTCACCCTGAAAATAACTCAATACATTATAAAGATATTTTATCTATTAATTATGATTGTCTAAAACACATACACACACACATGCGCGCGCACGCGTATATATTTTGTTTATCACCTATATAAAATTCCTAAAACATTATAGAAGCATCTTTTTGGCAATAATTTACTATAAAGAAATTTAGACGCAGAAAAGTATAATTCTACGAATTGAACGATAATAATATAATATTGGTTCTTATATAAACTATAAAATGCAGATATAACTTTGGATAAAGTAGAGTAACGAAAGAATTTCTGTAGTAAAAATGAATTGCTTATTAAGTATCTAAATTATTTATTATATTTATTAAAAGACAATAATATCGCCTACTTATAGGTATTTTTGTTGTAATTATTGAAATGTCACAATTACTTCAACGATTTATTATAATCTAAATTCTTAACAAGTCTTTAAAACAAAATTGAAAGAAACGAATATTTATATTTATAAATATTTACTAATAACTTTTTAAATCTAGAATTTTCTTGAATATATAAGCGCTATTTTTATATAGTTATAAACGTTGAAAAGTACCTTGCAAACGCCAGAAGGTTTCCCTAAAGTTTTTGGTATAGTTGAACCACAGAATTGATAATTAAGTGAAATTTCATGAAAGTAATTTAAACATTCTTCATCTTTTAGAATTTTAACTGATGCATATCTGAGTAGCTGATCTGTTTTCTCACTTTCTATTTCTTTTTCCTTCGTTTGAGTATTGAATTTCATTTTAACTTTATGTGACCCATAAGCTGACACGATACCAGGTTTTTTGTACAAGTTCTGTCTGGACTTAGGTAGTTGGAGTTTACTTAATTGCGGATTCCCAGTAAGGTTTAACCCTTTTTCTAACTGAAAGTATATAAAATATATGCGAATATTCCATCAATTCTGTTCAAATGCTGATGAAATAAATAAAAAATTGTTACTATATATGTGTGTCTATGGCGGCTTTGCACAAGCCTCAATGTCGGTATAGGCGGAAACAAATTGCACAGCCGAGGGCTGACTTCGTGTAGTGCAGTCGCGGTAAAGCACCGTTCTCATATTGTGGCGCTAGTAGCGAGTTGCCACCATGAGTGTCGAGCTGATCAGCAGCGAAGAAGACTTTCGACTTAGCTACTGGAGACGCAATGTCTGCGGCGTTCTATCGAATCACTCAGGAGCTTCTTTCCCGCCATATATGTATTATATGAGTTGAGGTAATAAAGTGTCGTGTTAATATTACTGGTGGATTTATATTTTAGATAAAGGAAGTTAGTTGGTAGTGCAGTTAAAATAAAAAATGCGAGCAGCAACCACCTGATACGGGCCAGCAAACGCCAGCACACAACCTGCAGCCACTGGTCGACGGAGTGGCCTATCGTGTAGAAGGAAGGGACGTTTCACTAGCGCAACAGTTCCCTGATCTCCGTCTTTCTTCTACGTGATTTCGAGGCGACTACAAGATGCATTCTGCTTTCGTATTGATCCTTCTGTCCGGAAGCAAAGTTTGCCCACGTGGAACTCGAGTTCAATTCATAATATATTGGCAACGACACTAATCGATACGACCAGATCGGTGCAAATCCGAAATAATTTATGAACGACGCCTCTGGTATCGCCATTGGTGCGGCGTTGGAGCAGTAGGCCACAAGTAGATCATAGCACCCTTTAAACTTCTCATCTAGGAATCTATTTAACACGGAAAAAGGTACATCATATGTGATTACGAGCTTCTTACAGACTTTAATGCTATAAAACATTCCGCAGAATCTTGGAATACAGACCATTGAAGATTTTGACCAACCATAAGCCGCTCGTCTACGCTGTAAATCAGCTTCCAGACAAAGCATCATCGACACATGCGAAAGAATTCGATTTTCATCTTTATTTTTCGATTTCTTTGGTTTACACCAAGGGCAAAGAAAACGCTGTGTTAGCTAGCACTGAAATCAGAGAATACGAGAACTAGCACTTCAGCAGATCGATGACGTGGAGCTTTCGCAATTCATGTAATGCAAGGTTTCTCTTCAATCACTTATCTTTGCTGGAACATGACTATTCTGTGTAGTCGATGGTAGAATCATATAGCCTTACATTGCGTACGAACTCAAGAAAACGGCATTAGAGTTCAGCCACGGATTTTTCCATTGGTTCATAAGGATTACGAAGTGACTGGTGGTGCAAAAATATTTCTGGCCGAATATGTACAAGGACGTCGCAGGATGGATTCGGAATTGCATCCCTTGTCAGCGTTCGAATATACATCGACATCATAGAGCAGCATTCGGACGCTTTGGTAAACGAGGTACTCATTTCGCTCATATTCATCTGGATATTATTAATATGACTCCGCACTCTGGCTTGTAGTACTAACTCACTATGGTCAGCAGATTCTTTCACTTTTCAGCTGAAAATGCTCTGTAGTAGTTTGCACGTACTGTACTCCTTTGACTATAATATATAGCAACCTACCATGAAGCGCAGTTTGAGGGTAGATTCTTCGGAATGCTCAGGGACCTTATCAGCGTAACTCGTATATGAACTATAACTTATTATCCATAGTCCAAAGGAATGGTTGAGCAACTACATCGCATCCTGGAAATGACTCTAATATACTATGCTCCAATACATTATTTCTGGGAATTCGCAATACATTCGAAGAGGATCTTCAGTCATTCTCTGCAGAGATGCTTCACGGAACGTCACGTTATATTCCAGTTGACTTTTTTAAGCTTATTAATATTGTTCTACTAAAAGACGCTTGTCCCAAAAAATATACTAAAAAACGCTTCATCCGCCATTGGTGCGGTAGTAGTTGTTACGGCTCAGCACAAGCGTGACTGTCGGCATAGGTGGAAACAAACACTACAACCGAGGGCCGACTTCGTGTAGCGCAGCTGTGACAATGTGCCATTATCATATTATGGCTCTACTAGCGATCCGCAACCATGGATCGCGAGCAAATTAGCAGCGAAGAAGACTTTCTACTTAGCTACTAAAGAGGGAATGTCTGTGATATGCTATCGAAAGACTTGGGACTTTCACTTCTGGGGTCTATGTATTACATTAATATAGGCAATAAAGTATAATTTTAATATTTCTGGCAGAGTTATTTATTCAATAAAGGAAGTTAGTTGGTATTTGAACCACATCATATGTGTGTGTGTAAATAGTATCATAGTTAGTATCCTATGGCACTGGGATATATATCATTGTAGAGAAATATCATTTTTAAAATATAAAATAAATGTAAAAAATAACTTTTATTTCCATGTTTTGTATTGTACGACCTTAATACGATCTTTTTGAACAGTATATAAAGCCTGGATATTATTTAAATACATTAATACAAAAGTGATTCACTTTAATTTACTCTGCAATTGACTAATTCACTTCAATGTATACTCCTGTTTTGACCACATTGCATTCTATGAATTTTTTCAGTTGGCCTAAAGCATGTTAGAAATTTTCCGTTTCAAGAGAATTTATGAGCTTAATTGATTTTCGTTTTATCTTTTCCATCTACTTAATATTTTTTTAACGCAAAATTTTAAACTCAACTTTTAAAGTTTTACCGGCTAAAGGACTCTTCAGAGACTACATGTTATAGGCAGATACATTGTTGTGGTGCAAGATGCACGATTTGTATTTTCATAATTCTAAAGATTTCTTATTTATTTCATCTATATTTGTCTGACAGTTTCTTTACAGTTGTTTACAATCTCTGAAACCATCTGAATGTCCAGACGTTGACCAATGATTCGATTCCAGATCGAACGAAATGTTGCAACAATGCATGACTAATGCAGCAAGCTTTCAATGGATCGTTGTATAAGGCTTATAATTTGATGAGCATTTCTATTTAAATTTTTAAAGGCTTTTGATATTAGAACATGTGTTGTTATAATAGACGAACTACTGGATGCAAAGGAACCCAATCTTTCAGCTTTTGTACTTCTAGCATTTCGTACAAAGCCTCAGTGAGCAATGACTGGAAGTCAGCATTTTTGAATGATTTTTATTTATCTTCACATGGACGATTGACAACACCAAAATCATTGTTCTAATAGAAATATAATCAATAATCGAACTTGGTTCTTTTTAAACAGAATCGATATTAGCTGCTTTAGGTTTTGATGCGCTACAATCGTCGTTCTATTCGAATGAAGAAGAAAATTAAGACTTCTCATACATAATTATTTAATACTTAGGTATTTTCAGATTACTATAGGTGTATAACATATGGTACAATCTTGTTGTAAAGGAAAATTCTCAAATTTTCTTTTGTAAAAGATTCTCTTCAGATTTAAAAATATGTGACTATGCTTTAGCTTTTAGAAATTGAAAAGAAGAATGAACGACCTCAAATTACTCTTCTCCGGTTCTTCGATCGTCTGACCGTGCAATGCGTTTATGTCGCGATCAACGTGTGAGATTTATCGCCCGAAATTTGATCCACGATAAGGGGGACTGCGAGTTAATCAAAGGCATTGTATGGGTTCACAGATAATGATTTACATCTTGACCATACTTTATGATGATTGTATTATCCATTTCTTTTTCTTTGCTTGAATATTAAAAATTCTATTTAGTTAATAGTTAAGTTAAATTTTTGATAAACTTTTCTTACTTTAGATATTCCAGCAAGTAGTATATTATCCTATTACTACTCAATAGATTTTCTTTCTATGAAATATTTGGAAATATTTGACTTTTGATTATTATATTTAATAGTATCTTTATGCATTTGAAAACAAAAAATTATGAGGATGTATTCTTTAGTCAACATACTGATTATATTTTATACTCGAATATAATATCAATCAATTTTTCTTATAATAGATACTGGCAGATGCTATTTCTTCTAATACCTTGAATAAAATTTATATTATTACAATGATTTTATTAAAATGACTTCTGCCGAATATATTAAAACTAAATATAGATGTGCCTAGTTCAGTAAAATATCTACGTAATGATTGATATTTGGATTTATATATGTTATAATACTTCTCCACGACAACAAACATATTGTATGTAAATACACACACACACACACACACACACACACACACACACACACATATATATATGCCATGCTGCTATTTTATTCGGTTCAATAATCGCATTAAAAATAAATAAAGAAATTCTACTGAAACGAGAGAATCTGCATATATAATTAAAATATACATAAGATTATCATTATATCATTAAATTTAATTATTATTTAGTAAATAACTTGACTCACCTTAGCTACAGCAATATCATTTTGTGAGAAAGTTGGTTCGTATTTTGCTGTATATATGATATGAATCTTGATTACAATACCTGTTGTTGTTTGTATATTATATGTGGCAGCAGCTATATAAAAAGTTAACTGTGTAAGTATCTCAGAATCATCAAGAAAACAATGAGCAGCACTTAATATAAAATTTTCAGCGATTATAGAACCTCCACAAATTAATGAGAAATGATTAGACACATTTTGTCGTCCTAGAATTGCAACTTGGTAGTTGAAATCCTTACGAAGTGCAAGACTGCCTCCAACAATGTCTTCCTGATTTAAAGCTAAAACTAATAAAAATATTATTATGCAAATATTCATTTAATCTTAGTAACTATTTTTTAGGAACGTTGCATCTTCTATGTAAATGTGTCTAATTGTACTTTCGTACATTTTTGGCGAAAATAAACTGACAATAATTGAACTGAATTATTTTAATAATCTTGTTATATTTTTTAACTTGCTGATTACAGAATCAAAACTTCTATATCGATAGATCTAATGCAAGCTAATAAATATTTTTATCGGTGTCAAACTGCCCTGATTTATTCACCTTGTGGAGTTCGAAATCTAAAATTTGAAATAAAGATGAAATTTACTTTTCTTAGTCAAGGATGATCTAATTGAACTGTTTACTAAAACTATTCGTATTTGCAAATTTTGACCATTTAAACACTCCGTCTTTTCTCCGCTGATTCCATTTAAAATAAGGACAGTTTGACTACTATTATAAAAACATTAATATGCAAAAGAAGCCTTAACAGTGATAAAACTTTTCTTTATTAGTTTGCTACATAGAAACTAAAGATAAAATTAAAGAATTCAAAACAATAGGGACATATGGCAAACGTTACTAAAATATTCAAAGAATAGAGTAAATATTACTCACCATAATAAGTAAAATAATTAACAGACACGATTGAGAAGTACGCAGCCAAAATGCAATATAACATTTTTTCTTGAACCTTTACCAATAAAAACTAATATATATAAACAGTTCTATTGACATTTTTAATTACTCGATATTAATAATATTCATGCCTATATGAGATATATCAAGCGTTTGTAAATGATGTGATAAAATGTAAAAGAATTCAATTCTTGAAATATCCAGTTTTAGATGCGAATTTTCTATAAACTAAACACAGATGTACAGAAAGTTATGTAATTAAGTAAACTTCCTGAGTGATATGGGGTATACTTACATTTTTGTAAAACATAAAAAAATTATATTTACTACTTTTTTATTAATATTTTATCAGCACTTTATAAATATTTTGTATGCGATAATATAATAATTATGTAAGTAATATATATATATATATATATATATATATATATATATATATATATAATTTTACAGATACTTAATACATATTAGCTTAAGATTTTCTTAATATATTAAAGATGGGTTACTAGTCCCATTTTATAAAAAAATTACTTAAAATGATGTAATAATTCAGAAACGTTTGTGTATTTACATATATGTTTTAATTTTGTAAAAGAAAGTCATGTTCATTTACTTAATAAATAAATAAATATATATATATATATATATATATATATATATATATATATATATATACATATATAACGTTTGTTTCGGAAATGTTACTTTGCGTAAGAAAAGATTAAAGTCACTAAATCTTGTACATATAATCAATTTTATTTGTGTATAACTCTTGCATCGTGATATGTCAAATTATTAATTTAATAAAATTAATAAACTGATTAAAAAAAATCAGAATACAATTCTAAAGGTGGAATGGTGGAAAACAACATCATACTTTTTCTTCTCAAACAACGACTTATTGTATGATTCGATTAACTAATATTACATGTTTAATAAATCAACATATAAAAAATATTATATTAGGACCAATCAAATTCAGGGTAATTATGATTTTATATTAATTGCAACATTTTATGTAAGGAGTCTAGAAGCAACTCTTTAACAGGATTACATAAAAGATTCTATGAACATTTCATGAGTAACCATAAAAATTATTTCCCAAGAAAATATATTTTGAAAATATTGACATTATAAATGTTAATTCAATATATATATATATATATATATATATATATATATATATATATAAATGTAGAGTTTCGCGATATTCGCTATTTTTTTGCAATTAAGTGTTGTATATTTTACCAAAGTACGTCCGTACTGTAATCATTTCTTGTGCAGCATTAGCGTTGGTACATACTTGCTTAGCTTTCGTTTGTCAATGAATCTAAAAAGATTTACTTAATATATCATTATTTACTAATATACGCTTGATATTTACTAGCTTTAGCTTTTCGAGAAGCAATAAACAAATATATTGGATCAAGATGAATTTTTTTTGTATTTTGCAGGAAATACATTGATTTGAGTTTTACAAAGGGTTTTCCGTTTTGGAAACTATAAATTTTGAATCGCCATTTTGTATCAGCTTATTTGTTTTTGGAAACTGATTAATTGATTTATAAAACGTATGGCACATAGCGCTAATCTTTTGGTTTTCATCAATGTCAATAGATCAAATTTATTTCAAGTGGGAGAATTCAATATACACATTTCAACCTGTCGGGCCGCAAAATATATTGGTTAACTCACGATAAACTCTTCCCCCACAATCAATTTATGATATAAGATTTGTACCCATTTTCTTAGAAATAGCTTGGTTGTTAGTGCTTGTACGTCATACGAATTCGTTGACCCCTTATTCAACAGACGAGATTTCATCACGTTCATGGTTTCTGTTAACATAATGTCTAACATTTGTATACATTGCTTCGATTGTAGTTAGCTCACGTAACCTAATCTCGTAGTTTAAACATCTTCTACACGTAGCGCACCCGGTGGATTAAATAATCATTTCGTACAAACATTTTTCAATACAAAAACTTACCCCATTACCATTATACACTAAGGGGAAATTCGTTTGCTCAGCGGATAGTCTTTGGTACTTTGGAATATCAAAATTTCAAAATCTGGCATTCTACTATCAGTGATCGATGCGTCAAATACGCGAATGGTACACTTTAATGTCTCTTCCAACGCTGACATATTTTAACCTGTTTCTGGTTCATAGTAGTCCACTCCAAAGTCGCTAAAAGTTTTATTTTATACATTAAACGTTTCTCCAGTAATGAAGCCAGTGTCTGGTCTTCGTCAAGGCTTTGTGTCTTATCTTATCGGGGTTTAAAAATGAAGCAAATGCAAGTGATCGATTTAATGCGCCTTTCTGAAATCGACAACATAGCAATGTTGTCGCAATTTATTTATGATATTTTGGTCATTCGTGTGATATATTTCTTAGTCATATTCTTTTATGAAATGTATTGTTGGCGGACATTAACTTGCTGCAATAGTAGAGTGATTATGAAAAATTTCATCGTATAGTTCAACTACTCCACTTCCGATCCCCCACTAAATTTTATTCGCTTAAAAATTTAAACAATCTTACTACTTCACTAGTCATTATTTTAATTTTTAAAGTGAAACGAGTTCAGTTTTGAATGAATGATTTGAAAGAAATCGAAGACGGGCCTTTTTGATACATTCTATACTTGATAGTTACTTGCTCGTGGTTCTCAATCTATTTACAATTAATTACAATCACAAATAAACAATCCTCGAAAAACTTTATTACAGGGAATTTATAGGTTATTTACAGTTATGTACTCATATTTACAACATATAAAAATGCCTTTCGCATTAGGATTTGGTCAATTTTTCTTTCTTTTTCGTCGCATTCTATCTTTTTACTTCGAGTCAGCTTGTATCATCGATTCTACACAAAAAATCAAAAGAAGAACATCGGAGGTAATTTTGGATACTAAACTGTTCTTAACTCATCGTGTTGCAGATTTCGTAGGATTCTAATTTATAGGAAGGAATGTATCTTCACTAAGAGGTCTCAGTGAGCTCGTCTATCTCGCCGAATTTATTTATTCATCAAATAATTTTGAGAGAATAATTCTCATTTAGATAATTTTATTTTGATCGCTTCCACGACCGTGTTTATGAGCATCTTGCCTAATAACATAAGTTGTCATTCGAGTCACGGTATATACAATAATTTCATCAATGCAACTGTCTTTTCACCATTAATTAGTATTATGTGAGGACTTAGAAAAAAATAAAGTATGCACAGGAAAATTGTGAATAAGCTTTTAGACTGGTATTAAGAAAACTGAATTCTATTTGAATATAACCCGACTTCCACAATAGTGATGACATATACTATTTGATGAAGTTTTTTTGTGCTAGTTTCAATTTGTTTTCATTTTTTGATATATATAATACATATTAAATATATATACTATTGCATAAATTTTAGATATATATATATATATATATATATATATATATATATATATATATATAGTGTATTTAGTATGATACTGTATAATTAAAATTGATAAGAAACGTTTAGAGTGTCTTTTATGTAAGTGGGTTTTTTATAAGCTTAAATTAATCACAGGTATCTACTCAGGATGCAATATGTATAAATTTTATGATTTTATTTGAAGGAAAAATCTACGTTTTTTTATGAGAATTTAATTTCTTGAACTAACTTCAATATTAAATACACACATAAATTTTATAACTAAATAGGTTATGAGTAACAGGGAATTAAAGTCAGTAACATTTTAGTTGAATGTAAAATTTATTACACAATTTTATTTATATACAGTTTGTAGTTTAGGAACCTGTAAATTAATTTCTTGATGAAGATCGAGTTCTAGAGGTCCTGGTACATGTGGCTTATTATAATGAATAAAAGTAGGGATAGGATCAGGCATTGCAATTCCATCGACAATACTCCGGACAAAATCTAAATAAGGCGAGACTCTACTATACACAGTAGTATAATTGCTATCATCGCAAGTAAGAAAACCTTGGTTTGCGACTCCCACAATTGTATTACCTAAAACAAGTGGACTTCCACTATCCCCCTATAAAATTGAATAAGACAAAAGGAAACTGTAAGAGTATTACATAAAAATCTTTTCATATTAAGTAGATAAATTAAGTAGATACATTTATTAGTATATTAATATGTGCTTTATAATAGAACAAATCGAAGGGTAAGTAAAATAATCAATATAAGCTAAATTTTAAACATCAACATGAGTTCGCATTTTAGTCGCTGTTTCATGGATAAATTTATATACATTTTTGTTTTATATTTTAACCAGATCAAAAAATTTAAATAAGTATTAAATCATCCTCTAATAAACTATGCAATTTTTAATAATATATTATTACATTAAAGAACTATATTAGCATAAATGTTTTCAAAAGTACTAATACTTAAATACAGTTATTACTTAAATTAGTAGTCAATAACATATCAATAACAATATATAATAATACTTACATTGCAAATACCCGCAGGTTTCGATGGCATTCTGGGTATTATTGCACCACACATTTTCATACTAATATTTATTTTTGGAAATCTTTCCATGCATAGCTCATCACTAGCCATTTTTACATGTCCAAATCTTAAATGCCAGTCTTGATTACGTTTAAATTCTATTTTTTGGAATTCTGAGTTATATATAATTTTAATTTTATTAATTCCATATCCAGATATTATCATTATTTTATTCTGAAATGCTTGATTCCTAGAAGGTAATTCCAATTTTCGTAAATTCGTATTGTTTTCTAGGTTCAATCCACTTTTTAGCTAATAAAAAGGAAATAATATATGTTTTATTGCAATTATAAATTATATATTTATATAACTATATCTACGAAAAAAATTACATCAATTAAAATGCACAAGAAAGGTAATAATTGAATAATATGGGTATCATAATTATACTTTAAAGCAGATATTAAAATCGAATAGAGTATTGAAATAAAGAATAGTTCAAATTCCGCTCTCGGTCGATTGACACAAGCACCGCTGTAATAATTTACATGTACTTTGTTTACGAACACATCGTAGACCTTCGCCGCTGATTAGCATTGGTATTTGGAAACATAAATAGAGCGATGTTAAATAAAAAAAAAATAAAGAATAGCTTTAAAGCTTATATTGAATATTTTTATGAATAAAACCATTATACAAATTAGATATAAAGTATAATACGTATTGGTAAGTTTAGTATCTATATCCGGTCTCGGACGAAAGATACAAGTACCGATTAAAAAAATTTACACATGCTTTGTGTATAAACGCATTGTAGACGTCCGACGTTGATTAGCGCAACTATTAGGAAGCATATATAGAGTGATGTTAAATAACATAAAAACAACTTATGATGAGCAAAATTTTACCTTTACTACAGCAAAATCATGCAAACCCAATACCTCTTCATACTGTGGCGTATAAATTTTCTCGACCTCTATTTTGACAGCGTTAACATCCTTCAAATCGTTTGTGCCGACAACCACTGTGAACGATACATTATGCAGAATACCATTATCATTGATGAAACAATGGGCAGCAGCTATTACGTAGTAATCATCAATTATACCGCCACCGCAAAATAAAGAAAACTCTTCGGTGAAATTTTCTTTTCCTATAATCGCGGCTTGGTATTGGAAAAATTTTCGCAATACTTTTACTTTATAACCGTTAACAATACCTTCCTGGTTCAAAGATGAAGCTGATGTGGCAAAAAAAGAAAAAGAAGATCTTATATTTCAATATTTGTGGAGCGTTTTAATAAATTTTATATTATTCTGTTAGCAATGGCTTGATTACTAAAGCAATTATCCATAATTGATTTCTTTAGCTGATTGCTACTCTAAGAGCTTACATTCATTCGATCATCTGATCATATGATATCGAATTTTATACGAAAGATAGAAGAAATGCATTCTCAAAATAAGGGAGTCAAGAGGAATGACTTGAGTGACTATGGTACCTCACTCAGTTCTTGTCCTCTATTTCCACAATTTGGGGGAGAGTATTGGATTCAGTCTCTGTCCACTGTTCTGTTCTTCCAGATAATGCAGTTCACACAGTTTTTCAGTGTGAGGCATTTGGTGCTGACAGGGATAGACACAAGACATGATGATGGACCTACAGTTACAGTACAACTCTCCTGGACTCTAAAAAAAGCTTACACGATGGTCGATATATCTGGGCTGATAATTAGGATGGTTCAGCGCATAATGTACTTCTGGACAGTGCTTTTAGTAGTTTATAACCCTACGTACTTTGAAATTGTACTTTAGCATTGGTCATCAGTTTGAGAGAGCAACGAAGTTATTGAAAATAATCGATTTACGAAATAAAGTTACAGTATTACAATGATTAGAATTAGACAGAGTATGGATGAAACATGTGAAAAACTCATTATTGAATAATGGTTTAAGCCTTTTAAACCTATGCATATCGAATTTTGTTCCAAATATGCAGAAACATTTCGGACAGGAAAAATCGCCCTCCGACGTCTCTCGGTTTCAATTCGTACGACACCCAGTTTTCAATCTTTTGAAAGAATCCCAATGCTTTTAGGCACAGGGAACCAGCTTGTTTCATGACATTAAATAATGCAGGAAGTTCGTCTTGAATGTAACACAGATCCTCATCTAGTCTCCTAGTCTAGACTCCTCTCTAGTCCAGTCTAGACTCCTCTAATCCTCAAAGCGTCTAATTCCTCGTCTTCAAAAGTTTTCAGCTTTCCGGAGGAAAATACTTCAAAATCACCGCTTTTGAACAGGTTTAACCACTCGCGGTACGTAGATTCACCAATACGTTCCGCCTATCAAGTTTTCCAAAACAAATGATAGATCTCAGCCGTACTTTTCCTGATATTAAAGAATAGAAGCAGCACTTCTCGCAAATGATGTTTATTTGGCTGGAAACTTCCCATGATTTTATTCGATAAAATAAACGACACCGAGAGAAATTCTGAAATATAATTCTGAAAAGTTGTTGACAGATACAACACCTACAAATATATCACATGCAGTCCAACACTTTTGCCCAGCATCCACTGGTAACGCCCTCTTTTGACAAACGCTGGAAACTTACTTGTACACCGAATATATAAAATTGATTTTTCTAGCTAAGTTCACACTGTAATTATGTCTGAGAGGTAATGTCATCTTTGAGAGGACATTTTGAAGCGGTTTCTTATAGCTTTTGAAAAGTCAATCGGAATTTGAAAAACTAATGAAAAAAACTTTATTTGTAGAATTCTTTTTCATCTATAGATAATAAAATTTATAATAAATTGGAATTGTTTTTTTCCAACATTTAAAATTATTATTTTTTCTTTTACGTTACAAAACTTATATATTAGAATTATTTCTTCAGTTCTCCAATCATATTCATTAAAAAACTATCTGAAAAGTCATTTATTATTATTATTTACATTTTTCTAATAGCTAAGTTAGAAGCTAAGTATTTTTTAGCTTCTAAATCAATACAAAAGGTTATATTTATGCTGTGTTCTATAACTGTATATGTGTATAATTGAAATAACAGAAATCTTTTAAGTTTTCATGTATTAAATTCCTGTTCTATTTTATGATAATTTAACAGACGATTGCTTACCATAATAAGTCGAATAAGTAGTAAAAATGATTGAAAAAAGTAATATAAAATAGTAGGAAAACATTTTTTCCTTAGTTAAAAGTCCTCCAAAAGCGTTTTTAGCACGGAATGATCTTGTAACTATGGTGATTCCTGTTTTCTCGGTCTTGTTCAATATATGTCGTCTTCCTAAAAATTTATTATTCATTAGAAAACTGTAATAATACGTTAATAATATGAATATATATGGTAAAATAATATTCCTTTAAATTTAAACATTATGCATTTAGATCTATCAAAACAATACATATAAAATGAACAGTAATTAGTTGAAAAAGTATGAAGAAATTTGAAAAAAATTTGAGGAGTAGTAAATAAATAAGTTGTTTTAGAAATACTAATTATTACTAATTATTACTATTTATACTAATTATTTTGTTTAGTTAAAAAATCTTATTCTAGAGCATGATATAGGTATATTCGAATATGTGAAAAATAAAAAATATTAAAATCGTATATAAACTTTTATCGGAAATCTAATGTCGTAATAATATCAATGTAAAATATAGAAGGAAAAGCCACTATAAACGCACGTGGATTCTGTCTCGAACACAACTGAAAACGAGACAGCTGGTTCGACTATTACTATATTTTTTGATAATTTTATTTGTTCAATTTTTGAATATAAAGTATATAGTGAATTGTATAATGAATGTAGTGTGTACCTCCAAATAAAGAAATTTTAACAAAAGTAAAGTAGCTAGGCGAGTTGGATCTGTTCTTAGTATAGTAAGAATTTTAAATGTCTTTTCATATATCTTCCAAAAAATTTTTATAAAATATTTTCCGAAAGTTCAAAATATATTAACACAAAAAATATTCTATAATTAAATTAATCAGTTGATTCATTGATATAGTCAAATGTCTTACTGATTGTGTGAAAGTAAGGAAACATAATCCTATATGTTCTTAGCATATTAAGAAATTTACAACTTATAAATCTTATATGGATTTTCTAAAAACTAGATATAAAATCTTTTTCGAAATTCAGTTATCTATTAAGACAAAAATACAAGCAAAATAATATATGTAATTATATTGTAAATATTTTCATAGTAAAATAAAAAAATTTTAATCATATTTATAAAAAATATTTTGCTAAAATGTTCCGAAATAGATTAACAAAAA
This sequence comes from Sycobia sp. Sy_11, assembly GCA_018907035.1. Classification (NCBI taxonomy): domain Eukaryota; kingdom Metazoa; phylum Arthropoda; class Insecta; order Hymenoptera; family Epichrysomallidae; genus Sycobia; species Sycobia sp. Sy_11. Next base: position 613,574 of record JACCIC010000203.1, read on the forward strand.
ATAAATTATATAACTTAATAACGTTTCCAAATAATAGACCGTTAAAACAAATGGTTAAGTGCATGTTATATACATCTGTATAAATAACACCATGTATAGCCTGCACAAAATATATCTAAAATTCTAAATGATAATAATAAATAAAGAGTTTTAATGGAAATACATATAGTAAGGAGATCATTTACAAATAGCCGAGTTCATAAAAAAGAATTAATTATCTTGAAATATCGATGTTTTTAGATGAACATTTTTCTGCTATGTATTCTGATAATTGATCATTATTAAAAAAAACAGGTATGAACTTGCGAGGCTCTTTCGCACAAAGTTGATGCTGTTTTTTCAATAATTAATTTTTGTTTGAAAGAATTTTACAGATATACTGAAATTTTAATAAATTGATATATATCAGCATCTGAATGAATAAATAAAGAAATGGAGAAAATGATCTGCAAATAAACTCGGCTATTTGTAAATAATCTCATTACTTTATGAAGCTGCATTTCCCTTAAAACTATTTATTTATTATTATTTTTTAGAGTTTTACATATATTTTCGTAGAAAATAGATATATTGTCTTATATATTGTTATAAGATGTTATTGAGTTATATAGTTTATTTTTTTAATCTATTTCTTTATTTATTAAATTTTAATTTCTTATTAAATCTACTTTTCTAACGATTTTAGAAAAACATTTTGTATAAATATAATTCTGTAATAAGAACATTTTTCTAGTTTTATTATGACAAAGATTACTATATAATTACATATATTATTATGTTTCCTTTTATGACAATCAGTAGGACATCTGACTTTCATAATAGATTTTGAAAAGATTTTGAATAGATTTTGAACTTTCGGAAAGTATTTTATATAAATTTTTTAGAAAATACATTGAAAGATAAATTTAAAATTGTTCCTATGTTAAGAATACAGCAAATTCGCCTACTTTACTTTTGTTAAAAGTTCTTTTTTGGAAATTTCATATCTTTTTCAAATAATAAATTATTTAATGAATTCAATGCAACAATCTACAATACAATAAATATATATTGTAAAAAATATATATATTTTAAAGTTATTTTATAAATTAAATTAAGTTGAATTTCTCAAAGAAAAATATTTATTTTTTCTAGGTAAAAATAACACATAATCATATAGAATTAGTTTGTAATTAAGACAGAAAACGCATAGAAACGGGTACAATGTTTGTTAATTAAAAAAAAAATATATTCGAGTGTATTAGGGTAGGGGGCATAGAAATGATGTCATAGTTAAAATCTGTAAAATGTTGCTTTGAGAGACTTCAAGCCATCTAAAGAATGATGATATTAATAAGTGATTGTAAATTAATACTTAGCGTTTGCATTGATAGATCTGATAAAAATGATAATAAACTTTATCATATTTTTTCTTAAATTCGTATGTATCTTATATATTCGTTTTGTTTCCCTCTAGAATTATTTGTAAAATGTAATCAAAATGTTGTTTAGTTTTGGTGCCTATTTATACATACCAGACCATGTTATTATAGCAGCTCTAACCAGCTTGGTGGCTTACATTTTACATTTTACATGCTCAAATTCATCAGATTCTTTTATTGCTGTCGCATTCAATTGCATGACTAGAGTATTACTATATATATGACCTTCGGCTATGTTCATGCGTCTTAGTTGACTGAAATTTTTGCTATGTATTTACTATTAACTATATATATAGAAAACTTAAATGTTGTGAAGTATTTGTTATAGTCATACATGGAGTATTATATTAAAAACTGTTTTTAGCCAAAAATTCCGGCGGCAAATCATTCTTTAGGTCAAAAATAGAATATATGTTTTGGAAAATTATCGATAGAGAAATGATAAATTTTTTTCATTGACTGAAAATGTCAAATTCCAATATAGAAGTCAGTAGTGTAGCGACCGCTTGTCTTCCCGGCGCTATCGTGCTATTCGATACTTCAGTATATAGTGAATATTAATTAATCTTATATCTATAATACAGCATAGAATAACAGTCAAAACTATAAATAAAAATATTTTTTGGCGTTCTTTTCTTTTATGAATATTTTTAATTATTATTAGATTTTAATATTTTTATTAATTACAATGATTTCATGTACTAGGCCAGTTATAAAACTATAAAAATTTCACAAATATTCTGATGTGTTTCAATATATTATTTGAAAGATATTTTCTGGATTTATAAGCACTTAAATAAAGTTCAGAAAGTTATCACTGTCATTATTTTCAGTGAAAAGATTTATTTAATAAAAAAAGGATTTAATTAATTTAAAAAAATGTAGTTATTTTGCTACGACTATTTGATTAGTACGCTGTTAATCAATCTATGATTGACAACATAGAGATTTTAAATCACATCGGGTAATCAATTCGAGAAGTTTTTATTCTTTAATAGTTATTTTCGTTTCGAAGCTTTGTAAATCAATTTTTTCATCATTCCGTTCTAACACATGTGGGAAATTATAATACACTAAAGTCACAATAGGATTCAGCATTGGAGTTCCATATATAATATTTCGAATAAAATCTACATAAGATGTAACTTTCGTATATATAGTACTATAATTGGCATCGTCACAAGTGGGTAAAGATCTGCTTACGATTCCGATAAGCAAATTTCTGAAAATAAGTGGACTTCCACTGTCACCCTGAAAAATAACACGAGCAAAGAATATATTCTTGAACATTGAAAAGAATTATTTCGAATAATAATAGTATTAAATAATAGTATTAATTTTAATATTATTATTAGTAATAGTATTATAAATACTAGTAATTTTAATTTGAGTAAGCATACAAAATTATTCCAATGTAACTATTTCAAATTTCACTAACTTTGAGGAGTGAAAAAATAAGCACTTTAATGAAAAATTACAAATATAGAATTTTATTATTGTTAAAATATTTCTGTACGTAAATTGATTTTAATTATTTGATTCAAGAACGATTAGATTCAAGAAGGTTGGTTTCACTCTATATTTAAAACTTTTAAGGATATGTGATATCTTTTATTCTGACTCCTTCGCAACGACTTTAACGAAACTTCATGCACAGTATTTTCGACAAGCTATTCTCCAGATCCTGTTTTATTCCAGTTAACAAGTTCTTTCATTATGAATTGATACCATATATTGGCATTATCAGTAAAGACATACGGTTTGGCGATGAAGAACTTGCTATCCGTAATGATAACGTTTCTAATAACACCTTGAAGGCGAATCAGAAATCATTCCTGACCTGCTGTTCTTTGCCACTACATTGGTGACTTCAATCCTGTAATATCTTAATGGCTCGACGATGCATATCATACCGTACAACTCTATTCAACCAATTCATTTGAACCCCCACAGGATTTATGCCGATTGTCCTAAATCTCACTATCCTTATGATTACTATTAATGGTCGGACTTTATTCGTGCTTGAATATGTATAAATAATGATAGGAATGTCGCAAAAAGTTAGTGTTTATTATAGGCGTTTTATAATTTCTTTCTATTGTCGCAAATGGCTTTATGAATCGTTTCCGTTGAATTCTTCGCAGTCTGTACATTCTTCTCTTGAAGATGCAGTAGATCTATTTTCTGGTGAGTCATACAGTTCTTCTTTATCTTCTATATTTGTCACTTTTATCCCACTGCTAACCAAAACTATGAGATCCTAATATTTCTTTAATGCGTCCAGCAGTCCAGGGGATGGCTCATCTAGAAGCTTACTTTTACATGAACTGATTTGAATTTTCTGAATTCTTGTTAACTCACTTGATCCTTGATCGCCACTCCTGGTTCTAGAGATTGTAAACACAAAGTATATAACTTGGTTTACATATATATATATATATATATATATATATATATATATATATATATTACAGCTCCTGAGATAGAATGTCAAAAAATAAGTATGCAGGATTTCGTTTTTTCTAAGCGACTTTACTTTGCATTCGCTTATTTTAGTACCTCGTTAAGTTTTTTTACGTGAGTGGATTCTTTTTCTTTTTCTTTTTCAGATGAAAATGCCATATTCACCTTGTCAATTTCCTCTCTCTCTCTCTCTGTGACTTATCAATCGCAACTACTGAAGGGAATGCTCCATTTTAACATTGTGTTTCCAATACCGGAGTCGTGAAGGAATCCGGCTGCAGGTTCGAAAGGCTCTGTTTCTGATTTCAGGGGTGTCGGAATAATCCTTGTAGAAATTAGAGTCCATATTAGGTGCCAGCGAGCGAAACATATCTCGGGTTGCAGAAGATGTGTCATATACTGTCTAAGGTTGCGGCTTGCTTACACGAGCAGTTTAGTAAAAAAATATTGGTTAATATGCATATGAGTAGGTGATGGATACTCTCTCTCTTCTCTCTCTCTCTCTCTCTCTCTCTCTCTCTCTCTCTCTCTCTATCTCTCTCTCTTTGTCTCAAGTAGTATTGTGATTGGTTGATTTATATATTGGTTCATATTTGGTTTCTGATATTATTTTCTTTATTGTTCCATATAATTATGTATTGGTTTGTCGCAATCTCGCTATATTGACAGTATTTGGATGAATCAATCATAGTGCTACATTAGAATTAAAAAGGCAGTCAGGTTGTCCTTTACTAACATAGAATATAGTTTTTATTATTTTTATTTGATTTATTATTTTATTTTTATTTTATTATTATTTTTATTTTTATTTTTATTTTTAATTTTTAATTTTTAATATAATTTATTGTAGTAATAAGTTTTATTTTAGATTCTTCGGGGGTGAATATAAACAAAGACAGCCTGACTCTCATTATTTTAGCTAATATATTATATTATAAAGACTTTAAGACCGATAAAAATATTTATTAATTTAACATAGTTCTACATTAAATAGAATAATCCCTCAGCCTTCAAGCGTAGTTCGAAACAAGATTTAAGCTCTCCCATTTGGGTTGCCTCCTTCAGTAGTTATATGCTATAAGGTCACTTCAAATGTACGGAAATTACTTGCTACGTGCAACTGAAAGGCACTTGAAATTAATAAAATCCCATACGAAGTATTAGCAATAAGTGCAGCTATATGGATCATGAGCGACGATAATGTGTGTTGTGTGTGTGTGTGTGTGTGTGTGTGATTTTCAGGTCTGCTTCTGTGTTACTACTGTTTGTATTCTCTATCTTATCTATGTCTAATCTAAATTTTTTCTTTGATCAGCTTTTGATGCAAATTTTGGTGATAAATAATTGATGATTTGTGCTGCTTTTTATCATCTACAGGGGATTACTATCAACAAATCAATATCGTAATTAAATCGATACGTTGAAGAAAGTAAGATTTATTTCAGCTCTGAATTGAAACTTTTACTGTTTGTAATTAAACAAACCAGGTCTAGTAAATAAGAAACTACTAAATTTAATGAGGAATACAATACTTACTCCACAAATACCTGCACCTTTATTTGGATTTTTAGGTATCATTGAGCCGCACATTTGTTTTTCTACCATTAATATTGGGTATCTTTTTTTACACTGCTCGTCCGTAGCAATTTTAACAAATCCATATTTTAATAGCCAGTTTTCTTTACATGATACCATTCGTGATATTAAACTTTCCGGATCGTACTCCACTTTAATCTTATGAATTCCAAATCCGGAAACTAACCCCTGTTCCCCTCCGAAATCCTGATTATGGAAAGGTAAGTGTAGCTTACTTACACGTGAGTTACTTTCTAGATTGAATCCGCTTCTCAACTAAAAAAGAATGTTCATTGTTATAGACAGAACTTTATGAGTTATGAAAGTTAATATTGTATTTTTATTTACTTAATAAAGGATTTTTGACTATTTGAGCATGTGAATTATAGTGTGTCGAAATTATGTTTGAAAGGACCATTGTATAGAAATTCTAGAACAAGTTTCTTTGGACCACAGTTTTGATAGCAATGCATTTTTGTGATGTATAATACTCATTTCTATTTCAATACTAGGAATTTTTTTTTAATGGAATCCATAAAGGTTAATTACCGACAGTGCAGAGGTTTTCCATGTATTTGTAAATAATGCATTTAATATGAATTTTTTCAAAGATGCATGTGTCAATCGACCAAAACAGGCACATAAACTCGGGTCATCAAATTACTAGACCACTCTAATGATCCAACCATTATAGAACTTCATATATCACACATATTAATCTACGGATAATAAGTATTATCTTTGTTAAGTTAATTAAAATCTACAGTTCCATGGAATACATCGCATATCGAACTAAATTATAAAATAAAATCTAATGTAAGGTTCTTTAGAAAAGTTCTAAGAAGTTCTAAGAAGTTCATATATAATTTATTGCTTACTAATACTTATTCATTTGAACAAATGATGCTTATTTGAAATTAATCAACTTATTCCATCTTTCATGAAACAATACCTGTTTCCATTATAACTAAATCGCATATGTATAAATAAATTCACATGTATTTTCAAAAATCTATTTTTTCATTTCATGTTTTTGAAAATAAAAGTATTAATCCCAATATCTGTAGGTATATAGTTACTGGATTAAAATAAAAAAGGAAGTTACCTTCACAATCGCCAAATCATTTAAACCATAATCTTCTTCATATTCTGGCATATAAATTACATCGACATCTATTTGGATAGCATTAGGGTCCTTCAAATCGACTGTGCCAGCAACAACTGTATAAGATTTATTATTAAAAGCACCAGAATTTAGCAGGAAACAATGTGCAGCAGTTATTACATAATTCTCAGCAATTATAACACCACCACAGTATACGCTAAAATTTTTGGTAAAATTTTTTCTTCCTATTATTCCAGCTTGATATTTAAATTGTTCTGAAGTTGCATACTGTCCATTAACAACACTTTCCTGAATTAAAAATGAAACTGAAAATTTAGGGAAAAAGTTCATATGAGTTCTTCTTGTATATATGTACGTATAATTTTATAATATGATTGAAGAAAGTAAATTATGTTTGCATAAATATTTCAAGCAATAAACTATTTCGAAATATGTCAATAATAGTAGAAAAGTAATGCATACTGAAAAGTTTTACATTAATTTTGTGTAAAATATTTAGAAGAGTTTTTTTAATGATACAAAATAAATCTTCTGTATAATAAATAATTTATTTACCAAGAAACACTTTATTATCTTCATAACTACATTTTATCATTTTCTAGGCATACAGAGCGTAGTGCCCCAAAAAGTAAGAAGTTTGAAGATAGTTGATATGTCGCTACTCTAGGATAATGCAAATAATAAATCTTTATTATATTATATTAATTTATACAAAAGAAAATTGTATATTGTATTTCTATATTTAAAGCTATATCAATAAGCACTGTAAAGAATAAAAGATCACTTACAACTATTTGTGAGATAAAACGTAAAGATTACTAAGAGATATAAAATTAAGTGGTAAAATAACATTTCTTCTCGGCTTATTTTAGGCGCAAAAATTATAAAAATCCTTCATAGTAAGCATTTACTCATTCAACCAATAACTTTCTTATTTTGTTTCTCTATATATGCAAGAGAAAATATATCTGTGGAAAGAATAAATATTAATATAACGTTTTGGATAGTTTATTTAATGACTCAAATTAATTTTATATATACAACTTCACGATGATTAAAACTTAATCACATATTATGTAAGCATAATTATATAGACAGTATTAATAGCATAGCAATTATATCAAAGGTCTTTGCTGAGAAATAGTATAATATTCGATAGTTAGAGTTTTGAAACGTAGTTATTAATTGATGATCTAAAATTTACTCATTGATTACCTTTAGAGGCTTTAAGATGACTTGTAAAACTGGGACATCGATATTTACAATTTCAGAAGTTGGAAAGATAAAATGTAATTGGCGTCTAGACTTAAATAAAACTTTTATGTTAGAACTAAAGCAATCATGCTTTCCAAAGTATTTATGAAATTCATAGATAGCGGATGGATGCGGCTTGAAAAAATACGTTGACGAATTTTTAAATATAGACTGCATGAGATTATAACTATGCCAGTAGGGCTAGATCTGAATTATGCAAGTAGAAAGTGTTTGAGTAAATTGGTAATAGAGCATATACGACCTTTCATAATTATTAGGAACTTTCTACGCATTTTATTAATATCAACATCCAGACAATTGTAATTGTTCAATCGCTTCACGATTCAGTACCCAAGCTCCTTCTCTCCTGAAAATTTGATTCGGTGGGTAGCATATGCCCTAGATAGGACTAGCTCTGTGAAATAAATGTTTTTTAATTCAGTCAATTCCTTTGTTTTTTTTGTTTTTTTTTTTGCAACGTAGCCGTATGTTATATATCTGCAAAACGAATACCGCAATAGCACTCGTCGTCTGTGGTTAATCTAATCACGTCGAAGAATAAAGATTAGAATTATTACTAATTGAGAAGGAAATGGAATTATATAACTAATTGAGAAGGAAATGGATCGCTAAAGGATTTTATTACTAAAATGGTCTTTGACAAAAAAACCTGTTAAACAAACGTGCTTCATTCTAAAAAGTCTTTTTCAAAAATAAGTGATCGACCTTTTTCTGGGCACAATATCAGTGGGTTCTTTTCAGCGTCACGACATCAGTCGTCTTTTCTCAGAGCAGCTCCTTGGATCAATTGGCCTTTTTCAGGAACATAGAATAATTAAATTTGGAAAACAATTATATAAAATTTTTAGAACTATATTTTATAAGGTTTTTTTGCTAAATATAATAATCTTAATTTCATTTGTCCGTAATTAATAATATGTAAATAACAAGTAATGTATAATTGAACCTAGGTATTAATTATGCACAAAAATGATAATTTTTAATAGTTTTTATATCATACTTTTTATTTTACTTTTTTATAAATTATATTTATTAATTAGTTTCAAGTTGTAGTATATGTGGATGATTATAATATATAGAAAATGGAATAGGATGAGTCATGGGAATTTCCGTGATGATGCTTTGAAACAAGTCGACGTAAGGCGTCACTTTTGCATACACTGCAGTATAATTACTGTCGTCGCAAGTAGGAAACGCTTTACTTGCAACCGCCACGATCATGTTGTCTAAAACAACTGGATTTCCACTGTCTCCCTGAAAAATAGCAATATATGGCTGGCATTAGGAAAATTTATTTCTCGAAGGTTGGCTTTTTTATAAATGGTATTATAAATTCTATTAGTTGATGTTACATGTTTTTGGAAATTATTATCATTGTTCTATGCTCGATATAATTCAAGGTCTGAAATCATAACAGCGGCAGTGCACTTATTATACATGAAATATTGTACATCATTCAGTTCTCCGATTGAAGGTGACGGACGAAATCCATACGTCAATGATGACTCGAGTGGGGATAACTGCGCCGTCACAACGGTTGATCTCTGCTAACTGTAAGAGTTCGTGTAGAGAGGGCGTTTCTCACACAATTGTTAATCCATGCGTGTGCTGAACGGTATTATTTATAGCCAGTTGGTCCAAGTACATTCGAAACTAGGTAGAACCCCTTTCTGAGACTCAGACTGTTCACCGACAATCCAAGCACCGGGTCTAACTGGGGGATCCGACATCACGCCGAGTTGAACGGACATGCGAAGTACCTTGGTAATAAAGAAACGGGGCTCTTCTGTTACTGTGAATTCCATCCGACGAAGCATCCTGCATCTCGATGTGCGCGAACGGAAGGGTAGGGCACCGATCGTGAATTAAAATTACGGTTTAAACCTGATTATTTTGTTCTCTTGTAAAATATAATTCAATTACTAGTGTTTACGTCTATGTTTATTTCATAAGTTTCAGTTGTTTCGTTTCGCTTGGGAGTACGCCATTTAAGGAGCCAAATAAGCAACAGCACAATGTAGTATTTTTGAACGGTGCACGACAAATCTCTTTTTGTGAACTTGTTTAACATGTGTAGAGTTCTTATTTCGGAAAATCTGTTCATAAGCGCGGGCAAACCAAACATATACATCGATTTTCGTACTTACAATGGTGTAAAGATAAATTATTTTAATACATTTGAATTTCGCGTGCGTTTGGCTGAGGGCGCTTAAAATGTTCGATTGATAAAGTATGAAACGGATCAATCAATCAAAATCGGATCATTAATAATTTTGCAAAACTGGCTTCGCACAGTTAACATACCATGTCCACGCAGAAATCAAATATTAATTATCAATTTACTTTAAAATAATCATAATAAGCGATTTAAAATACTTGTAAGTAAAAAAATTTATCAAAATTTTCCACTATTTGTTGTTTTTCTACAGTATATCCGTTTTTGCAATTATGTTCTAGCGAAAAATTGGAATTATCATATCAATGTCAGATAAAGCGATCAAATTTCTTTCGGCTTTAACGATGAATTCTCATATTAGAAATCTAAAGCAACCTTAGGGGTTAGTTCTACCAGCATATATAAAGATTAAAATTATGTTTACACATTTCGACGAAGAACTTTTGGAAGTACTCAAAATACTCATATGTTTAAATAATTTTATTTTCACTTTACTTTTAATTATATCCTAGTATTTCCTGGATATTTTATGTAAAATGACAAATATTCTACGACAAATTGTTTGAACAAATACACAATCTTATAAATTATAAAAAACAAATTTGAAAAACCAGGAAAGTCTTTAATCGAAACCATTTTGAAAACCATATCATCGCTCTAGTGAAGTTAATGACTAATAAGATATTAAAAATGTTAAATTCTACTACTTAAGTTTTTTGTACGACTGATCATTTTATGCATAATACACTTGTTATTTAAGATAAAGTTAAACTAAGGTAATTGGAAATTCGACTTTTTTCTTGTGATAATTTCTTTCTTTGCTCTCTTCAGAAGAAGAGTATTTCCGCAGCTCTAGAAATCATCTCTAGGCCGTGCATAGAAATAAAATATTTCATTCTGATGTTACATATCAGCTGTACACGCACGGGTCGTTTTAATAGTATTATTGTTCGTTACGATGAGAGCATTATTAACATTAAATAATTAATATTTCTAAATTTCTGAATTATATATAAAATAAATTGTGTCCTAATTCCTAGAATGAACTGATTTCTTTAATAAAGAAAACAATAAGTGCTATATCGAACGTTATTAAATATTCTTATAAATCGTATAAAATTTATATAATAAATCTAATTATGCAAATTTGAATATATAATTATATAATTCTAATTTATATTTATTTTTAAAAAGATTCTACAAATTTATGTGAGAACTGGTATGACAAAAATATATAAGAGGTAAATGATAAGCTTCAAAATTTATTTGATTTAGTCCAGACTTTGTGAGACTATATAAAACAAACAAAGACAAAATTTAAATTATTTTCAGTTTTATGAAAAATTAAAGCTCAAATTAACAACATTTGCAATAGAGAAAAAATAAAAAGGGTTACTTTTTTAATGTTCTATAGTGTAGATAATTTGTACAATTTGAAAGATTTTGTAAAGAAATAGAACAGTTACAAACCTGATAGCTTATTTTAATATCAGAATAATATATTTCAATTTGCTATACATCGTCTAGTTAAAGGAAATGAATAGTCACAAGCACCGCTGTAATGATTTGCATGTGCTTTGTTTACAAGCACATCGTGTACCTCCGTCGCTGATTAGCACCGGTATTTGGAAGCATCAATAGAGCGACGTAAAATAACATAAAAAAAAATGAAATTAATTGTATATGGAATGAATAATGAGAAACGTATCTTATGAATTTCTTGCATCTTTTATTTTAAACAAAATTGCAATTATACGGATAACTAAGAAATTAACAGATACCTAGCATAATTAACCATTTATGTACTTTATTAGAAAGATTTTCGTAATCATACAGGAGATTAATAAAATCGTAAAAAGGACTTACATTACATATGCCTGCCGGTTTCTCTGAAATTCTGCGTATTACTGAACCGCATACATAGTTAGTTACAGATATTTCTGAAAAATTTTCTGTACACTGCTCGGCTGATGCAATGTCGAGTTTTGCATATCTTAATACCCAATCTTGCTTGAATGATAGTATTTTTATCCTTCGTTCTTGAAAGTCATATGTGACTTTAATTTTATTGATTCCATATCCAGATACTATTGCTGTTTTTCCTTCTAATTCCAGATTGGACGGTGGCAATTCCAATTTACTAAAATGTTCATTATTCTGAAGGTTTACTCCACTTTTCATCTAAAAAGACATTGAAAATTCCGTAGAAACGTTATAAGTAATAAGAATAGTATAGGTATAAATAGAATTATTTATGAAATTGAGAAAATTAGATAATACGTGGGTCCCATTGTTTGTGCTAATATTCAATAGATATTCATTGTCCCCAAGGGGTCGTGGAAAAAGGTGAATATTTTACATATATTTTTTTCATTTGAATTATAGCTAAATAATTATCGAAATCACATGATAAAAAGGTTAATTATGAACCTAAAATCTAGATCTATATTCATTTATTCACTGCGGCTTTTTAAATTCGAATACTAACTTTATACTAAAGTGTTTACTGAGTACTTTCCTGCTTTATGCAGTAATACGTAAAATACTGTATATATAGACATAAAATTTATTATTGCATGCTTTCGAAAATTAGTATTTCGATTGCTATAACTGTTTATACTCATGTTTTTTTAAAATTTAAAGTAAGATTAAATTTGAGAAATTCAGGAGCAGTTTGCGTTTATTTATTTACGTATATCAAAAGACAGCTACTTCTACAATATAAAGTAAGATGTAATTGTTTATGTATTGTTATAAATTAGCTTTGAAAATAATACAATTAATAAGCTTCGATATTTATTACTACTATTGTAAAACTCTTTTATCGATAGAAATAGTAGGATGAATAGTTTTATGTATATCTAAAGTAATGTGCACAATTTGTACAAAAGTTATCAATATTTCAGTATTGGTGATACTTTTATTCGTGTCTTTTCCGTTTAACACATTTTCTCAAAGTATTTTTATTTTTTAACTATATTCATAAACTTTTATTACATTTAAGTGATAGTAATAGCTTTCATATGGGACAATTCATAGCACATATTTAATAACCGATTAATGAAAAATGTTCTAACACGTCGGTATACTTAATTATTATATTATATTGTGTATTAATTATAAAATAATTATAAGACGTACTTTTACCAAAGCTATATCATGCAAGCCAAACATATCTTCAGATTGTGGTGTATAAATTGTTTCAATGTCTATTTTTTGAGTTTCAATTTCCTTCAAATCACGTGAGCCAACGATAACTGTGTAGGACATGTTATTCAAAGAACCAGAACGATTTAGAAAGCAATGTGCAGCAGTTATTACGTAACTATTAGCGATTATACCACCACCACAAAGTAAAGTAAGGGAATTACTGAAATTTACTTTGCCCGTAATTGCAATTTGATATTTAAAATTCTCTAGTCTGGCAGAATGGCCGTTAATAATACGTTCCTGGCTTAAAGCTGAAGCTAAAGTAAAAAAAAACAATATGTTATTATTTAGGAATAATTAAATAAATAATTTAGCAAAGTTTATGTAAAAGACTTGTTTCCATTATTAAAGGTATTGAGGAAGATATTGTACATTTTGAGATATTTTCAAGCAGTTCACTGTTATACTTTAATTTCACTATTTTTAATAAGAAATTTCTTATTAAAAATTTTTGAAATGATCAGTAAGGACAATGATAAAGAAATCATGTCGAATTACAATTCAAAAGCGAGACATACTCACGCGTGTTATTTAACGACACCTACAAAAGTATCGCAAATTCATTAGGGGGGGGGGAGGGCAATATCATATTCAGTATTTAGAAATATTCTTTTACTATATTTATTTCACCTTCCAAAAAATAGTTTTTATCCTTATTCGTTTTAAAAAATTGTTGTATTTTTTGCAATTAGTTTCATAGTAAAAGGAAAGTTTTACCAGAATCTAGTATTCACAACTTCCTGTATTCTAGCAGTACTACATATTATATAGGAAACTTACTTTTAATCAGTTGTTTGCAAAATACAATTTTTACATTAGCCAGTCACTGTTTTAATAAAATTGGTCCGATAGATCAGAAACATTTCTATTTTTTCACAAATAAATTTTATGTAGACTACACGCTTGCGGATTTTCGATAATCCAGTTTTTGTTTAATTTATAAGTAAATATTATTTGTTTGATCAGAAAAAAGAAGTTTTTATAAAAAAAACGTATTAATTCGACACAAAAATATAAATAGATTAATTAATAAATATTTTTAATAATAAATATTATTAATAATATTAATAAATAGTATTAGATAGTTATATTAAAGTAACGATATAAATATTATTAGATATATAAATAGATTAGTCCAAATTATCTTACGTTATCAACAGCTACGGGGTATAAGACCCAAGACTAACTTCGCCACCTAACATAGAACAATGAGACTACTCATTCAATCTATGACTTAGTGATAATAAATACTCACCTAAATTATTGTCATGAAAGATAGAAATTACTAAAAGAAATAAAAGCAAACTATAGTATAACATTTCTTTTAATTTTATTTTATTATCAAAAATCCTTCTTAGTAAACAGGCAGCATTTCTACTTATAGATTTATATCTTATCCTTTTTTATACATAAAAGATGAATTTGAGGTATGCTCGAAATCAATATTAATTAACAAAATATTATTTAAGAAGAACTTTCATATCAATTACATCAGTTGAAAAGAAAGCAATATCTTATATAAATATTATTAAATTGACTATATTAACATCACGGAAATGATCAAATATCTCTCCAAAGATAAATTTCATTAAAAAATATAAAATTTGAAATACGGTATTCTCTTTTATACGTATGTTAGTATTTCATAGTATCATTTTTGATTAAAGCTAGTAATTGTTTTCGAGAAATGAGTGAAAAAAATAATTTATTCAATTTTTTTATTCGATTGTTGCATTTAATAATATTGTATAAAAACACAGAATTTGGATTGCGAAGTAAGTTAGACGGTTCTGCATACAATTTCCTTGCTGATGATTACGTAATTGGTTTAAAGATTGAAGTTTGTGAATCTTAGAGAAAATTGATAATACATAATGAATGTGAACAGTGGCTTCAGAAAGTCATAAAATATACTTTCTATAATATACTCTGTATATACTTTAATATACTGTGTATATTAAATTCATTTGGTTTTGAAAAGATGTTTTGTAAGATATGTTTTTTTTAGAAATTTATAAAAATAATATAAAGTATATTCATAATTTATATTTTTTGATTTGATTTTTAAGTATCAGATCATGTATATTTAATGCACAAAATAAGCTAAAAAAATTTATATATAGTTGAATGTAAGCATAATTTGGTTAGAATTGGGTTTGATTTATATAGTTAAGTTATTTTAGCTTCATACGTGAGTAAATGATTTTTATTTTGTAACTTACCTTATACAAATATAAATAATACCTTATACAAATATCAATAAAATGTTGCAGCACTCTAAATATTTAGTTGTTTAAACAAAATAATGTTTATAAAAAAATTTAACAGTAATTGAATCGTTTACTTTACTGAATTAAATTATTAAAATAAGTAAATATTTACTTAAGTGAAAGATTTAATTATTTCTGTTGTACAGATGCTTTTAATATATAATATATATTATTATAGATCATATTATAAATTATATTATGTAATAGGTTATATAATATTTTATGTTTTTTTATTAAATTTTTGAATCCTAATTTCATGTATTAAAATTAATTTAAAAAAATAATTCTAAATATAATCTATTGTAGATAATTGACGTAGACCACTAGTGTAAAAGAAATTATTCCATATATTTTATAAAGAAATATTCGAGGTTTTAAGGCGACTGCTAGATCAGCGTGATAAATTTTGAAGATGTATAGTTGAATTGTTACACAATGTGAATTCGATCTTTGCATCTAAGTATTTTTAATATTATATTTAATCGTGGGATTTTTGTTCAATATCTTTCCTTATACAAAATTAATACAGTAATATACAATGTTCTTGATAGCTTTTAAAAATATAAAAATTTTTTTTTGACCTTTTAAGGGTTGCACAGGAGTGGAAGTATTTCTGTTTATATTTAAAATTAAACGACTTAATAAATATCTAATTATGCTTTGTCTATTTTGAAAGTTGGGATAAATAGAAAAATTTGCAAGTATTTAAACTTTTAGAAGATTTATTATTGGCAATGAATTTTTGTACAACGACGTTGTGTTGGGTTCAACGAACATTTATTTTCTTTAATTTTCAATCATTTTTTATAAAGAATGTAAAATCGAGAATTCGAATAAATTTAAAGAATACAATTTTGACAATTTCAGAGCTCATTGGCGTTGATACGTGATGAAAAATTCTTGAAGAATCGAAAACGTATGAGGACCAAACAACATTAAATAGCTTCATTTTACGGGTAACCATTCAATTTTCTATAATATTACAAGTAATAACTTTACAGTATTCTAGAAGAATCTCTTTAAAACTCAATTCACTCCATTAGAAACAAACTCTTCGCAATATATAAATATATAAATTATATTAATTTTTCGTTCTATCATATGTACAAAAATTGAAAATATTATAAATACTAAAATAAATCGCATATCAAAGTCTTTCGACATCTAAAGAGTCAAAAGGAAATCGAAGTGGAGAAGAGATTTAAGCTCGTACTAGCAATATATATAAAAAAAGAACAAGTTTGAAATACTTTTCCTTTGTCGAAAACGTATTTTAATATAATTAACAAGTATTATTTATTAAAAGACTCGTTTGACGAGTCGATTCACAATCGTTCAATTATCCATAGTCTTTGGTAACGAGAGCGAAGCACTCGACAATTAAATTCGCTCAATTATAATTTTGGCAGTTAAAGCGTACGCTCGAGATACCCTAGCTTCTCTTTGGCAAATGTAATATCGTCGTTATATTATTAATAATTAAGATCCGTCTCTTCGCTTAATATTATTATTACTTTTTGAGGACTCTGCCCTTTCATCGATTTCCATAATTATCCGCAATCAGTTCCTTCTACATTATAATCGTGTTATTTCGCCTCCTTGGCAATAATTCGACTATACAGGGCGCACTGGGAGGCTCTCGAAACGTTTCCACACACGGGGCAGTTCATCGGTGATCGACCTGGCCGCAGCATTCTAATATGTAGTCAACGGGAATATTTACACAGACTGGCTTAATCACCTTTGAACACTGGCAGCACCTTAAAATAATCTCCGTCGTTGTCGAATGGACATTAGATTAAAAACAGTCATTTTTACTAATGTCTGAAGGGTCGGTCATACATGTATCGTGAATTCTTGTCTTTCTCGTTCCTTTCGGTGCTGATGTCTGAAATGTCAAAGATATATTTTCGATTAATTTTTCATTTGAAACGTAAGTGAAGAACGTCAGTTTCAGAGAATTCAGAGAATAGTTATATTTTATTCATATAAATATTTTAAATGATTATGTATATATATATATATATATATATATATATATATATATAACAATACTGCTATAGATTTACTATAGTGATTCTTAATAAATTTTTAATATGTATAATTTTGACCGACTGATTGAGTTATTATTTAAATTAAATTGAAATAGATGCTGACATTCGATTTCTATTAGCAATACGTAATTATGTTTTTTATATCCTTAAGTTAGAATCCATACATTTTTGTTTTTATAGTAAATTTATAATAGAATCACTATTCTTGGAAACACGAAAGAAAAAAGAAAAAATTATGAATGAAAATTTTAAGCGAGTTCGAATCTTTACCTGGCAAGCATAGTCTCGACTGCCTCTATGGGAAGCCTACCCAGGCTACCGCCGTGCCGAGTGCCGATGGACTGCCCGTGCCACTCTTGATTGTTTCGATTATCGCGCTCGCAGTCCGCTTCGATCAGTTCGCGACTGTCGCTGAAACCGCTTGGCGGCAACAGCGTCATGTCCTCAACAGAACTACTCGCAAAAAGTCAGAACAGAAGGGAAAAGTTAATAATGGCATGAAGATTTAACTAAGATATGCTTTTTTTAAGAGAGACTGTATGAGTCAAAAAATTAATTAAAGTTAGATGGATATATGTTCACTATTGGAATTTATAAAATTATAAATTTGTTCTCAGGATTTCTTTTTATTATTATTTATACACATGTTTCTTCTATATTTTAAAATTTGTAATGTGTATGATTAAAATTCTTTTTATTTTTAATAAATTACCAAATAATCAAAACCAATATTTTAAAGATATTACTGAACTATTATTAATAACGTTGTTACATTTAAATCCTCCGATAAATAATCATAGAATCAGTAAATACTAAATAATTGCTTTACATATTTATGAATGACTTATTAAATCAATAAAATTAATAAGAAAATTTCAATACTAATATTGTTCAAATCAGTGGCTTGGTACCTGATAGTAACACTATTTCAAATCTGAATCTGAAATAATACGACCCTTATTCTAATATTTAATGAAAAAGATGTCAGTCTTTATTTTAATTGGGCACAAGCCCAACTCCAATTTTTAACGAAAAAGATTTCAAACGGGCTTTTTTAATTAATTAGTTTATACTAATATAACAATGGTGTCGACACCATTCAAAATCTGAGTTGAATATAGCGTCACTCCCAGGTATGGATATAATGCTTTAATAGAGGATTGATTGAAATTTTCGCGATTCAGTAGACGATAAAGAAACTACATACATATCTATCAATTAAAAATAACTATTAAAAATAACTAAGAGACATGTGAGTGCTATACGAAAGCAAACAAACCTTGGCTACCTTCGAGTGGACCGGCCGCCCGACTGGCGGTTGCGCCGCCTGGCTAGCGATGGTGAGCCTTCGTTGTTGGATTCGGTGCTCGACTCCACCCCACGCGAAAACACATCTGCCGTAGTTTTCAATAATTTAAAATGCGCTTTACAAATAAACGGTCGATGAGTGATGAGTATCTAAAGCGTCTGAGCTTTTATAATAAATGGGTATCAATTTTCAATCTAAATTCAGAGAATTTTATCAGTTCGGTAATTAGCTGTTTTTTTTTTTGTATGTCAGCTAATTTAGGTATGGTAGCTAATTTTCCTGGTAAGATTAATTTTATACAGAAACTTGTTTGAAGTATCTAATTATTATATGTTCATTGAGAAGAAAAGATTTTCACGTAGGAATACTATAAAAATAATATACTGTTACAACTCTGTGGACACTTTCTGTACAAAAATTTATAAACAATAAGAAACAACACTTTTAATTAATGAAAGAGATAAATTATTGCTTATCCTCGTCAGAATATTTAAGAAAAAATATATAATAAAAGAGAACAATGCTGTTTTATTTTTACAATAAATAGTCGAATCAGCTAGTTTTCTATTTGATGAAAATATGGACAAAAATTGAAATTCAGAAAGTTTCATTATTAAATTACTTAAGTTTGATATTTTTAACTAATCGGTCATATTGTGGTATTGGCGCGTTCATACACGTTTATGCTTAAATTTGCTGCCGATATGATAATTAAGAGAAGAATTAATACAGTAGATGTGCTCAACGTGTAATGGCATAAGTTATGTTTATATGAAAATAAACTGTTTGATTAATTCATGGGTGTTAAAAGCAAGCTGTTAAAAGTAAATTTTCATTAAAATTTTACGTAAAAATATACTTTTCGACACTTCTTACAGGATTGCGATCTTTAGTTACAGTTTTGGCCACTACTGGAAGCTCGTCCTTAATGATATTACCTCTGCATGGTTTGACGGGAACCCTATAACTTGGCCCTGCGCACTCGCCGCAGGGGCTACCCGAGGTGTCGCTACCTGAGCCCTGACGATTATTGCGCATTTTGCTCTCAGCCTCGGCGATGCTCGGAAAGTAGCGCTGCTTGTGCCACCTTGGTGTTTTCGATCTAAATCATATCGGGGGTTTTATTCTTTTATTTTAACACAATCAGGGTCATTCGCGCGAACTCGACTTGATGAGCTTCACCTTTCAAAGTCGACGCTCGAGCGCTCGTAATCAATCGTGTTGATGTCCTCGTTCTCCAGATGGCCAAAGGTCTTGAACTGCATGGTGTAGTCCAGTGTGGCAGTGGTGACGGATCTATTTTCGCGTCCAGGCACACTGAACGTTGCGTATGGGCTGATTTCATACATTTCTAAGAACGGAATATTGTGGAATAATATTAAGTAATTAAATACATAAAGAAATAATACTACTTAAGAAAAAATTTGAAAATATAGTTGCATTATGCTACTACAACTGCAATTACATATACCATATATATTGTTTCAATTTTTAAAACTTTTCAATCTAATGTTCAATATTTAATTTTTTGCTGACTTAAGAAATTTACCTGATCCGTGATCAACGGGAGGCTTATGATTTTCTTGTTTTACTGGTGAGCTCGTATAAACTTGATGGTTCCGCCTATTGTCTCTTTCGGCAGTAGATTTCATCTGAACAGTAGACATGCAACTGGACAAATGATGATGGGTTTGATGTTGAGAATTCAAACCGAGACCAGGCTGTTGCTGTCCGGGTAAAATATCGCCCAAATAGTTGCCTCTGTAACAATGCATTTTTAGTTTGATAAATACTGTTTTCTTCACGAATACTTAATTTTGCTAAAGTGTCATGGATCTTAATATTAACGATACTTTCAGCATATAGAATTATGTAGCCTTTAATTAAGGCGCACTAGTATTTTTAAGGTTACATGGAAATGATCTAACCTGCCATTGCGTTTGAGCATGACGTAGCCAACGACGACGGCCGAGATAATGAGTATAATTGTACAGATGAGCGGAATAACCACGTACAATACTTTATAACCCGAGGACGATCTCATCGATTCCTCGTCCATGACGAGATCGTTGAGCGGCCCAATGCTCACGCCGCTCATGGTGGTAGTGGCGAAGTCCATAAGGCCTTGGGTCGAGCCGGCGTCGTTGTGGGCCGTCAATCGCAAACTGTACCAGGTCGCGGGTTTCAGCTCGCGTATAATTATGTTGTCGGTGGCCTGGCTCGTTACGAGATTCCATTGATCGGTGCCTACTTTCTTACGAAACTCGACCGTATAGTACTCGATGGGACAATCGCCATTCGGCCAGTTAAGTAGGTGAAGGCGTACCGATGTAGAGTTAGCGATTATTATGTCCCTCTCCTTTGGTATCAAGGGTGCTAAAATTAAAGTGGAAATAATTCAAGGTGTTAAAAATGTTGATAAAAATAAGAAACTAGTCAAAATAATTGAAATCTGACTAAGTATAAATTATTAATATACCATAATGTGTTCTTATCAATCTATGCAAACAAAAATCAAAACTTCAAGGTACAATACTTTATGCGCTTTTAAGTCTGGGAAAAAAAATCATTGAACCTATATATTTTATATTATTTTATCTTCAATTCAAATATGAATTTTGAAATTTTTCACTAATTTATACTATGAAACTGAATTATTTAACATAATTAAATAGGTTAAAAAGATTAACGAATGTTAAAGATTGTATAAGAAACACTTTATAATTTATATTATTTGTACTAAAATTAATTATGCGCACTTTTACAAGATAATAAAGTAAGACTTCGATGATTATCTTATGAAAATTATTCATTATTCATACCTGTTCCCTTTGTTGTTGCACTTATCAGTTGACTTGGATCACCTGTACCTACTCGATTTTGGGCTGTTAAGTGAGCTACATAAGATGATCCACATTTCAGCCCATTTAAAGTCCATTCTGAATGCTCGGGTGATAATGCAATTTCTTCCCATCCACCTTTATCCTTCTTATAGCTTAGTACATAACCTACGACATTAATATTAAGTTCATTCTAAGATTATTTCTGTTTAGCCATTATTTTAGAATAAATTATTTTCCATCGATCAACGACCTAGTTTGAACATGATATGAATGTCTATTTTAGAGAATATTTTACTTTAAGAAATGTTATCTTCTTTAGTACATAAAAAGATGCTTGTGTTGGCAATAAATTTTATTCAAAACGTTAAAATACTTTACTTTCATTCTGTTTTGATATTGACTTATAAATTTTGAAGAATATTAAAAAGGTATAAATGAAATTACAAAATTATATTTAACCTTGTATATTAGCTCCACCGTTATCCGGATGGTTCCAATAAAGCTTTATACTGTCTGTCGTTGTATACTGTAATTCTAATGTAGGCGCTCTCGGTGGCATAACAACAATTAACGTGTAAGTGATCGAATCATCTCCATAAGTATTGCTCGCAGAGCAGGTATAGTTGCCAGCAACTGACTGCTCCAGAGCTGAAATATAAAAATATTAAAGCAACGTTTAAGTAACAATGGGATTGAATTATACAGTATTAAATGGAAAATTTACCATTGATTTTTAAATGCCCATCTGAAGTAATTTCATGATGCTTGCCTTTAGTAACTTGAATATTTTTATAAGTCCACAACGGCCTGGGCGTTGGGTTTCCAACAACAATACAAGAAAGCGTTACCGAAGACTTTATTGGCTTTTTCAAAACTTGGGAAAACGATGCAACTCTAGCGGGCGCTAAATACAAAATCTGTTAAAATCTATTCCATTATATTAATTCGAATTGTTAATTATTTATCGGACAATTCTATTTACCTGCATTGCCTTTTGAATCGGTCTTTTGAGAAACTACTGTAGTAGCTTCACCTTCTCCGGGAGTCGTCGATGCAGTTACCCAAAATTCATATAACTGCCTATAAACATATAAAATATAGTTAAATTAAATCTACAGTATTATTTTTCCATTCATCAAGATTTTTTAAGATAGTATCCCGGAAAGTAGAAAAATGAGTATAATTTAATAGAAGTTGGTGTAAAAAATGTTTAAAAAGGGTCATTGTAAAATTTCAGAAAGCTATATGATTTGTAACCTTAATTATAAGAGGATCCATTTTTAAAAAAACTTTTTAATTTGAGTCTTTTGAAAAAAAACTTACAATTCATTTTGCCATTTGTTTTTCTTACTGCTAACAAAAATATTTGTAAGTATATATTTATTCATTTAATTTTGTCTTATAGACTAAACAAAAAATAAATGAGCGCTTACAGCTATTTATGTATGTATTTATATCTTTATATATGCAATTAATACGAGGCCGTTAAATTTGCAAGCTCGTAAGGAGCGAATGAAATAAACATTTTAAGGCAAGGGGAATCCTCTATTTTGACTAGGCCAGCTTATCTTATTATGAATTTTCCGTAAGAATTATATTTTCCTAATAATTTTTTTCCAAAGAATAAAATTAATATTTGCATATTTTACCTTTCATTGAATTCACGTAATTCTTTCGTTAATGTGTCAGACGATGACATCGGAGGCTCATGTATCGTGTAAGTATTATGTTTACTGGAACCTGCCTCCCTAAAATAAACTGTGTACTTTGACACCCTGCCATTCGGCTGCAATGGTGGTAACCACGAAACTAATATCGAATCTGACGATAAAGCTAATGCTTTTATTCCTGCTGGTGGTCCAGGCACTGAAAAACAGTATAATTGATTAATTACAAAATAATACAAAAATCTGTATTACTTATCATTCTTAGTCGATAAGGAGGAAAATTTGTTAAGTCGGTTACTGAAGATAATGCCAACAAGAAATACTACCCTGGATAATGTAGAGAAGAAATTTATGAATGGAGGGAAATGTCATAGAATAAAAATATTTAGATATAGTATACATATTGTTAACAATTTCTGTTTTATTTAAGCTTTTTTATTGAGTCACATCTGCTTTTGATTTAATTTATGAGTATTATATATGCTTGCAAGCTCACTCTGCTAATGTGGATAAAGTTGTGATTGCACTTACCATCTTCCTCTGTGGCACAGTAGATTGGATTACTTAAAATACCATCTCCAGCACCGGTATATGCAAGAACACGTATTGAGTAGTTTGTATACTTGTACAATGTATGCAAGTATGTCTCATCACTGGAAGTTCTTTTGATTTCTCCCGTAGTTGAGATCTCCACTGCAAGTAATAAATATTTTTTTATTAACCAATTACGCTTGTTAAAATTTAACAGCTTAGAGAAAAGTTCATACTATTATCAGTAGGAACAGGTCGATAAAAAACTTTGTAGCCTTGAATAATTCCACCGTGCTGATGAGCGGGCGGAGATTTCCAGTGTACTTTAACACTTTGAGAAGTAAGTGAAGTGCAAATCAGCCTTGTTGGCGGAGCACTTGGAACTGTAAAGTAAGATAAATTGATTCGTTGAAGTATACGAAAGTACTGTCATTTAAAGAAATTAAATGGAGCTTTTTATGTTTTATTTTAAAATCGATATTAAATTTATTTATATATTATAACTACTTTTTTTTGCTTCGCGCAAATCATCTCATAAAACAGACAATACCTCCTTCTTGTGTCGTGCCAGTAATAGGAATACTCGCTGGTCCACTAGCAATACTATTGAATGCTTTGATAGATATATTGTATTTCGTAAAGTTTCTCAGCCCGGTTAATGTCACTTTATTCGTTGCCCAGCCATTGACGTTCAAGCTTTTGCTTTGATTAACGCCGGAAGTGGAAGACGAATGCTCCGACCAAGTAACAATATAGCCTAGAAGATCTCCATTACAAGATTCTTTCGGAGGAGCCTAAGAATAGAATATTAAATAGTATATTTAACTTTATCTATTAGATCATGCTTTTGCATCCATATATGAAATATTGGATTTTACCTCCCAGCTAATTATCAGCTCACCGGGACCAGCAGAGCTTACTTTAATATTTTGTGGAGGTTCGGTCGGAGCTAAACAGAAGTTCGACCATTGTTACATTAAAAAAATACCATCGATATTTTAATGATTTGAATATTAGACAAAAGTTACCTTCTTCTTGAGTTTTGGCCACCGCTGGTCCAGTTGGTTCGCTCGAATCAATAAAATTAATGGCGAATACTTGAAATTTATAGGTGACTGCGGGGTGTAAGCCACCAACCAGCGCAATTTCTTGATCTTCGTTCGTTGTTTCATAACGTGTTATACCTTCAATTGTTACAAGTTGTTAAATAATTTTCTAACCAACTATTAATGGTCTGCAAGCTTCATTGAAACGCAATAATAGAAATTCTCGCATTAATTACCATTCTGTGTTGGATTTGTTCCGAAATTGTAATAGGAGCCGGGTGTGTGTGAAATATTGTGCGTTTTCGAGGGTTCCCAGTTGTCCTCGAGGCCACCATGTGGAACGGGTTGATACTGGATAATGTACTCCCGTATCGGACTGTTTCCGTCAAAGGCTTTGTTCCACGAGAGTTTAATCGATCTCGAACCAATCTCAATGACTTCTAGAGCCGATGGCGGGTCAGGCCTTTCTATTGAATTTCAAACAATCCTTAGAATTTGCCAGAAAATACGTACAGGCTGACGTAATCTCATTTAGTATTTTACGCTTTTCATAGAATATTGAATGCTTCTATCAAATTAACTATTACAATTTTACAATAAATACTATAATATTTATCATGATTTTATCGTGTATATAATTTAGTGAATATATAATATATATCAGCTAATTTGAAAAATATCTGTTACTTTAAGTGTTTTTTTTTGTTATTTTAAATTTTTATTAAAATGTACTTTATTGAAGAACATTTAAAATATTTTAGATGCTCAAATTTGGAAATCGATACGAACTAAAATGTCTCCGCCTTCTTTTATTTCAGTTTGGGAGCATTTATTTTTCAAGCCTATGTAATATCGAAAAAAAATAATAAATAATTTATAATATTTTTTATATCTTGTTATTTCAACTATTCGCAGAAGTCTATTATGCAATATAGAGTTAGAAAATTCAGTTAGCAGTTTATATGCTAAAAATAAATAAGAATCGAAATATTGTATTTTTGGAGACATAGATGTTCTATGAATTAGTTTGGAACTGTCATTTTCTAACGATTTATGAAATATGTATCTTGGTTTTATAATAGTAATTGCAAACCTTGCACTGCGAGATATATGAAGTGCTCGCTCCTCCCATAGTCATTGTCAGCGGTACATCGGTAAACCCCCGAGTCCTGGCGATCGCTCAGACCAATCGACAACTGCGACTTGAGACCGTTCTCGGTTTTTACTTGGCTTATGGTGAGTCGATGAATATTGGTATCCAGTCGATTATTGTTGTGCGTCCATTGTACATTGATGGGATTGTCGCCGATGACCGAGCAGTCTAGCGTAACGGAGTCGCTTCTGCGAATGGTAACGTTCTTGCTCTGAAATTCAAATCTCGCTGGCTCTGCGAACACAGGGACACGGCGGAGAATTAATTGCAGGCGTTAGAGCGTAAGCTCTGGAATAGAAAAGTGGAAGCGAAGGAACGGATAGAGGTAGAGAAAGTGTTAGAATATTTATGTACAGCGTTTTAAGATAATCTCAATGATTAAAGACTGGGAGAGCATCATTTAATCGACGATATAGTTAATCATTTGGAAAAAGTACAATGAAAAATTCATCATTAAATTTATGATAATTGTATTATTTTAAAAATTGTAATCAGAATAATAGATAAGAAATAACCATTGGCAATGATGTAAATTTTGTTCTACATTAATTTTTGCGATATATTTACGCATTTTCTTAAAATTCTTACTAAAATATACATTAAACAGAATATACTATTGACAAAACTTGGTAAGTTGTAAAAATTTTTTCTATCCCTTTTGAGCGAAGTAATCAAAGCTTTGGGAGAAAGTAATGCAAGAGCTGCCCAAATTGTTGGCTTCCCTCGTGAATCAGACATTTGTAACACAACCTTAGAGTCCCTTCAACAGTCTATTCTACCCAGCTCCGGCATCACAGCGGAGAGCCCTGCAGCTGTCATAATTGCCGAAAAATCACCGAGGAATAATCTCACCGTTCACGGACACGTAGACGATTTTACTGAGCCCCGAGCCGATGCTGTTGTTCGCCCTGCAGAGGTAGTGGCCCTCGTGCTGGGGGCCGGCCGAGGCCGTCCACAGCGTGCCGTTCGGCAGGATCGTCAGCCTGCCCTCCAGCACCTCACTGAGCAGCTGGAAGTCGCTCGATGTGCGCGCGTGGCCGCGCAGCCAGGTGATCTGGGGCGGCGGGAAGCCCGTCGCCTTGCAGTGGACGTAGAGGGCGTTGCCGAGGAGGGTCGATACGTCCTGGGGCTCGAACGTCCACTGGGGCGGCACCATCACCAGCAGCTCGGCCGTCTCGTTCACCTTGGCAGCCTTGTTCGTCGCCGTGCAGGTGTACTTGCCGCTGTGGCGGGATGTCACGTCCTTGAAGACGAGGAAGCTGTAGAACTCCTCGCGCTTCTCCTCGATCTGTCGAACGTGAATTTTAACAATGACTGCTGTCGTAATGATTCGGCTTCGGCAAGCTCATGGGAATGGTATCTCGGTAATATTCGATATATTTGATGCTGAACGATGTCAGGGATTTATTAGCTTGTTTTCGGAAAGTTGCAAATACACTATAATTGTTACATGCAATGTAGTGTTTTTTTTATTCTTGAAGCATTTATAGTAAATGATATACACAATATTATTTCATAAATAATTTTCAATTTTTATTTATAAAGATAATGAAATAAAATTAGTTTAAATAGCTATAAAAGAGACTGAGGAACAATTTGAAACACTTACTATTGCTTATTTTATTTATTAAATACGTCTTTATTTTAAGACAATAAAAATATCACACATGTGAAAAAATAACTTAAGTCGTATTTTTACTTTAGAAAAAAATCAGATATTTAAAAAAGCATTATGAGTCCTTTTGAATTAATTTTGAAGTCAGAGTAACGAGAGTATCTTTTTCACTTAGTCGATCTAGTAAATGATAGAGGTGTCGTGCGGTAGACAAGGGAAATGCGATAGAAACAGAGGAGCTGGAAAGAGGGGGGAGCGAGAGATATAGGGAAGGGACGGGTGAAAAAGCGAGCGAGAGAGCGGGGGCAGCTTACGTTCAGTGAGGACGGAAGCGGTTCTCCATCTTTCATCCAGGAGAAACGGATGGGGAGATCTCCGGAGATGATACTGCAGGCGATCTGGGCTCGACTGCCTTCTTGCAGATTCGGGGGAAAACTAAGTGGACCCATGACGGGCGGACCTGTGAAATTGAGATATCAAATATACTTCGCAAATTCACCAGATTGTATTATTTTAGATATACATATATCTTGCATGCAGATCTTATATGTCTTGCATTCAGTTAAATTAACAATTACTTTAACACTGACTTTGAAAAGTGAAATAACAAAATCTTCAATACAAGTTTGTCTAAAGAAATAAAAGTATCTTGGATAGTTTCACGTATAATTTTCGAAGAACTGAAAACAGGTGTTGGACCTTTGTAGAATTTTCAAGAATAATACAAAGCTAGAGAGAATTATGTATATGAGTATCCACGGCTACAAAAGTATCATTGTTATCATAACGGTTATGTTAATATAATCATAAAATATCGTAACATTCGGATTAATAATAATAATGCTTTCAATAAAGGTTTATATAAACCATTATTTAATAAATTAATGCAATTACTATTATCATTGAAATTTATTTTTATTAAAAATCAAATATTTCAGATTTAAACTGGTCACGCTATAGAAAGAAAAATTAACAAGCATTTGCTTACAATCGAGTGAAGTATAATAAATAAATAGATTTTGACAGTAATACTAGTTGCATTAATTTATTGTTAATACCATAACATTTGCTAAGTCTACTTACGTTAATTATTACACGTTGCAATTGTTAATTATTGATACATATTGGACATTTCTCGTTCTACTTGAAAAATAATTTTGTCATTAGGTCAGACTGTACACTGTCTTGATGATTAAGCTGTCGGTATTTTATTACATAAATCATTGTGAAACTAGCCAAGTATTCATGCTTTACCCTTTTAACCAGATTCTCTAAAGAATATAAGGAATATTAAAACCAAAGAAAAACTTATATAGCCTGCTAATCAAGCATTTAGTAGAAAAAAAACTCAAAAGCAATTTCGGACAAAACGAAGTAAGCCATAACTGCATCCACATACACATAAACACGCATTATATCATATACAGAATGGGCAAAAATCGTTTATTTACTCTGAACTTCGACGCTGATGTCCCGGCTGGCCGTCTGCCCGGAGCCCGCGTGCACCGTGCACGTGTACGTGCCGTGATCGTTGGGACTGACGTCGGTGATGGTGAGATGGCCCTCGTTGTCGAGCTTGTGCCTGAGATCCGGGGGCAGCGACGAGCCGCCCCTCGACCATTTCACCGAGGTGACCGGATAGCCCGAGTACGGGCAGGCGATCCTGATGTCGCGGCCGGCGATCGCACGCACCGGATCGACGCGCAGCCGTATGTGAGGCGGGCCTGCGGCGGCGTACCGAACGGGAAGAAAGATCGGTAAAAAAAAAAAAAAATTCTTTATCCTTGCTGGACGGGATGGGGAAGGGGAGAGGAGACAATTGGAAAATCCGGATGTCAGGAGGAAAACGGAAAATAAATTCATTATGGTATAATTAGTAGTTATAAATATCTCTTCTTGTAAAACTGATCGTAACGAACTATTTATCACTTTATGAGGTTTCGTACCGTCGAAATAACGTTCTTATCCAGACTACAAATTCACTTGTAAATAACTCAATTTTTACACTATGAAAATTCTTCAGAAAAATAATGCTTTCTTAATTAATGAATGCACAATTTCACGTGTAAACTTAAACGCGTACTGCAGGTATAATTTCAGTTCCATGACCGATTATATATATTTTTATTTTTTTCTTTTGAAAAAAAAAATGTTTTCCAAGTGAATTTGTGCAACAATGACTTAATATATATGCATACTGATTAATTATGAATTTGTCTACTGATTGATTCATAACTTTTCAATTATTATTATTCTCTGGATCATTTAAAATACTTTCTATAAGCAAATACAGCCTTACCCGACGTGCTTCTTTACAATCATATATAATATACCTCACGTTCGAATTTCATATCGTCGTTTCATTTCTCGACATCGTATATTTGCTCGGCGTCGTTTTAGTAAAGCTTTTTCTCCCCGTTGCTCTCTTTCCTACCTTTTTTCTTTCTTTCTTTCTTTCCTTCTTTTTCATTCTTTTACTTTCTTTTTGTTTTTTTTTTGTTTGTTTGTTTTTTTTTTTTTTTTTTTTTTTTTAATCCAATACATTCTTTTCAGTGCGCCATAAAAGCCTTTGACCAGACGCGCGCGGGCGCAACTTTACGAGCGCGAATTGTATACCCTGCAGCGGGAGTTTTCTGCTACGCGCGGACGACTCACCCCATATATTGAGCCGGGCTTTGTGCTCGACGGTGGCCAGGGTATTGGAGGCGACGCAGGCGTAGAGGCCGCCGTCTTCCGTGGTCGCCGATGTAATATTTAAATGACTGATCACGTCGCCGGAATGGTCCACGTACTGGCCTATGGCGTATCTGCTCGTGGAAAGGTAGATGGGATTTTAGCGTTTTTGCCGATGCGCGCGTTTGTCATTGCGCTCTTACAATTTGTATTCTTTTTATGTCTAATTTTTTAGAGGACGTTAGTTAATATGATAGTATAAGAGTTAGTGAATTATCCTGGGTATTTTTCATTATCTATATTTATTTATATATTGTTTATATAAATTAATATATCACAGAAAATAAGAAATATTGGAATATCTATAAGCTAAACAATTCGAAATATTAGAATTGAGCGACAGTAATGTAACTCAAAATAATGAATAGCACAACGAAATACGACCAACTATTATATTTAACAATAAAACTACAGATTTTTTCAACGTAAATAACAACGCTTGGACCAATCAAATATTTGCCGCTGGCCAAGGCACAAAATTAAAGTAGACGAAGAATCGTTTTCGCAAAAAAAGTAGTCCATGACTTAGAATTACTTATATTCAAGCACTTATTTCACGAAATATTATTTCGTATTATTTATTTTTGTGTGAAAGTAGATGAATGAATGATGTAATGGCATTTATGTCAAAAAAATTTCTGTTTTATATTAAATTATACTGAGAAGTTGGATCATTCCTTCGTTCCCATTATAATTTTCATTTTCAAATTTCCGATAATAAATATTTTTATTTAAATTACATAAATATGCGAATGCTGTTAAATAATTCTTATAAATAATGTTACATAATCTTAACAATAGACCATACCTTCGAAATTGACATTGATTAATTAGTTCAGCATGATCCTACCCTAAGTAGCTTAATAGACGTGATCTAATATTACATGTCCCAAGTCAACGCAAGTTATGATTATTATTATAAACGTCAATTTGATTACTTCGTTAAAACGTGATTCCAAAGCTCCGAAGTATACGGCTAAAGTTTGGTTAATTGATCGCACATATGTATGTATGTAGACATATATATATATATAAAGATTATTGCTCATTAGGTTCGACGTGGCAATTCCGCAGCGAAATGGCGTAATAATAATACCTGTGACTCGAGGCCAAGGGTTCGCCGTCGAGCAACCACGTGAATGAGGGCGGCGGCGAGCCGGTCGCCGAGCACCGCAAGGACACCGTCGGTCCCGGTCGTAAAGTCTGCTCGATAAACGTATATTGTAGCTCCGGCACTGTGTCTATGTAGAAGAGAGAAAGGAAAATTAATTGCTTTTTAACGAAAGATATATATATATATATATATATATATATATATATATATATATTCTTTCATTTTATCTGTTGACGCCGGTTGCGTCGTAAAATTGTATAAATAAATATATAAATATGTATATATATATATATATATATATATATATATATATATATATATATATATATATAGGATTTGCACGAACTCGTCTGTATAAAGTATATTTAATATCTTCTAGTTGGAAGTATTAGGGTATCTTCTAGTTGAAATTTTAAATTGGTAAAAATCATGTGTAATTCTAATTGACATCAATTGTATTTAAATAATTTTTCTGATGAATCTCCCTTTTTCTAAATCTTACTTCAAAGAACTGGTGATTTATTTTTAATATCTGTTATAAATACGAAAAAAAAACGTGGTGAAATATCGATGTTTCTTAAAAAGTGCATGTACTGCTTATAATAATCCTTTTCATCTTTCCTTCTATGTCTACGATTAAATTATTTTTAATAAAAAAATAATCAATTTCCCATTGTTACTTTTAATAGTACATTATCCGTTTGACTGTCATAAAAAGAATATGTAGTTAATTTGTAATTATGGATTAAAATTGTGTTCTAATCTTCTTTTTCAGAAGAGAACGTTAGAAATGAAATAGTTTCAGAATACAATAGTGCATAGTACGTATATTAAATGCCAGGTTAATTTATAAAAAGTTTGAATCTGAAAATTTCTTTTATTTTATTATATTCTCTCAGACTTACATTTTAATTTTAAGTATAAATGAATAGCTAATATCAAGTTATAAGCATCTCGTCAATGTTTAGAAATATTTCTTTTACATGATCAATAGAGGTTAGTTCGAAGAAGAAGAAATGAAAATGCATTTTAAATGTTTCTTGAGACTTATCTCTTTAAAAATCGCAGAACTAAAATTTAAATAAAATAGCAAGTAAAATATAATGTAATCATTGTATTGTTCTAAATCTTTCGTTAGCAAATTTGTATCCAAATATATCTTAGACGTTAAAGTTTCTAGCAAGAACAAAATTCTTATCGCCAAACTGACGCCAGTATTTTTGATAATGATCGCTTTATTATCAGCAATTGAATTGTTTTTTTCAATGACAATCCCAACAAAAGCATTCTACGTACCACAATGATATTCTCATAATTAGTCAAAAAATTCAATCACATACCTTCTAAAAAAATCAATTAATGTTTTCATCGATTAAGCAAAAAAAAACAAATAAATAAATAAAAACCATAATCCAATATGGCAAATTCCCGAGCCATTATCTCGATATCAGCGAAAACTCACCCCCCAGCCTGATCTCGGCGGTCGCCTGGGCGTTCTCCTTGTCGCTCCTGACCAGGCACTGGTACATGCCCTTGTCCCGGCGGCCCACGGCTCCCACCATCAGCACGAGGGGCGCCGGCAGCCAGATCCTGGTCTCCTGGGCGGTCAGCACGGGCAGGCCGTCGTGCAGCCACTCGACGCTCTCGATGGGAAAGCCCTCGACCGTGCAATTCATCATGGCGGTCTGGCCGGAGTTTACGACCTGCGCGCGAATGTAATGTACTGCTATGGATCGCTTGAATTTTTTTGTTCTATTTTCATTATCTTCGCTTTTGTTCTGTTTTCCGTCGCTTGTTTTTCTCTTTTCATTTGGATATTTAATGTCGCGTGCTCAAATCCAATCATTCATTCACTGTCTTATTCTGTCCCATACTCGACTGATTGATTTTGACTTTTGGAATCGCGACTGGATGTATAAACGATAAATTCGGCACGAGCGTTTTTTTTTTTCTCGACTTATTCAGCCATCGCGAAACGATGGTAGGGCGGGATTATATATGGGAGGCCGTTTTTCCCCCCTTTTTTTTCGTTGGCTGTTTCCTTCGCCGAGTTTCCGCTGTTTTCCCCGGCGCGTTTATCGACACGTCGACGGAGAATGACGTTTATTCGGCGCGAACGGGGTAAACTTTTATTAATACGAGGCGAAATATAGTAGTGCGTGAGTTAAAAAAAATAACAAAAAAAAAAAATAGCAAAACGGGTTGAAAGGGTTCCCTTTTTTTTCGTATATATAGCGCTTGCGCTTTTTACACGTCGTACAGGGTTGGGATAGAGGGGGGAGGGGCTTTTGTCAGCGAGGTACAAAAACGGTTTTATGGCCACAAAAATCCAGTCGGTCGGCTTGGATATAATAATTAAATATAATGCTGTTTTTCGTTCATGATTTATCGCCGATTTGCCATTTCGTTTTTGTACATTTTCTCGATGCCTTTTACAGATTTAAAATGTCGATACAGGCAAGACTGAGAGGAAGACGCCTCGAAGAAAATTTCATTTGCTTAGATCGGTAGAATCAAATTTGTTTTATATACGGACAACGGAAGTCGCGCCGTACGTAGAAATCCCATGACCGTATACGAATGCACCGCTGCCATGCACGCAGCCGACATGATTTGTAGCGAATCAAATTTTGCGCGTCTCGGGAGAAATATGGATTTCCTATAATTTACTTATCAAAGGTGAATACTTAATTTCCTTTTTGTAAACGTTGGGCGATAAGCATTTAAGGAAGCAGCAAAAATTGGAGCCTTTATTGATTTACGAAAGATTACTACTTTTTGCAAATCGAAATATTTTCAAATCTCATGGTCGAAAAAACTATAGAAAGACACGAAATTTCTCTTGCCGAGTTGTCTGATTTTAAATTGAAAAACATACTTGTGCCTTCGGTTATTACAAATGCCCATAAGACATTATTTGTGGCTTTTTACAAATATTTTTTTTTTATCTTTAAGAATTGGTTTGAGAAAGGCACAGAAACCTGATTTTTTCGCATGCATTCGTCAAGATTCATCATAAAAGTCAGGTCCCAAACGAATGGATATTCTTTCTTAATTCTTTCTGTTTAATTTTTCATTCTTAAGGAGGTATTTTATATGATTTCTGTAAAAACCATTTGTTTTAATGATATTAAATTTCAGTTTCAGAAGCTGAAATTGTCTAAGAATAGTACATTTTTTTACGGAGTGTATTTATAACAGTCCAGCCGGTCTAAATTCTTGTCAAAAATTAACATTTGCCGTAAAATAAAGTGCTCGCTCGTCTGCTATACGCGTAGATCCAATACCGTGGCCTACCTGTAGCAGCGGCTGTATTCGCGCGTTCAGCTTCGAGGTGACGGACAGATGGGTCTCGGCCTGCTGCTCGCCGAACTGATTGCGCGCGCTGCAGACGTACCTGCCCGCGTCCTGCACGTCGACCCTGCGTATTCTCATCAGGTCGCCCCAGAGCTGAATTCGCCCGTACGACTCCACCGTCACCGAGCGTCCTTCGTGGATAAATTGCGTTTATTAATTCAATTGCCGTGGCTGGCCTATTTCGCGGTATTTATTAAAATTTATTAAGAAAAGAAGAAAAAAAAACAATCTTTGTAAGAAAACTCAACTAATGAAATTAGTCTTGAAAGACAAGTTTGCGATTAGATTTGAATAATAGATTTTAACCTCAATGGTAGTCTTGAAAGCGAATATTATGTCTGAATTCACTACAATAAATCTAGCAAAATATTTGAAAAAAAAGAAGCAAATTATTATATAAATAAGTAATAAAAAAATTTGATTAATAAATAAATTAGCATGTCCGTATGTCAATGTTATTATGATATCTTTTATAAGTGATTTATAAGCGATTGAAAGAAAGGTTGACATTAGAACGTTACATTAAATTTTAAAATAAAATAGGTGCTTTAAAAAGGTATAGGGGGTCTGACAACAGCGCAATCCTGCAGTGCTTATGTATAGTTGAAAATTTTTGACACCGCGATAAATACAGGAGTTTGGAGCTGGAGCGAAAAGGGGAATAATAGCGGGATCGCGCGGACCTTCCTTTTGCTCCATTACCGGATGGTATCCGCGTGCATTGGGCCAGCGAGAAAAATGAAAAAGCAGCCTGCGCGCCGATGAATTATCGTGTAGCTGCGCGGCGTACTCTTTTTTTTTTTCTACCGTGCACGGCGAAGCAACTTGGAAATTGCATTCGAGGATTGAAAAACGAGTAGCGAGCGAGGAAGTGCGCACTTTTCCGTATAAATATTTAAGGAAATTCACAAATTCCGAAAACAAAAAATGTATCACGTCGGTTTTTATTTCATCGAGAATGTGTTAATCGTTGCAGTTGGGCAGAGGGGAATGGACATCGCGTCTAAGATAATATAATGTTTAAAGAAGAACGTACAAAGTTATTATTACGAAAAATAACTAAATTATACAAAATTATTAAAGAATACAAAATAACTAAAGAATACAAAATTATTACGAAAATGCTTTATTATAAAAATTTTTTCTCGATAAATCATAATATTTTATAATAAATAATAATTATTGTTATTTACAGTGTGCAAAGTTTGAAAGCTAATGAGTGAGTTAATTTAATGAATAATGAAGTTAAATTAGAGCAGAAATTAAGTTAAAGAAGCAAGTGAAAGTCTTATTGTGTCTTTCTTGAGTAAATTAAAGAATGTTGAATAGATGCTGAAATTTAGTCTAAAATGTAAATAAGACGTTTATTAATAATATACATATATCGCTTTGAACACTGAAAAGTGTCCTTCGGACTATTCAATGGGAATTCACTCAAAATCAATAAGTACTTCAATAAAAGACTAGATTTAATAAAAGTAAATTGTTTAATACGATAATTTCCTATCGAGATACTATATTTATAAATGTTGTCTCATATATATATATATATATATATATATATATATATATATATATATATATTCAACTCTTCGCAACATGATTCTACGAAACTTTTTCCATCAGATTCTGATTGAACCTGCTCATATTCCCACAGTTTCTCGGTGTGCCCGTTTTTTTTCTTTTTCATTAAAAAAGTAAAAAAAAAAACAAGGCAATACCAAAAAAGAAACTAATTATCGCGATAAACTGAAGTAAAATGTTCATATGTAATCGACTATTATCAGTGCATGCATTGATACAGACGTAAGTATATACGTACGCACACATGCAGGCATACTCACCGTTCACGTCGCGATACCAGGTGAACTGGGGCGATGGATTTCCTTGGGCGGAGCAGGTGAGATGCACGTCGGAATCCCTCTCCGCGGAAATTGCAATTTGCGAGCGCTGCATCAGCTTCGGCGGCATTGTGCTGCCCGGCTCTGCGCGAAGCGGCGGGAGGGGCCGGAATGAAATGAACAGATATATATATATAAGCGAGGTATTCTGACGGGGTGTGAAGCTAATGTACGGTTCGCGATGCGCGCGAACTCAGACTGACCGTGAGGTCAGTTCGTCGAAAAGATGAGAGGCAGGGACGAGGGAAACTTCGATTGTAATAAAACTGTTATCCTCTTGATGCACGCGAATCAGTTATGTTTTGGTGTATGGCGTCTAAACGAGCGTGAATGTTTCTTTCTCCGTATTTTTGGTTTCTTTGTAATTTTCGCGCAGAAAGTCAATTAATCGAAATTTACGGTATTTTGACGGACGCTTAATGTAGTTTAAAAAGTGCATAATCGAGGGCCTTTTCGAACGCTGACATGATTCGGTTTCATTGGCTTGGATAGTACGTTTTTCGCGACTCACCCGTGACGGTTAAGGACGCAGGCTCGCTCTTTCTCGTCTCGCCGGTGAGCGAGTGCCTGGTCAAGCAAGAGTACGTGGCTCGGCCATCCTCCTGCCGGGCCGACTTGATGTGCAGATCACCTTGCGACGTCACCACGAATCGGCCTCCTGTAACAGCGAACAAAATTTCCTATATAAAGCGGTGCTCAAGATTAACGGAAGGAATTAATTATGATTAACTATGAAGGAATCTTTGTTCGTTCTCCCTTCTTTATTTGTTTAAGATAAATGAGATATAAAGATGATTTTTTTATCAACGGTGTTCTGTAGAGACAATGTTTCGTCGATTGGCACTCTCGATCTCATCAGACCTTCTTAATTCAATCGATCAATGAGAAAAGATCGCAATACGACATACTCAACCATAAGTTCTCGTATCTCGTTTACAGGTAAGCAAAAATCTATTTGTCCGATCAATATTTTTATTTTCCATTAATTTTTATTTAAGCAATTATCAATTTTAGTAATTCTTAATTGTCGAAAAATTAAGCATGGAATAAATAGTTTTTTGAAAATAAAATATACCTTAAAAAACAGTGAATTCTTTATCATATGGATAATGTTGATTTTACGAGCTATAAAGTTTTTTTCATTAAAGTTAATAATTGTTACAAGTAGCATTAATATTTGTGTTCGCTGTATCACGTTAGTATAATTGCTTG
This sequence comes from Sycobia sp. Sy_11, assembly GCA_018907035.1. Taxonomy (NCBI): domain Eukaryota; kingdom Metazoa; phylum Arthropoda; class Insecta; order Hymenoptera; family Epichrysomallidae; genus Sycobia; species Sycobia sp. Sy_11. The sequence goes on from JACCIC010000203.1 coordinate 651,625, forward strand.
TAATTTCTATAGGTATTCGTACCAGAAAACTATAAATATATGAATATGATATAAATATTAAAAATATTATTAGCAAATTATTAAAATTGACTGGAATTCTTTCTAATAAATTCGAATTGCTTTTTTTATATTATAAATCAATTATAGATTTTTTCAATGCAAATATAAAAAATGATATACCTTTTTTATTACAAGTAATATTTATTTATCATCACATCAAGAAAAAAGGTTTTACAAAAAAATATTTATAATCATTTGAGAAGCGATTAAACAATAGCCTGAAAAATATTTTTAAAAAAACAGTGACAAAGTTTTTAATTTTTTCGATATTCCGGAACTTCTAAGTAAGGAATGAAAAATTTTTGTCGTTTTTCCATGAAGTTGAGTTTCATAAAACAATGTTTATAAATCAGTTCTAATAGGAATGCTGATACGGATAAAATCCATCCCGTCAGAAGAACATTGAGGAAAACTATCATATGTGCGTTATTCTTCCATGTAGAGCTGTTCTCCGCATAAAATGTTTTTGCCTTTTGATTGCTTACACGTTTATCCCACAGTAAAGGCAAGCCGGATTCTATAATTCTTACTATGATAGATTCAATTTTTTCGGCAAATGGCGACGCTTTTTCATACGCAAATACTGAAAAGGAATAACGGTGAAAAATTGGAGGTATTTTCATTAAATATGAGCCATCTTCATAGAAATGATGATTTACTAGATACTTAGCTAGATTGTAACTCATTATACAAATAGCATTGTTCGTATTTACAACTTGAAGCACAAATTCCTCCATACTATTCGAAGGTTTACTATTGGAGTATAAGGTTTGGATTTCTATGTTGTCATTCTGATCATGATTAAAATATGTATATACTGGAATCTTTGATTTAATAATATCTGTTAAGGTTTCAAATTCTTCATCTTTCTTGATGAGTTTTACATCAGCTAGTTGTGCAAAATAACTTGAAGAGTATACCATCGATAAAATGACAATGTGAATGAAAATAATTCTGTCAAAATATTTACGTGGCTGTTTTATTGGTACCCCAAGTGTTAGTTGACATATAATGAGTAAACTCCAAGAAAAGGTTCGAAGTTTAATTACATGCATTAATAAAGCAAGTAATATTACGAATAATAATAAAATTAAACCAGAAACTATTAAATTTGTTGAATTGTTCACTTGCAGTTTTGATCTTACAGAGACAACTAAAGCTCTTCTACTATTGTCTATTAAGACGTTTCCTATCGAAATATTCAATTGATAAATTTCAAGAATATCGGTTGGCGTTGTATATATCTTGAACATATTGCTTTCCAAACCAGTTGCAATATCTATACTAAGAGATATTACACTGTCTGAATTCATTTGTACAAAATTCATTGTAAAGTTTAGTTTTTGTGAAATCTCCTGTAAATAATGATAACTTGTACCATATACTTGTTTGATTTGATTATCTGTTATGTCGTACCACAAAAGAGGCGGTACATTATAAACAGGTATGTCAAAAACATACTTCTTCATATCAATTAATTTATCTGGGAAAATGGTTGACCTCGGCTTTAAATTTTCGATAAAGTAATCTTTAGTGAAAGGGTTATAGCTATGAAGATAACTATTGTATTTTTTAATTTCAATTATTGAGAAGTCCAGGAACTTTTGTATCCAAGCATAGTTCAGTATTTCTCTAATGATGAAATTTGTATCAGTTCTACTAATATAGTATATAAGTAAGCATTTTGGCCTCTGTGTCACAGGCGATAATTGTGCTATATTTTTTAAATTTTCGAACATATCTTTCAAATTGAAATCTGCCAAATATTCAGTATGGATAATGACGTATAATGTCCAACCTCTCGGTTTTGATAGCGATGGTAGTACATGATGAAATTGGCTACTGTTCACTGCTCTTATTTTCGATAAGTCAATTAATAAAACTGGTATTTGCGTTGCTACATGCTGAATCAAATTGTCATAGGATTGTTCGTGATGCAATCTTCTGTGTTGGATAAATATTTTAAGGTACTTTATTCTAGAATTATGAATTATTTTATCAAATGCCGATAGTATCACTGTATAATTGATAGTCAAAACCAATCTGTGACTTAAATACATAAAGAATAATAATGTCCAATAATTAATCTTCATTGGTATATATTTTATTTTATTCTCAGAATCATGCGTACATATAATTTTGTTTTTTATATTATTTCATCCATTATTTGTCTTTTTATAATTCTATCTTTAATTAATAATGTAGATTACAAAATCAAGGTACGAAATTACACATTTTTTGCGCGCAGAATACAGGAGGCATGAAATGGTCTACACAATGTAAAATCAGAAATTTAACATTTTTTACTATTGATTTATCATAATCAGTATTTCTGTTATTGATTATACTATTAGAATGAAGTAGCAGTGATGTTACATTAACTTGTTATGCATGGTTTATTACTCATATAGAATGAAGGACGGTGACAGAAGCTAAACTGGAAAAATTGTTATGTAGAGTATTTGAAAATACTTCGAAGACCTACCTCGATAATTCAACGATATAGAAATTAATTTTAAAAATTATAAATTGTAATTAATTATTGTTATTAGTAATGGTGAACGGAGATTTTTCAGTTAAAATGACTAAACCAGTTTAATTCCAGAGGATGAACCGTAGTGGTTCGAAACGTCAGGACACCAAAGGTGATTCCAAATTTAAGGTCGTGGGGATGTCAAATATTATATTATAAAGACTGTAAGACCGATAAAAATATTTATTAATTTAAATATTTATTGTGCTATATAATGCTAATATATAATATTTTTGCATCATTTTTGAATACTGGGATTCTCAATATATATAAGAGCGCGCACTATTGTCTCTGTTTCTCCGGTGCATGTCTTCATTTTGAAAATTTGCATAAACACATCGGGATCTTCGTTTAAACCAGCACAATTGCGATCGACAAACATTTCCTGCATCGTATATTGCTTGAAACCATTTGCATCACTATTTTTCTTTCGTTCATCGCCGAGGCACATAAGCATTGAATTCCCAGCGCTTACACTTCGTCACACGTAACGCTTACTCGGCAATTATTTTCACTATGTACAAACTGTAGACGTGCAAAGCACGCGCGCTTTATCATAACTAAATCTTTTCTATCTTTCGCCGTCATCGTTTTCGCTATGAAAGAAATCGAGCATTCGTATACCCTCCTGCCAGAAAATGGAAAAGAATTATTTTGCTGATTCGTAAAAATCAATCCTCGATTACAGTTCTTCTCTTCAGCTTGACGACTGCGTCATTTAGATTTTCTCGCTCCATAGATCCGCTATCTTTGAATGCGAAACATTGAGTTGACCAAAAAATATTCATCTGAACTTTTATACTCACCCTCCAAAAATCTCACTATCTGCTGTAGTTGATCCACCGCTTTTACTTCGATCTCTTCGAGTACCTCTGTCGACAAATCACAACGCTGCCAAGCTCTCGAAAACTCTTCTGGTAATGCAGACTCCACAAGCGAAAAAAGTATAACGAAATACTTCACCGTAGCCACTTCTAATGTTTCTAATGAGCGTAATTTCCACTCTCGCGCATTATATAAAGTTGGGAGAACTATTTGTATATTCGAATTCAGCATTTTTTACAGAATCACCTAAAGCAGCTCTTCTAACATAAATTTCGATGTGCAATTTGTCTCGAAGGAATTTTTTTTTTCAATCGTACGATCAATTTTTGATAATTCTGTCCCTTCGGTTGGCAATTTTTTATTAAATCAGCATCGCGAGAGTCGGAAACCATCGATTGTATTAAATACTGAAATTTGTCTTCGTGGATGATGTCATTATAATTATGAATTTTTTTGAAAGGGCTTGAAAACTCCATTGTTACACTTCGCCGCTAAAATTTATAAGCTCAAATTTAACATTTTTGACTTGATTTTCCGCTTCATTCAGTACGACATTGTTTATCGTTATGGATTCATGGTTTACTTTTATCTGCGGGATTTTTTGAAAATGTCACTCTGCTGCGAAAAACTTTTCATAATATTCATCTATTTCCTCCTATTCATATTGCACTATTTTTTTGTTGCATTATCAATTAAAATTAAATTAATCAAACTGCTAAACAGTCTTGATACCTTTGTAAATCTATTACGTGCTATCAATTTTTTAACTAGTGCATTTTCACATTCAAATCTATTCAATATTTGACAATAATCTAAATTCCAATGCCCTTATACGGGTGTCAAATGTTATTTTTTATACTATTTTGGATAACAAAACTGAAACATTGAACAATATCACTATTTTAAAAATTAAAGTAAAATTACATTTACAAAATCTACTTTAAATATAAAATACACGTATATGTATATGCTTAATCAATGGTCATTTGCGAATTTACTCGATGCTGCTCGCTCCATGGTTGAGGTAAAACTTCAATGCTGATTATTTTTGTGAAAATACTAGGTATCCGTTTCTGCCACTCTTTTTTGAAAACCTGTACGTCACATGTGCGGATCTTTGAAATTTTTAAATTTCTCGAGATTTTATGTCAAGCTAGTAATTTTATCGTCAAAGGATCGACGAGGCTTAAATTTTCTTAAACCGAAACAAACCATACAATAAGCAAATGATAAAATGCAATGTGATAATGCGCACAATTAGCAAATTATCCCATAATAAACGGGATGAATTGGAAATGTAGTTTTACTTCTATACTTCATTATAAATCAAAATCCAGGTTAATCTCTTTTTTGAATTTTCACGCACGTTTTACTTAAAATAATATTCTTAAAATATCATTTCTATTTTATAAATTCTATTGAAATGTTGCAAAGTCTTTATGGAGAAATATTTAAACTATTTCTATTAATGTAAGATAAGTTATCATTAAAGTTATTAATTAGCAGTATCAACTGTGTAATGCCTATAGTCACTTGTATAATAGCACTTGTAGAATAAGCAAACTACTAAACTATACTATTCGGAACTTATTCTTAATTACTTAATAGGTTTCTCAATTAATTTTCAATAAATATTTCTTATATAATTCGAATATTAACATATGTAGGGCCTATATTCTGTAAAAAATAATAATTTAAATTAAAGTCATAACCAAACAGAAAAAATAGTAAATACCATTTTCAATTGCTTTTTATTATTATTCTCACAAAAGGTTATAGGATTTTTTAAAAGAAACACATAAAAATGATATACTTTTTTATTAGAAGAAAGATTTATTTATAATAACGTCAACAAAAGATGTTTTACAAAACCATATGTATATTAATCATATGGCCGTATCACAATATCTTTATAAATATTTTGTTAACAAAATATTGTTAACAAGACATTCTGCAAATTAAAATTAAGGAATTAAAAATTTCTACGATTTTTACATGAAGCTGATTTTTATAAAACAATATTTATGTATGAGTTCCAGTAGAAACGCTGATATAGACAAAAGATAACCCGTTAGAAGAACATTTACCAACACTACTAAAGATGCACTATTCTTGACAGTAGTTTGGTTTTCTGTATAAAATGATTTTGGCCTTTGGTTGTTTACGCGTTTATCCCACAGTAAAGGTAAGCCGGATTCTATAATTTTTACTAAAATAGATTCAATTTTTTCGGCAAATGGCGACGTTTTTTCATACGCAAAGATTGAAAAGGAATAACTGTGAAAAATTGGAGGTATTTTCATTAAATAGGAGCCATCTTCATAAAAATGATGATCTACAAGATGTTTAGCTAGATTGTAGCTCATTATACACATAGCATTGCGAGTTTCTAGAATTTTCAACAAACAGTTATTTATATTATTGATAGGTCTACTTTTGGAGTATAAGCTTTGGATTTCTATGTGGTCATTCTGATCATGTTTAAAGTATGTATATACTGGAATCTTTGATTTAAAAATATCATTTAAGGTTTCAAAATCTTCATCTTTTTTGATGAGTTTTATATCAGCTAGTTGTGCAAAATAACTTGAACAATATACCATCGATAAAACGACAATGTGAATGAAAATAATTCTGTCAAAATATTTTCGTGGTTGCTTTGCTGGTATCCCTAGAGTAAGTTGATAAATAAGGAGTAAACTCCATGGGTAGGTTCGAAGTTGAATTAGATGCATTAGTAGAGAAATAAGTATTACGAACAATAATAAAATTAGACCAGAAATTATCAAATTTGTTGAATTCTTCATTCGGAGTATTGATTTTATCGGAACAACTAAGGCTCTTCTGCTATTGTCTATTAAGACTTGTCCTAAAGAAATATTCAATTGATAAATTTCAAGAATATCGGTTGGCGTTGTATACATCTTGAACATATTAGTTTCCAAACCCGTTCTAATATCCACATTAAGAGATATTACACTTTCTTGTTTTAATTTGACAAAATTCATTTTAAAGTTCAGTTTTCGTGAAACCTCCTTTATATAATGATAACTTGTACCATATACTTGTTTGATTTGATTATCTGTTATGTCGTACCACAAAAGAGGCGGTACATTATAAACAGGTATGTCAAAAACATACTTCTTCATATCAATTAATTTATCTGGGAAAATGGTTGACCTCGGCTTTAAATTTTCGATAAAGTAATCTTTAGTGAAAGGGTTATAGCTATGAAGATAGCTATTGTATTTTTTAATTTCAATTATTGAGAAGTCCAGGAATTTTAATGTCCAAGCATAATTCAGTATTTCTCGAACGATAAAGTTTGCATCAGTTCTACTAATATAGTATATAAGTAAGCATTTTGGCCTCTGTGTTACAGGCGATAATTGTGCTATATTTTTCAAATTTTCAAACATATCTTTCAAATTGAAATTTGCCAAATATTCAGTATAAATAATGACGTATATCGTCGAGGCTCTCGGTTGTGATAAAGATGGTATTACACGAAGAGATTGAATATTTTTTGTCGTTCTTGTTTTCGACAAGTCAGATAATAAAACTGGTTTTTGAGTGGCTGCAAGGTGAATCAAATGGTCATAGGATTGTTCATGACGTATTGTATTATTTTGAACAAATATTTTAAGATATTTTATCCTAGAATTATGAATAATTTTATCGAATGCCGATAGTACCACTGTATAATTTATAGTCGAAACCAATTTGCGACTTAAATATATAAAAACTAATAATGTCCAATAATGAATCTTCATTTGTGTCTACTTAAACTGATTTGAAAAATCATTCAGTAATATAATTTTTTTTTCAGTTTGTTTCATTATGAATCTTTCGTTTTTATTATTTTTCTTTACTTGTTAGACACAGGGGGCACCGAAAGGCGTACACACTGAAAAATCCAAAATCTAAAATTATTTACTATTGATTTATCATAAATCTGTTATTGAATATATAATTAGAATAATTTGTTATTGAATATATAATTAGAATAATAGTTATTGAATATATAATTAGAATAATGTGGCAGCGTTGCTATGAAAATGAAGAAAGTACTTATGAAAATTGAAGGACTTCGACAGAAGTTAAATTGTAAAAATTGATACGTACTGCGCCTAAAAATACTTCATAAATCTATCTCAATAATTAAATGAAAAAGAAATTATGTTAGATTTAAATTTAGAAGTTAGAATTAAGTACTATTATTAACCTTTTTAAATGGATATTATTTGTTTTTAAATGACTTTTTATTTTCATCAAAATCTGCATCTAAGATCATGCGATTACTAATATTAGACATTTGAAATGGTAGTACTTTAATACATGGATAATCCTGATTTCGAACTTTATAATCCTTTTTTTCTTCAGATTTCGTTTTCTAATTATAGTAAAATTACGCGTTTTCGTCTTCTGAATACGAATAAAATTTTGGCAAGTTTATTGAAATCTATAGTCAGTATTATAGTATTCTTCAAAACGGGTATGCCTATTGATTTCAGTAGAACGTTTCAGTAAAAAGTAGTCGTAAAGGTTTTCCTTATTATTTTTTTTTTTTTTTTTTTGAAATTTTCTTTTTCGGAGTTCTGTTTTCTTGTAGTCTGTGTTTTCATAGACATTTTATCAAGGGGAGTTGCATTATAGTTCCCCGAATCTATAATACAAGATATTTACCATCAGGGTGATGAAATTCTATGAGGACTTTAAAATTATATATTTGAATATTGTTGGGCGAGATAGATGTTCTATATTTAGTTGCTTCAAGAGTATCGGCATACCTTTTTTCACATACTAGAATCTGGAATAATACAGTCATTTTCTTTTCTTGCTCTATAAGACACATTGAAATTTCTAGTTTTACTGTATTTTGCGGCGTGCTCGCCATGCTCATTGCATAAAAATCAAGATAGCTTATCACTTGAAATGCATGTACAATGGGGTACCTCGTCAGGTAAAAGCTGATAAGATTTTAGAATATTGTTTCTCGTCGAAAGAATCCGTGTAAACTTGCTGTTTGGGGTTTAGTAAGCGAGTGTATTCAATATCATTAAGCCCTGTTTTTAGCCGAGTAATTTGTGTTTTGGAAATTATGTTACAATAATATTTATTAATGTATATTTTACATGAAAAATGAATTTTTTTATTCGATTGAATGGCCAAGCATTTGATAATAATTAGACACTTTTAGGCGTTTACAACCGCATCTTCTATTTTTTTGTAATTCAGTTAAATACCAATTCTATTTTGTAATATTTTTTTAATAAATATTTTCCGAACAAATGATGCCGCCTACAGCGAGTGGACACTAGTCCTACGTATAGTCCTGAATTGTTAAACCTTCTACCAAATCTATAACTAAAGTTGAATTTTTTAAAGGACAGATAGATTCTTAAACCATTGTGATTTTAAGTTTCTCTAATTAAGTTTCTCTAATAGAAGGAAAACTCACGTTTAGGTATTTTCCTTTAGCGGATGAAAATCTCCCTTAATATTATATGAGAAAGATCCTTAATACTGTAAGGTACTACCGTCACACCCATCTTGAATTATTCCAAACCTGAGATTAGCTTGTATAAACAAACACGTTTTGATTCTGTGGTCTCTCAAACGGGACATTCCATAAGACGTTTTTATTGACTGGTAATATCATACGGTATATCTTCATTCGTTATATATTTATATATAATACTATAAAATATTACAGAATAATATAATGATTTGCTCATGCGAATTTCCACGATCTGGTTCTCGCAAATGAAATTCTTGTCTCAAGATTATGAAGGTCAATAAATTTTAATTAGATTCACTATGGTCCCGTGTTCAGCACCAATTTTTTTCCATCGCGCTGCTCATTCAGGCCAGTAAGATATTTCGAATTTAAAAAATCTGTGCTCGAACTTTCGGCAATTCGGTCGAATCACGAAGAGCCGAAATCATATTGAATATCCTCGTTGTACCGTCGAATCTCAGGGGTACACGCAAGTACATAGATGATTCTAACACAGGTGCGCGTCTTCGTTTAGCTGGTCTCGCGCAAAGCTTACAACCGATACACACACGTGGGCACGCACGCGCGCGCGCATTCGCATGGGCTCCCAGCGTACATAATGTACCATGGGTGGAGGGGGGGGGTAGAAGGATGTACGTTAGTCGCCTAGTTAGGAAACAAACGTATCGCGTCCTCGCGCACCAGAACGGTATCAGAGGCGACAGCGAGGGGGAGAAGGTTGCGGTTGCAGCAGCGGCAGCAGCCGGTATAAATATGTATAGAGCATGAATGCTTGAGTGGCCAGTCGAATTGGTCGCGGATGGCGATGCCGCGGGTGGGGGTGGGGGCGGAGATCCGGGTCCGCGCTACCTTAAACGCGTCACGTTTGCTTGCCAAACTAAATAACCGTATTAACGCCCGCGCTTGACTCCCCGTGTGCCCGATACACGCAAGCAGAAGTGCTTCGTCATATCGGTGGACGCGTTGTTGTTGTTTGCGACGTTAATGCGAATCGCCGGAGAATTCGGGATCGACGGGGAACATCCGAGCGCCACGATGCAAACGAGAACGACGAGCTGGGGAATTAGAGTTTAGTAGAGTTTATTTTGTTTTTTTTTTTTTTTTTTTGTTTTTCATAGAGTAGGAGAGGTGCAGTCACCGATTCTATGGATCTCTTGTTTTTGTTCTTTTAAGAGCAGCCAAGGGTCGACCGTACAGGCGCGGTGTACCAGGAATGCGGCCGGGTGACGGGAGTTGCATTATGCACGTTAATTGGATTTGAAAGATGCAACGCGCGCTCCGGTGAGTATTGTATATAGGATGCACTTCTGGCTTAGTTAGTAATCGTGGTAGTTGATTCGCTTCTTTTGTCATTGGTGTTGCTGAGTGTTTTTTTTTTTTGGGTCATTCGAGTTCACGTTCTGGTCGGGTTTGAAATAGGGCAGGTATCGTTGGTATAATAAGTAATTATTAGCGTTGGTAAAATAAAGTAATATGTATCATTCTCTTTAAATATTTGGGTCCATAATGCTGGAAAAATATATTGTCTATAATTTTATAGTGATAAATGTTAACTGATTGTATTAGATAGTGATTTCTGATTGTAGAGGCCAGGCATCAAGTGTAAAATTTACTTTTTATCATCGACATTGGTTGTCGAAATCAGATTAATGAAAAGTATTGTAACAAAAAATGATCAACGACCATTCCAAGAGCTGTACAATAACCGATCACTATTTGTCGACTTCATAAATTTGTATTCATGTAAGTGATATATTTAGGCAGGTCAAGGTGCAATGGAACATTTTGTTCAGAATAGTAGTCATAAGTTTCGTAAGTACATAGGATCCAATTGAGCGTTTTTCAAACACTGGTAACCCTTTTATTAACTTGGCGATACTGTTAAATCTATTTTTCTTCTGACCTGCAGACATTTCTTAAATTTAAAATAAAATAATTGATATATGTCATAATGCGTTTATTACTATATTTCGACCCAGAGGACTTATTTTAAAGTGAACATTTATTCTTTCTCTGACAGCCGAAAAATACAATTCAAATCTTTTTCTACTATTTATTTAAATGGAATTTCAATAGCACTTCTAGCTTTAGATTCCCATTAAAACAATTTCATTCTGTTTTATGAATAATATTATCTCGCGCGTTATCTATAGTCGAATTAATCTTGTAAAATACAACAAGCTGCAAATTAAAATCTATAAAAAACAGAGAGTGTATACTTTTTAATTAATTATTTTTTCATCGCGCCCGCAGAACCGTCAAATTTTTAAAATAAAATGCTTTTACGATAAAATTTATCTCGTAATATAGGAATGCAACGGGTGGTACGGACGTTTCCAAGTCCATGTTCAATACGTGAACCGTATTCGGCATGTAATCCAGTTACTGTAAGGATGATGGCCCCATGGGAACGCCAACGACTAGAAAATCGATTCGAATAAAATAATAATCATATACGCTCTGAAATAAATCATTTTGACTGATAGAGGGATATATATATATACACACACACATATATATATATATACATATATATACATGCATATATATATATATATATATATATATATATATATATATATATATGTCGGGCTAAAGTCTCGCGTACGCAAATAAAAAAATAATTTTTCCCCTGTATACACACGATCGTAAAAGCTCGCAATAGTCCGAACAGCCATTGATACAGAAAAAACATTCGCGAAAGTCGCATCAGACAATCGAAAAAGTCTCTACAGAATATGTATCATATATATTGCTGTGTACAAACACGGCAATCAAAGCGATCTTTTCACGCCAAATTAGTAGCGGAGACGTGTGAGAATGCTTTCACCACCGCTATCATCTCCGGTCACGTATATATATACACGTAGCATGCACACACACACGCACACACACACACACACACACACACACACACACACGCACACACATACACACACACGAAACAAATAAAACGCGCGAGCATTGAGCCGTAAAGTTGCCATCTCGTTATATCCGTTCTTTTTTTTATATTGCGAATGCCGCCTGCCGTTCTATCTCACTACCCTTACTCTGTCATGGTCCTCGGGCCAGAGGCTCCATCGGCACCTCGTTTTCCAAGAAATTCACAGCCCTCCCGCCTCCTCGCCGGGGGTCTTTGCGCAGCCGTACTTGAGGAGGGAGAAAAGGCGTTCGCGCCCGACGGAAAACGGGGAATAACGAGGAATTGTCCGCGGGCCCCGGAGAGAGTTGCCCTCGGGGATAATCTGGGGCTGGCCAGTCGACAGGCGCGCGAGAGACACGGGGCGTTTTAGAATTTTTTGGGATTTTCAACCCCTCGAACAGTAATGTGAAGGGGTGGGGACTGGGAGAAGGTGAAGAACTTTTGTAAATCGAAACCTTTTCGAGTATCGCCCATATCTGTACCTCTGACGTTAGGTGGATTTCTTGTTATTTCAATTTTCGATACTGTCGAGACAGGATTTTAGCTTGTTCGTGAAATTTTTATGCTTTGAAATTGCCTGTATTCTAGATTCAGAGCGGAAGAATTCGCTCTATTTCCATCGGCTCGTTTTTTTTTATGTATCTATAAGGTAAAATATTAAAGACGCTTTTAGAGTAATTATTTTCGATTTTAAATATAAGTTAAATTTACTATAGAAAGAATCAACATTCTGAATAATGGTTTTTCTCTGACCATAAAATAATAATTTATCACAAGGTAAGTAATAAATTTAGCAATGGGTATACTTTGTCATATTTCTGTTTTTGAATGAACGAAATTGCTAGATTTCCCTAATGGTTCATTTCTTACCTGTCGAAAGAAAGTCGTGTATTCGAGTGTTCTTTTACTTTATTATCACAAATTCTCGTTAACAGTTGAATAACCAGAGTGCTTAAAACTCATATTTTCATTGAAAATATATCACAATATCTCTTTACGCTTTGAATAAAGAATTTAATTAACACATGTTTTATCCCCAGTCATTCGTTAAGAAAATGCTTGTTTCATTACTATCATCGATTCTAACTCAGATTCATCAATCGATATCTCACTTTATTTTAACGTATAGAAAATAAACAAAAGAACAAATTCACAGCTAGCATATTCATAAGAAATTTAAAATCTGAGATAGAAAAAGGAAAAAAAAACTTTTGTGCTATTGAAAAGGAATGCTTTATATACGTGTGTATTTGATGAAGAAAGTCATAAAACTATTCCATTTGCACGTCGGACTGACATATTCTTTTCAAAAAGCTTCGCTGCACCTTTATACGTACTCTTATGTCCACATGTTTTTTTTTTATGTTGACAATACTTTTGGAAATATAGCAATTGAAACTTTGTTTTCCTATAATAAAATTTTTAATGATAACGTTTCGTTTGAATACGCGGTGAGCACGTTCTACGTCAATTATGCTGCGAGTAGAAAATAATCGATAAACTATACAAATCTTTTGCGAGTTTATAGAAGGACGAACGACATAGCGATAAAATAATTTGCACAGCACTAGTTCTTAGACTCTTTAATTTCGTGCCAGCTGAAACTTCCGCGCCGAGTTTGCTGATCGTTATTATCAAAGAAAGAGGAAAAAAAGGAGCGTCTATATACGCACTCGCGCGTCAAATACTTCAACTAGGTACGCGTATAATTTTAAACTTATGTATATATATATATATATATATATATATATATATATATGTATGTATGTATGTATGTATGTATGTATGTATGTATGTATATATTAATTTTGGCATATAAATTTTGATGCCTCGAGCGCATAAAATCGCTTAATACGAATGAAGCGCATCCCCATAAACTCTCCTAAACTCCCACCCCTTCCGCGCACGCCTTCTCCTGCTCGTATAGCTCGAAAAGCTTGGCGCAATAAACAGCTAAGTGTTTTTATGGACGTATACCGGTGATAGATGCGAGTGCGCGACGTTTATTGACACTAAAATGTCGTTTCTCTCTCTCTCTCTCTCTCTCTCTCTCTCTCTCTCTCTCTGTCTCTCTCGCTTTTCCTGACTTTTATTTGAATAAATCGTATGAATATATATTAGAAGAGCGAGTTGATTTTCGCGCGTCCTTTCGCGCCAGGACTCCTGCCTGTGCATGAGAATTAATTTGCGTGACTCGCGGGAGGATGGAAGCCAATGATGGGGGGGGGGGGTGAACGAACAATTCGAAGAAGCTATCACACAGCCCTATAGATACACGCATGGGCTTCCGGCCGTAAGAGGGATCGCGGAAACGTGGCGGGCTTTACAGCAGACGCGACCCTAACGTATTGCCGGGCCTGAGGCTGATATTTATCACTGCGGCTGTGTTTTCTTATGGGAAGGATTTTCTTAGGAACCTTATATTAACTTATAGACTTATAATAAATCAATAAATAAATGTGGTTCGGTATAAAAAAGAGTTTATCTAAATTATTAACTTAATCTAAGTTAATCGTGCTGAAGATTCAGCAGTACTATAGAAATTCATAACACGTTCGTATAATCATGGACGAATTATTCCTGCAAATAATTAAAAGGGCCTTTCAATTTCAAAATAAAATTCTGTTAATTCGTAACTAAAACAGGGTCTCAAATTTATATTTATTAAAACTTTTCTTTTTCGGCTCGTAATAACATTCGTCTACTTAAGGAGGACTATGTGTATGTAATAGGTTACTAATCCTAATGTTAAAATTCGATTTTTAACCCTGCACGATTTCTGAAAATATTTGCTTCATGATTTTTTAGCTCCACATGGACAAATATCAACATACAAAAACAGCAGAGCTGTTGGCCTTATCTATATACTAATAGAGTATTTTTTTCTCAGACAAAATTGGTTTCGTTTAAAACGGAGCGATAATTTGAAGCTTATTGCATTTTAGAAGGTATTTTCTAATAAATAGTTCAATCGCTCGAGCATTCAAATTCATTATTAATTTATGTCCTTTCTATTATCAGTTTTACACTTATTGTTGAATATTTAATTTCGTAGAATTTTTTGTTTTTTTTTCTCCACAATATATTTCGAAATATTAATTTCTATAGAGATAAAACATACTCAAAAATTTAAAATCTACATAATGAATATGTAGCTGTATAATATGTTTTTAAATTCTATTAGGTAATTAATTGTTTTATTCAATACAAATTAAATATTTTATTGTTCAATTATTTATAGATTCCCGGTCAAGGCTGTTGGAATATATAAAATGCTGTATTCTTTTTTATAGTAAATATAATAAATATAATAACAAATTTTTGCCCTTTCGTTATTGACTAGCCGTTTTATGTTTCCGTTTTTGAACTTAGTTATTTAACATTCCGTACATCTTTTTGCATATACTAATTGTACGGTATCGAACAATGCGAGCCAACGAAACATTTTATTTTCCTGCCTTGAAACGATTTTTTCCAATACAGGACGGGTATTAAAATAAAGTAATTTTAGTAAAAAAAACATTTGCAGAGACAAATGTAAAACAGTCTTGGAATTAGTGCAATAACAGATATATATATATATATATATATATATATATATATATATATATATATATATGCGTACAGGATACAACAGTAATTTAATTCATTGTAATTTTACAGTGTACGTTACTAATAATAGATAATTTATTTCATTATCGTCTTCTACGTTTTTATATATAATTCTCCGCTCGATCAAAGATTTCTCATGTACACTTGTATATTGAGTCCCACATGTTTTGCTCTTTATTTTATACATATGAATGCATTGATACCCATAAAATATTGCGATTTAAATTAAAATTTACGTTAATAAAATTGATAATTTATGTTATTGATCATTCTTAAGGAACTACACTAAATGCATGTAATAAATATTAAATTATTAGAACCCCTTGAAAATGAATATATATATATAGTGTAACAATAGAAGGAGTGGCTTTGATAAACCATAAATTTAATTAATATTCATAATTTTATTAGCGATAAATAATACAGTATAATGGTTATTTCTAACAATTATTCCTTTTGATTTATTATTAATCTATATTATAGCTTGGAAATAAACTGTTTGTCGTATCCATACATGCTTACCGTGTGAAGACCAGCTCATTATGCTAATGATGCCTATTATTTATGCGTAATTATAAGTATACGCGCTATACCATCGAGTTTTCCGAACACACGCGAGTAACATTTTCCCGATTCGAAAGGCATTTATTAACTTTCAATTTTTTTTTCGAATGTAAAGCTCAACACAATAATAACGTACAAAGCCATTATAAACTGCATCTGCCCGCGCGCGGTATCGCATTCCCGTTCCGTAAGTTTGATATCCCCTTCGAACGAAACGTCACCACGCATATGTGAGAAACTCGTCGTGGGTTCGGGAGTCGACGGGGTTGGTCTCCGGAAAACTTCTCCGCCGCACCGCTGCAGGGCGTACCCTCTGATGAGCGGTCCATTTCCCGTGCGACTCGGCCAAGAAACGAAGAAGGTCACGGGCACGATCTAGAGAATGCCGACGCACTTATTCTTAGCCACCTCCGCTTAGTCGAGCCGATCTTGGCCGGATAATAGCGCTGCCTTTCCAGGAGCCGGCGTAAGAGATATCAACTGTAGATTGATCGTTGCTGTATCCTTTTTTCCGCCAGCGTTGAGCAAGGAGTTATAGCTCCACGAACTTATACGGTAGAACAAGCGTTTCGATGTTGAGTCACTGCTGTGCATTATGCCGTGGATAGAAGAGAGACGAACAAAGGAGAGAGTAAAATTATTTTTGTACAAAGACAAGCAATAATGGAAATAAATAATGATAATAACAAAAACGGATACCAGATCTATTAAAGAAGGAGATTAATACGTAAAAATCTAAGATGGGCTACAGGATGTTAAAACCTAAAAATATTTATACAAATGAATACTCTCGAAATATTATAGAACTTTTATAAAATTTATACTTTTCGAGAAGACAGGTGTTGTAATTGAATTTTAAATAATAATATAGATATTCAATACTATAAATTCGATACTATAATCTAATTCCAATAAATTATCTTTAAAAAAAGGTTTACAATAAACGGAATATCCGGTAGGAGACGAGTTCACAGTTTTCAAATGCAACAACTAGTTCATTAGATTTTCCAATCATGTGAATGATAACTATTATCTTATGTGACGCTTAGGCATTCATTTTATTCTGTAGGATATCACAGAAAACTGAGCTTACACCTCCTGTCTTAGCCCATTTCTTCCCCTCAAGTACAACAGAGTACTTGTGCAAGACTAAAGGAAAAGATTGTGTTTTAGCAGTTTCTCTCTCTCTCTCTCTCTCTCTCTCTCTCTCTCTCTCTCTCTTCTCTTCTCTGTCTGTCTATCTAGTTTTCGGAGGATTGCTTATACACGCTATTCGAGTACTCTATTACTTATATCTCTGTGGACGAAATAGAGCATATAAGATACGAGTACAGAACAGAGTCGTCGTCGGTCGTGGGTTTTTTTTTTTTTTGTCTTATTTTCCAGTTAACCAGTTCGTTGGGAAAAGCGCTCGGAAGCTTAAACCTGTCTCGACGTATATGTATATGGAACGGGGCAGAAATCGATGGCGAGCTACACGCGTATCCCGCACTTTAATACTGTATATGCGGAGGTCAGTTTGACGCGAAAATGCTCTCCTGCCCCGTATCCCCTTTCCCCGTATACCTGCATGCTCCAAGCGTGCTGGTTATTTTGATTAAAAAGAGAGACGGCCAGCCGCGATAATTTACGAGGCATGAATTACAGTTTTTGAGGTCGACGCTGTATTGGACGAGATGGAAGGGACTTTATATATATATATATATATATATATATATATATATACTATATATATATATATACACATATATATATATATATACATACATACGTACTTGCACACGTATATGCAGTGGTATAAAATAAGAAGGGATATATAGCTAGCTGGTCACGGAGCGGTGATGCATGACGAGAAGTTTTATGCACACGATGTATAAATATAGGACGAACCATTTTAGCCTGGAGAAAGTATATATACTGTACTGAACGCAGCAGGAAAACGTTACTTTCGTTTATTTTTTATATAAGGACATCGATATTTATTGGGCACCGTAGTAGATTTGTTTTTTGCTTGCTCTTTACCTTTCGAAGATCGGCATTATATATAATTATATGCTCATCCCGTGTATTCCGTAATCATGCGTTCATTTTGTTTATTTAACCGTATTCATGTACGTGGTCGAGTTATAATTATTACCTGCTGGCCTCTGTCAAAGATGATTCATTTCAAATATATCTTTTTATGCAATGTTTGATCGATTTGGCGAAAAGCAAATGATTTTCTGGGTTCTGAAAATAATTTTCCATAACACATGATTAGTAAATAATATTGATTTATTTAAATATAAACAATCAAACATCCGGAACTGATGGATTATTAAAACAATTAACAATTACGATTTGTTTAACATTTTTTTTTCACGTTACTGTAAAAATGAAAACTATCTTTGAATTGAATTAGTTATTGCTGTTAATGTCCGAATTTTGAATATTTTGAAATCCAAAACTTTATTTTAAAAAAGATCTTTTTACAGAAATACATCTATATGGCCAAATAAAAAGGAAAAATGGTTATCTTTTGAATTCGAATACAAACGATAGGATCTATAGGCATTGTATACTATTTCTAATCGAATCATAAAAGTTTGTAGATTCCTTATATATACAATCAATAATGACGGATTTTCAAAAAGAAAGACTAGATTTTCTAATTTAGCTACAGATTCTTCGAATAATGAAAATATATCAAATAGATCTATTTCTGACAGTATACACAATTCTACGTGTCAATTGATTTCTCGATTCGACTTCTCTCCCCAACTCTCATTCTTGGCCATGTTCCTGAAAGTTTTAACGAAATTAATTCCCAGTTCATCGACGCTCCCGTTCACGAAAACGCCTAGCCATACGTTTTGCCCGCTCACCGCTGTCGCTGCCCTCCCAAAGGCTCGTCCCCCCCCCCAGTCGTCGTTCAAGCTCCCCAACGGGACGATAATTTCGGCGCAACGCGCGCCGACGCGCCGTTATCTCTTTAGACTACGCACTCCAGTGCACACGTTGCCCGCACTGCAATGCTAGTGCGGCAACGAGACGCGAAGCCGTCGTCATTGCCCTGGCGCTCGGGCATCGTCAGCCGGCATTCTTCAGGCTTCGACCTCGACGGTTATTTATTAACGGCGGTCCTTTCGCAGCCACTTGTCAGGGAGGAGAAAACGAGCGAGTACGCTCCGAATTAACCATAGATTTTACGAACGGGGAGGTGGTAGATAAAAAGTTGCTTCTTCGTTTTCATCATTCGCGAATATCGGATTTGCCTTCTCTGTAGCTCTTTTTCGATCACTTTATTCGAAATCTGTCCTCTCACTTTGGATTTTTTGAGCTGACCTCTACGGTCTCCTCATACGATCTCCTCCGTCAAGGCCGCGACTAGAATGCTAATTCGATTCACTAACATAATTTTCTCTTATTATCTCACTACACATACTCATGCATATATCATTCGTTTATTGATTTATTAAGATATTCCTGTCAACATATAAATTCTATACGCTGCAGATCAGACAATGGTAATTTCATATATTTGGAACCGTTGAAATATTATATGAAATTGATATTTTTCGTAGACATCGGGATTTTCCATAAAAGCAATTTTTTAGATGTAACGCAGGATTCGAGATTTAGGCACAGTGATTGAGCTAGAAGATTTAAAATTATTTCCTGACTATGCTCGTGTGAATGTAATTTGAACATTAATTATAAAGACTTTAAAGAACTTTAAAGATGATTTCAAAGTCAAGTTAATATATTTCTTCTTCGGCGTGATTCTTACATAGAGATCCTTACGTTGAATTTAAAGTTTTGAAAGACTGTCTAATTTTTTATGAAAGTATAAACCAAATGTTCCACTATTCTTAAATCCAGGGTACGGATTCCTATGCGAAAACATTACGTTGGCTTGGAAATCAGCTTGAAGGTCATAGTTACGATATGAAAATTCTAGTCACCGATGTATAGTTAAGAAAAGTCCAAAATCCAGAAACTTAAGTTCAGATTTAGCGGGTTCAGATATGAAATAGCATTATCTAGTTTGTGACATAGACAGTTGGAATTTTTGTGGGACCCTTGCATTATTATAATGATTATTATTAATTTTCTCATTCCCCGCGCAATTTGGGCTTGACCGATTAGAGCGTATTCTTAACTGAATTTATTTGTACAACGTAATGCAGAAACTTCATACATCGCATCTATCTGATGGACACGCCTTAAACTTATTTAATCATATATCCGTATACGTATTTCTCGTAATCACACATATATATATATCCATAGATGTATTCCTCGCAGTACGTACCTGTGTCGGTGCTCCCGGGCAGCAGGATCGATTCGTCCCGATACCAGGACGTGACGGTGAGATGCTCTTTTATGTCTTCCCGGGCGGTGCAGGAGAGGACGGCATTGTTGCCCTCCATGACCGGCGCGCGGTTTACGCGAACCTCGTAGCCCGGCACCGTCAGCACTGGAACAGAGACGCATACGTTGGATTAAAGTATAAGCGGGCAATGTCATTCGACTGGGGAACGGGGAGGGGTGTGGCAAAGTCGGCCATGCACGCACTGTCCGAAATTACACAAAATTCGAATATTTTAATCCCTTCTCAATGACGGTCAAGTGTGCTATGCATACCTAGGCATGCTGGGTTAGCCAGAATCAGCTATGCCCCATCCTGTGATTTACTTTTATTTTTATCTCTTGCATGACTTAAATCGCTCGCTTTACGGCCTGTTTGCGGGCTCTGAAAGATATACCTCACGCTTGGTGTGGTAATATATATATATATATAATAGTTCTTAAAGATCTACGTATTTTTCTGAATGCATTGAGGAAAATGCGATAAGCAAGTCCAATTATTTGGTAAATATTTCAGCGTAGTTTCGAACGAAGAATTTGATCGTAATTAATTAGCCATCAACGCAAAATTCGAGCGATAGTTGTGCCGCGTCAGTTAATGTTAATTAAAAGATACGTCGGGCGTTAAGCACAGTTATTTTCTGCTAAAAAAGCACCCAGTGTGTATGTACGGCCGGCATTTTTATTATTATAAGTGCGACCCTTAGGTGGCTCGTATGAGATGGGTAGGGGAGGGACGGGGGCTTAATATAAATAGAAACGAGAAAAGACACACGGATGGGGAGGGATCGAGAGTCCCCTCGGAGGGAGATAATCCTCTTTGCGCGTGTGCGCGGAGGAAGAAGGGAGGTGGGAGGGGGCGAGGTGGCGGCACGATGCCTCGGGGGATATCTCTAAGTTATCGACCGGAGTCCTTCCTGCCGCGAAATGAAAATAATGCTAATGTAACGCTCGAGATACTTCAATTTAATAAAACGTGGAGATTTTCTCTGCCATCCAGCGCGGCGTCGACGACGAGGAGGGGGTTTGAGTAGGGGAAGGAGGTGAGAGCAAAGTATCCTACGCGAAAATAGATTCCCTTTATCGCTGAAGGCCTCCGTCCCATCCCTTTACCTCTCCCTCTCTCTCTCTCTCCCTCTCTCTATCTTAGACTCCACTTCTTTCCAACGATCTCATCGTCTCGCTTCATATTCCGCTCCTTCCCACCCCTCACGACTTCGGCGAGCGAGAAAAGCTGCGGATGAAAATTGGGAGTTTCGCGTCGGCGAACGCGTCGTCATCGCGTGCCGTATACCTGGCTATATACTTATTCGTATGAGAGAGATAGTGAGAGAGAGAGAGAGAGAGAGAGAGAGAGAGAGAGATAGTATGAGAGAGGTGGGCGGAAATAGTATTCGCGCATCCTGCCGCCCCCCTCACGCCGCCTCGGATCAAATTGAGACTCGGAGTAACGGGGAAGACGTCGCGGTGGCTAAGGATGAAACGAAATGTGCAAAACGAGGCCAATATGCATACCCGAGTAGTTTCTTCATCTGCCGTCGCTCAGCCAACCGATCGAAATGTCATTTTTCAAGTCGACTATATAGATTTTACGAATATATATGTATATATATATATATATATATATATATATATATATATAACCTCGTGACGTGAGTTCGTCGTTTTATCGCACTACACTGGGACACGGCTTGCGTACTCGGATCCACGAATTGTCTTCGTTCTCATCGATATTCCGAGGAATCGTTCCGGATTAATTTTTTTTTTCAATACCATCAAGAATTGACTTGTTGGTTGACTGTACGACAGTTAATTGCGAGCGGATTTCGATTTTATTATAATTATTGATTCTATAAAGTTCCGCGATCAGAAAATATATTTAAATTATTTATCTAGAATTCAATTAGTAAATATTTTTATCGATCTTACAGTCGTTACACTATAATATATTACACTAAAATAATGACCGTCAGACTATTCTTGTTTATGATCACCCTCAGAAAATCTGAAATAGCTATTACTACTAAAAATAAAATAAAATCAGATGAAAAATTTAAAAAAGAATACAAATAATTAAAAAATAATAAAAGTAAACTATATAATATAGTTGCCGAAGCCAATCCTTGAAGATGAACCTTAGCTGTTCGAAACATCGGGCATCGAAGGAAAATTTAAATTTAAAGTCATCAGAGCAATCCGGTTGTCCTTTGCTAACATAGAACATAGATTATTATTTTATTTTTTATTATTTGGATTATTTGTAATTTTTAATCTAATTTAATTTTATTTTTAGTAGTAATTTCTATTTCCGATTCTTCGCAGATGATCAGAAATAATGACGGCCTGATTATCATTATTTTAGTATAATACATTATACTATAACGAATGTAAGACCAATGTAAATATTTTTTAATTTAATTGAGAATTGAATTTAACAGTCGACATGAGTACAATTTTTAATTTTTAATATTTAGCATTCATTTCAATATCTAGATATGATAAATATTGGATAATAATTAATGTCGAAGTTCATTAATGATTTTATACGACACTATGGATGGAATAAAAATGTTCATGATTGAAAGGTATATTGAATTATATTCTATCAGAATAGATATGTATTTTCTTCCACTTTTCTTCAAATTAATTAAATTCGTTAATGCTTAAAGCAAACATTAAATAATATTTTACTAATATTAATATTGAGTTACATTTTTATTTTATCCGTCATATAAAATGGAATGAATTCAAAAAAAAACTTTCAATGCAGACAAATTTATAGAATATATGTGAGTTTCAAAATGTATAGCTTGAATGTCAATACAGAGAAACCGCATGTAATTAACAGAACGATCATTTTCCGCAAATCGGACGCAGTTCTATAAATGACGAATACTATATTTATTCTTTGATTGTACTTATTCCTCTAATGATCTGTACTGCAAGCTCTGGTTACTCATAGCTGAATAACGAAAGCAATTTAGTTGGATTGGAAGTTTAACATTATATTGGTTGCCACAAAAGCAGAATCAGATGGATAATCAACAAAATGTTAGTATTTTTAAATCAATAACAGAGATTATTGATTTTTTACTTTTAATGCTAAAAAAAAGATGATTTGATAGATATTTAACGACGTGCAAATAAATTATATAATTATTCCTAATGTAAATATATATTAAAATTAATATTCATTAATGTCAACACCATTAAATATTAATAAATATATCTAGGTGCAAATGTTAATTAGTGCGAATAGCGATTGTAAACTTTAGCGTAAAATGAATATTCCTAGATGTGCTTTGTAGAGCTGAAAAACTAATATTACAAATCATTAAAGTATCACGAGTACGCTCGAAAATTATGTACGCAATAACGACTTTTTAATCTCCTACCATAATGCTTGTTGAGCATTTCGGGGTAAAAGTAGGGCAATTATATTCTAATCTTTCCGTCTCTCGGATCTGTTACAAAAAAAAAAACAAACAAATACGACCCCGTGCAATTATAATTTCGCCAAATGCAACGAAAGCTCGCACTTCACCTACGCGATCTGAAAAATTAGACCAATGACATCAATAGGCAAAAAGCAATATTAACAATAATGCGCGAATACTCTGGTTTTTCTCCGTAAGGCTTAACAACGGCTCGTCGCGACGATCTGCCCCGACTCGGTATTTATTCGAAAAACCGAAAGCGCTTTAAATGATTATTCATATGCGCGGCCGCTTTATCCTCGGAGCGTATACGGCCCGCGCGATATCCTCCCGACTCGCGGGAGCGTCGGAAGCGCGGCGGGCGCGGCGGCCGTTTCGTCGCGGCGGCACACGCGGCTGAACGGAGGACGGGGCCGGCGGGTGGGAGGGGGGTGGGGTAGAGCGGCTTTATCGGCAGTCCGAAAGGCCCACGGGGCAAACTTTATGGCCGCGCTGCTCGTATAAGCCGAGCGGCGCAGGTTAGAGCGTGTGCATTGCTTTACGGCTGTGAGGGGGCGGCGGGAGGGGCGGATGGCGATCGTGCGCCGACTACTCATCGTTGCGTTACATTAAACTGAACTCCTGATCCGTGCGGGCGATCTCACCCCCCTCCCACTCTTCCGCCCATACCAGGGAGTTAGCGCGTGAGCGTACGAGCAGCCCTGTGTGTGTGTGTGTGTGTGTGTGTGTGTGTGTGTGTGTGTGTGTGTGTGTGTGTGTGTGTGTGTGTGTGTGTGTGGGTTTGTGTGTGTGTGTAGCTGGTAATTCAATAGCAACTTTGTAGCGCATATATATATATATATATATATATATATATATATATATATATACATATTTATACACATATATATATATACACAATCAAATCGGAGATATCGGAATTTCCATTATTGTTAGAGCGGCGACAATGACGGTTTGGAAATGGCACGGATGAGGCAGCCAACGGAGAGATTATAATGTATATATTACATTCGAGATCATCCCGATTTTGCAAACAACAAAAGAAATCGTATCGATTTTTTGAAATTTTTTTATGGGGGTTTCGAGTTTGCTGCCTCGGTCTTTTATACTCTTATTTGAACGTCGCACTTTAGAATAGAAACATGCCGAAATGCCCGCACGAGCGTAATAGAAAAAATGTTTTAAACATTATATAGAATATACATTTATAATGTTTAGTAATACTATGAAGTATATAATACTTGTCCAATTAAAAGTTTGTCCAATAATAATTACATTTCTCGCTAGTTGAAAAATCAAAAACTCTACAATTATTTATTCAATTAATTTCTTACATAAATAAAATTTTACGAATATGTTGCCATTGAAAATGATTTTTTTTTTGACAATTTTTGTACATGAAAATAAATATTTGTTTATCTAAATAATTGTTTCTGAGTAATAACAATGTAATATCTTATAAATAAACCTAAAACATCTGAGAAAGCTATCACAGGTGTCTACGTCAATTTGCAGCCAAATGTCGATACAAATGCGAACATTTGCAAACGGCTTAGCTACTAATGCTGCTAATAAATGAGATCGTGATGATTATTTCAAATAGGACATTCTGTAAATTTAATATTTTCGAACTTTGTGTGTATGAAAGTAATATATAAATAAGTTAAAATTATATAATTATAAAGTACAAGTAAATATTATACAGATAAGAAGTTTTATGTTCATGTATTAATATTTTCTTTATTAAGCTTCCAAATAATTGTGCTACAAAAAAGTCCTAAAATCCTAAAAGCAAAGAAAGTTAGACAAATTGGAATAACTTTTTTATGGAATTGATGATGTTTATGATTTTTAATACGAACGTGACAAAAATTGAATATATTAAACATTATTACATACTAGTAAACTCGGCGAGCTAATTATTTTAATTTTCCGACTAATTTATAGATATTATTTCTAGAGAGAAGTAATAATTTGAAATTAGTTAAGTGTACATTAAATATTTGTCAGAAGCTTTCAAAATCATCTAAATATAAATAAATGTATTTACAAAATTATTATAGTATTACTAATTTTGTTTGTTATATAAAAATACACGACTGAAATATTATCTTAAAATATTGCACCTCTCTCTTAAGATGAAATTCGCACATTTCCATACCGGTGCAACAGTCATTGGATCGTCCCCGCCTGACGTTACTAGGTTTTTACTACTACTGTTATTCCCCCAAAGGATTCTTTTGAACTTTGCACGCGGAATCGGGGAAGAGTTTTCACTCTCTTTATTCTGCTATTCTCTTTTCCTATTTCTCCAGTATATATATATATATCAGGGAAGATATAGCGAGAGGCTCATTGAATAACAATTGCCGAGGTTTAAAGCAAGCAAACGATGGTCCCGATATTGTTTGCCGCGCGATCAAACTTTTGAATTACCTTTAAATTGAGTTACATTTGATATGGACTTGAGAATTCTAGTATTTGAATGTACATGATTTCAGTCATAATAGAGAATTAAAAAAAAAAGATTTTTATTGATATAAGAACACGATTTTAACAAGGTATACGTTGCTAGTATAATAGCAAGGCAATAATAATGATTGAAATCAATTACAATGAATATCGAGCAAAGCAAATATTTAAAAAATTATCTTTCGAATTGATATTGAATTTTTTTTTGATTAATGAAGAAAAACCGAGGCATTGATATCTGCTATTTAACAAATACAATTAAACGAATAATACGTAGTTCTCCGCACGATAGCATAAAAATAAACGAATTTAAATGAAATTTCGTTTGTATGAGGCTGCTAATGAACCTGTATTTATTCACAGTGGCATGAATATAGCTACTGCATTCACGTTGAAATATTTTCAAGCTCTCTCTTTTGCTGTCTCTCTCTCTCTCTCTCTCTCTCTCTTTCTGAGTGTCGTAGGTGTAAATTCCATATTTTATCGTTTGTTCAGCATTGTTTTAAGTCATTGAATATGTACAGATTTCTTTTATGTAAGTTTGGATAATTTTTCTATGCATTTATATCTTTTAAATAATGTGGTTTCATAATCTAAATTCTGTTTATGAATATATATATATATATATATATATATATATATATATATATTCATAGTTATCAAAATTCTAAATAAGCTTAAATAATAAGAGATAAAACAATTTTATCTCACAGCAAATTCAATTATTGAAAAATTGGATGTAAAATATACAAGCTAGAGAGTGAAATCCCGCGCAATATTCTTTTTCTCTTGAAAATAAAACAAACCATTAATAAAATTTTTAAATACCCAGATTGATATCTGGAGCAGAGTAAAGGAAACACAATGCCCTTTGGGAGCAGTCATTTTCATCAAGAGCGCACTGATTGCATCGTAATAATTAAAATGGTAATTGATCGGCTGGGTATCGTAGCAATACTTATTTAGTAAAATATTCAATTCTTTTAAACTGTCCATTTCAGTTGACGTTTCAAATGGACGCTGTATGTACTGGATTGCAATTTCCCACGAATAATATAGCGACTCTAATATTTACAAATATTCAGTATTATATTTACGCTATAGTCATACTATATCAAATTAGAAAGGAATAGAGTGGCATAAGAATATATTATAGTAAATTTTGAATCAGGATATTTTTTACATATTTAGCGTTATTAATGATATTTTATATTATATTTATCAACTGGCGTATATATAATTATAGTAAATAATTTGTTTTAAATAATAATAAAAATTATAATTTTAAGTGTTACGTTTGTTTTTTGTGATATTCCATTTAAAACTACGTAAGTACGTGGAAAAAAGAATCTAACAATATTTACGAACCTTTGTCTGGTTCGTACATGTAATCTATCAATATTTATGTAATTATGTAGATGAGTAAGAAATTTAGTACGTAGACACAAATTTTATGATTATTCGTTAACTTTCGGAATTTTCTTATAATTGATTATACTAGCTGGCAAACAAATGTATGCATGCTATTGATAGTCATAGTTATAAATATAACAATGACAAGATATAAATGAAATTGTATCAGGTATAGTCAAGTGTACTGATTGTATTCTGTTCTTTATTGAAATTTCATGTATGGAGATTTTTGCGATGGCCGATTACAAAGCAGCCATTACATTTGCGAACTTCGAAACAGTTAAACCGATGTAGCGATCGATATATTGCAAATCGAATCAAATCTTATAAATTCAATGATTGCGCTTCATTCGTAACTATTGGCGCTATGGAGTGCGACATATTTATGTTCTTCGGGATACTTCAATACTGATGGTTTTCAATGTAGACATTTTTAAATAAGATTTTCATTCGAATCTGGTAAGACACCGTATAAAATGCTTTTATAAGGACGACCCTAAATATTTCATATTTGAAAATATTCTAGATGAAATGAAAAGAGATTCTCGAAAAGCTTCTATCGGGATCTGACGAGAGTTTAACGAAGACGCATAACCATCCGACCTTAGTATTTGATGTGATTCCAGTCTTATCCACGTATAAATATTTCGGTAATCCAGATTGCGTGGACACGGCGGTTTTCGTCTGTAAGAATATAACAAATAAACCATACCGGAATCAGCTCAAAAGCATCAGGGGCAGAGCACCCTTTGACCACTGAGTCACGTTTCGAAATCTGAATGCTAATTGCGCAAACATACCGACCCCTTTTCGCCAACGCGCGCGCGCCCTTCCGCCCCGATGCGATCCGCTCACTCACATCTCGCGCAGATAAGAATCGACGCGCCTCAGCGCGGAGAATCGTGGCGGGAGCATGAAAATGAATATTCCGCGCGTCCGAACAAAAGAGCGCGTACGAAGGGTAGGCGATGGGGGTGGAGGGATGGAGACGGGGGTATTTGGTGCACGGGGCCCTAGAAAAGAACTCCCCACCCCTCGCTTGCCACGAGTGCCTCGCTCTTACCGGCCGCGGTGGCACGAGTACTATCTTCTCGAAGCGAAGCCCCCCTCCCTCCGTCCCAAGCCCTGTACACTTCAGAGGCTAGACGATAGGGCCTCGCGCGAGGGAGCGACAAAAGGGAAGACGCTACGAGGCGGAAGCGACAATGAGCGATCCCCCGTTCTCCCGCTACTGGCCGAACGTACGCTGCTCCTCCCCCGACCCCCTCCCAGCAACCCCGCGTGTCTTCGAAAATAAGTCTTTTGCCGCGCGCGGTCGAGAGCCGATGTCATTTCAGATAAGTTTCTATCTCGCTCGGTGTGCTTTCACTCGGCCCCCCCCCCCCGCATCACCCTCCGGCGTCGCTCGCGCGCACAGATCCAGCCGCGCCGCGCGGTTGGCCCGGCAAGGGATAGGGTTGAGAGAGGTCGAGGGGGCCGCGCGAGAGAGCGACACTCGAGCCGCTGCTCGACTAACCAGGCAGCGGCTGCCCTCGACGCTCTTTCAACCCCTGGCCCCTCTGCCCCCGTACGCCGCTCTCGCCGTCCGACGACGGCGCGGCTCGGAGAGCGAGAGGAGCTGCGCACGGTGACTGGCCCGGTCGCTGCCGCTCGCCGGGATATGCGACGCGGGTCCAAAGAGCGCTCAGTCGTTCCGAGGGGGACGAGGGCGGCGCAACGTAGTAGAGGCGCGAAAGTCGAGGAGCAAATACGAGCGGTCGCGGGTACGGGCGATGCGCGCGGCCCGTTAAGGGGGCGGGGGAGGAGGGCAAAAGGAGTTTATAGCGCGTGATATCTGTCTCGGGCGAGGTGCTTACACGGTATATAGAGAGATGGAAATCTTGGCTCGAGCGCGCGTCTTTTTCGGTCGATGCAATCAGATGGGAATGAGAGAGAGAGAGAGAGAGAGAGAGAGAGAGAGAGACAGAGAACCCTTTGCCGAGAAGATATGCGCGATGCGCGTTTTTTGTTTGCAAAAGTTCGCAGGCTACGCAGCCAGCTGCAGAAGCACTCGTTTAATTTCACGACGCGATGCTTTGGGGTTTCTTTTTTTCTATTTTTTCTTCTCATCTCTCTTTTTGTCTCTCTCTCTCTCTCTCTCTCTCTCTCTCTCTCTCTCTCTCTCTCTCTGTCTTACTCTTTTAGTCACAGAGCGAGTTCTTTGATCATGGGAATTGAGATGATGTGCTTTTTTCTTAAGATTGATGTTTTCTTTTCTTTTGTTTTTTTTCTGGAATAAGTGTGTGTTGTAATAAAATTTTTGATACATACATAAAGAAAGCGAATAGAATAAAGCATTTACATAGAGTTTATGTATTCAATATGAAGTGGATTATTCATATTAGAATAATACTTAGACATTTTTATAAAGGTATATCATTACAAGGTCATTACTGTCATTGACTTATATAATGCAATTAAGATGCTCGTTCAAAAATGAAATTGTTATCTTGCAGCAACATCGTCTCTCATTATATATATATATATATATATATATATATATATATATATATATATATATATATATATATACCTAAAGATTAAAAAGATACTAACGAAATTT
This sequence comes from Sycobia sp. Sy_11, assembly GCA_018907035.1. Lineage (NCBI taxonomy): Eukaryota > Metazoa > Arthropoda > Insecta > Hymenoptera > Epichrysomallidae > Sycobia > Sycobia sp. Sy_11. The sequence goes on from JACCIC010000203.1 coordinate 681,937, forward strand.
TCTTAAAAACACATAGATGCGCCGTCAGCAGAGAACAGAGGCAGATAAAGAATAAGTCTCATTTGCGCCGCCGCCATGACAGAGCGGGGGGAGTGGATGGGTGGGAAGAGGCCTTAAATTTTTCAGCATCTCGAGCGCGCGCACCGAAAAATTCCGCGTATAAACGGCTCTCGTCGCATTCGCGTTACATCCATTTTTCAATGCGCGCGCGCGCGTTAAATTCGAGCCGGCTGCTTTTCCAGCCACGCTCGCTCTCTCTCTCTCTCTCCTCTCGTGCATTTTTCAATTGTCAAGCATCCCTCGCGTACATCTTCTCCCCCCCCCCTTCCTCGCCGTCACTACCCTTCACGTCGCGCCGTGAATATAAATAAACAAGGTCGGGAATGGAGAGCCGCGCGTAACGCGTCCTCCACATTCGACTGTCGGTGCGCAGGGGGGCGCGGCAGCTACGAAACGAAACGCGCGCCGCGACGAGCGCCGGGGCTCGCTCGTTTAAATAATTAAACGCGTAATTAACATTGGAGCCGCGTCAGCCGAGTTTTAATGAAGAGCGCCGTGGGCGGAAGGGGGGAGGGGCAGAAGTACTGGGCTCCGACAGGCGGAGCGTCCGGATGGATGCGCCGCGACGGCGGTAGTGCAAACGGTAGGCAAAGCTAGAGGAGAAAAAAACAAACGACGGCGGTGTCGTCATCGACGTCGCCCTCTTCGGACGCAAAGCCACGAAATGCCGAGTGCCGCCCGGCTCGCGAGTCGCGCGGCTCTATCTCGCCGTCATGGAGAGGAAGAGGGGAAAATGTAACGTCGAAATGAATGTGAACGCACGCAGTCACTACCGTCTTTTTTTTTTCTTACTAGGTCTTAGTCGAAACGACGCGCTAGGTCCGTTTGACGTATAGGAGCGAGAAGAGCGCGAGCAGAAGAAGAAGAAAAAAGCGAGACGACAGTCCATGGGGAAAATGGAGAAAGAGAGACAGGAGCAAGAGCGAGACACGAGGGACTGTTAGTGTATGGGGTGAGCGAGGGACGGGATGGATTTCCGATTGGTGAGAATTAGCGAGCGCAATAAGCGAGCGCGGCAAATTGGAAAGGAATGGAAAAAAATGTGGACGCTGATTAGAAATTAGCGCCGACGCGGGTGTTATTAGCAAGAGAGCTGAAATGCGGAAGAGCACGGGAAAGGAAAAGATGGAGAGAGAGAGAGAGAGAGAGAGAGAGAGAGAGAGAGAGAGAGAATGAGAAAGAGGCAGATAGAGGTAAAGGGAGAAGGGTACGATGTATAGAACAAGAAGAGATGGGGTCAGAGAAGAGGGCGTAGAAGAGGAGTCGATGGTCGACCCGGAAATCAGTCGTTTAAACGCTGCCTCACGTATACGAGCCACCAGCCAATGTCGCTTGGGCTTTATCGGGAGCTTTTCTCGCTCCCTCTCCTCTCTTCTCTCTCTCTCTCTCTCTCTCTGTATCTTCCCTCCTCTGACGCCTCCTCTCCCCTCTCTCTCTTTTGCCCGCTCTCAGGAACGGGAAGCGTCGCTGTATTCCGTCGTGACCGAAAGGTCCGCGCGAGACTTTCGCGCCCGAGCGACGCGACGCCTCGTTTCGGAAGGCTTTGGCGAGGGCGCATTTTGTCAAATGAGTTTAGATGGGGCAGTGGGATAAAGGTATTCTCGCGGTGATCGCCCCAGCGGAATAAAAGGGCTGCCCCGGCGCTATTTTTCGGTAAACCGCCTCGTTAAACTAAACTACCGGTGGCCGGTATAATACGCTTCGGTAATAGGGCAATTCGGTTTCTATACGCTGGAAGCTTCTCTCGCGTTCCCGAACGTAGATCTAAATTATACGTAGCTGGGCTAGCCACTGGGAGTCGGAAATTAGACGCCACCTATCGAGGAGGGTGAAACTAATTTTTGGCCTAAAGTTTGATGTATTTTTCAAAATTTATACTTTCTTTTCTTTTAGAATTGGAACTTCCAAGATTTTTTCAGGAATCGACGCCTCATTGCCCGTGCAACGAAAATTATGGACCTCTACTTCAAGGACGAAATTCAAAAGAAAAAAAAAATGTTTCTCGATCAACATTTAAATACCAAATTCTGGATGCAAATATTCTATTCTCGTATCTTCTATTTATTACATCTCCGTTTAAGTGGAGAAGTTTCGAAAGTTTAAGGCTGCCCGAATATCTGTCGGATATTGTTAAACAGATGGCAAACCAACATGTTAATTAGAAGTATACCAAGGGGGCAGAGAGATATATCGCAGTTTTTCGAAGACGTGGTCTTGGTAGGGGGTTCGATGCTGGAGCCATCGCTGCCGAGCACTCCGAGACCCTACGGGCCACGTTGATTTTATTTATTTCAGTTTGTAGTTTCGCGCCGACGCGTCGGCGAGTATAAGCCTTGCGGCGCCTATTAACCCTACTAACGGCGCCGACGAAAGCACGACATGTGAGCGTCTTATACGTAAACGCGCGTGGGATGAGGTGGGGTGCAGGCGAGGTCGTCCCTCGTCCCGATGCTGAGCGAGCATTTTCGGATCGCGCGCCCACGCGAGAAGCTGACTCTGTGATTCGACCGCGGTCGTTAAGTAATGCAGTTTTCAGTCCGTTGACGAGAGCTCGTTACAGATATTTAGGTGGTATAATAACTTTTCTGTCCCATAATTACAGGTTTATGCTAATGTGAATTATTTTCACTCAAAGTTACATATATATATGTTTCTACGGATTTTATCATTCGCCGCACTGCATTATATTTTTCAAATTTTCATTATCGGCAAGCGAGGAATAAAAATATCTGCCCATATAATTGTAATATATTTAATGTAATTTTACAATGGGATTTTAATCTTCCGTTTTCAAATTTAATTACTTTTTTCGAATGTTATTATCGAGGTTATTTTGCGTCACAATTTCTTTTAATGATTTTTATCGATGAATTCATTTACGAGATTTAATTATTTTGACGACCTATAAAGAATTACGAGACATTACATATATACATGTCAGGAGAAGCTTGGGTAAACATGGTTTTTAAAGCATTTTTTATGTTAATTGTTAAAATTTTGGGGGAAGCTCAATAGAATCGGTAAATTTCAGAGTCTTAATAAGAAAATAAAATACTTGCTTGTATAAGTATGCATCATAAAATGGATTAGACTTTATTTAGTAAACAAACTCTGGCGTCAGTCCCTCTATCTATCAAATTTGTTTTCTCGTGTAAAAATCCCCCAAAATCTCTCTAAAATGCCCTCGGGGCATGGCAGAAAAACATTCGCCGCTTAGCCATCTATCAACCACCCTGTAATTTTCCGTCGTCGTCGTCATCGCCGGCGTTTTAGATGTCATTACGTCCCGCGAGCGACGCTGGGCGGCTTAACGATAGCGTTATACTCTCTCGCGGCTCATCTCATCCTTAATGGAAAAATCTCTGGAGCCTACCTCCTCCTTCTACAATCTTATTTTTTTCCACCTCCCCTCCACCCGATCCCTCTCGAGCTCGCTAATACGTCGGTGGCCCCATGGAATTACGGCGGAGGGCAGAAGGGATGGGTGTATATATATTATATATATATATATATATATATATATATATATATATATGTATATAGGACGTCGATGCTGCTCTCGGACAGCGAGGCTCTGGCACTAAGTAGGCGGCTCGCTTACCGATCACGCTCCGGGGAAAACCGAGGATCGCCTGTACGAGCGACGCCTGTACGGGGGGTGGGCGGCTACGAAGGGTGGAAATGGCTCAGAGAGGTCGACGGGTCACGAACCTCCGGGCGCCGGCGTTACTGCCACGCTATGTCGTATTTATATACATACGTATCTATATATGCACACAAACAGACACACACATGCACACAAACAGACACACACACACACACACGCACGCACGCATTTTTCTCTTTCGTTCACCCGCCCCTTCCTAAGGCTCCAGGGACTGCTTCGCTCGCGCGCGATAATCCTGCTCTCCCCCGAGCGATCGTCGAGTTGGGCGTCGCGAGTGCGCGCGATTGACCCCCCCCGGAAATCGAAGGATTTATCGGGGAGGCGCGCGGGCGCGCTCCGAGTAGCGCTCGGTCGGCTTGTGCGCCACTAGCCAGCACTCCCTTTTACCCTCCCCCCCCTCCTCGTGTGCGCCATTTTCGTTACGATACGACTGGATACGTTAGATCAGCGATTTTCGATGCGGCGCTCAGGTGCCCTTAACAGCTGAGAGTGATGTTTTTTTTTACTTTTGCGGATGTAATTCTACTATGCAAGTAATGGCACTGTATATGAGATAATATAGTGATTTATTCGACAATTTTAAGTTAATGTAAAATTTTAATTTGAATTATAATCTATGCTTCATCTTTATTTAAATATACTTTGAAAATATATTTTTAAAATTATTTTCATAGATTTGAAGTAAAATAAATATTTACTTAACTTATCCAGTGAATATTGACTATTGTTATCATAATCCTTAAATCTTATAAATTTTATCATCATAAATATATATATATAATACTATTCAAACACCGAATGAAAATTAATTCAAACATTTTAACTCCGAAAATAAGATTAAATTAAAATTCTAAAATATATATATATATGAAAAAAGTTTTATTCCCATAGTTACATTTTCCAGAACACGTTTTCTCTCGTTTCATTTATTTTGAAATCTCCATTATTTTTACGCGACTCGACGTCCTGGCCCGCGGCATTTGTTACATATACATACACACACACACACACACACACAGACACACACTTATAGTGCTTCCAAAATCATTTCGCGCAAACAACGGTAGCGTGCAATTAAAAGGGCATGCCAAGCGTTGTATGTAAGCGAAACTGTCGAATCGCATATATCGGCGAAAACTGCACCCTTTCGGTCTCGCTAAAAAATCGAAGCATATTCTTCAGTCTCTCGTTTGTTTTGATAAAGTTTAGCAAACATCTCCATCGCCGTCTGCACTTCGGAGTAGTGACATTTCCAAAGTGTATGAAATATCACGTGAGCGTGTGGCGTGGGACATCGCCAACAGCAAAGCCGTGCGTTCGCGCATAATAATTGCATGAGGAATCACGTACCTGCGCGCAGCGTCACCTCCCTGGAGAGCACCGTGCCGATGGAGTTGGCCGCCCTGCATCTGTAGCGCGCGCTGTGTATCTCCGCGCGGAAGTCCTGGGCGAGGAACGGCGGAAAGTACAGCGTGCCGTTGCCGAGGAGTTGTCTGTTGTTCGTGCGCACCGAGAAAAGGGAGAAGAGGGTTAAAAAAAAAAAAAAAACGTCATATACGATTTGCAACCGTTATGTACAAATAATAGAGAGAGACGGGGTCAGGATTGGGTGGCGGGAGGGGCGGAAGACAGGGGGGGGTGAGGATACGCGGAGCGTGGATTCTTCAAATATTTGCATAAGTCGAGGTACGCTCGCTGCGGGCTTTGAGTCTGAAATAACGCGCGTCTTCCTATATGTATACGTTATATATGGATGAGCGAAGGCGGAACGGTGTTGCTGCTTTTTTTCTCTCCGTTTTTATTTTGTTGTTCATTCCCTCCTTCCTCTTGGCTCGCTTCGCGAAGCGCCGCTATAGATATTTATATAAGCGCAAGCCGCAAGACAAACGGGAATCGTTACAATTCCGGTTTGTCGCGGGTAGCGGCGCGCGAAATCTGCAGATTTCTCCCGCCTGGTTGTTTTGTTATGTTTTTTTTTTTTTTTTTTTTTTTTTTTTTCTGAGAATATATGTATATGGAAATCGTTGAGAGATACAGTCGCGTTTGTTATAAACAGAATTTTATCGTATTTCAATAAAATTTCGTATAAAACAATTACTTCGTTAAATTCGCGTCGGTGTTTCAGAGTCGTAAAACGAAAGCGGTATAAAAAATTCAAAGGCGTCAATTTTTTTTAAATATGCATTCTCTCAAAAATATATTCACGCGCGGGCACGCGCATACTAACGAAGCGTGAATCGAACGGTAAATTTGAAAAATTAAGGTTACTAAAGCAATTATTTGGCTGAAAATGTCAACCATATTCGCGTATATTGAGAATATTGTATACTTTCCATCGAATTCTTTGTATTTTTCACTTTTGATGAAAAAAAAATCATCCAGCTCTTGTATCATTATATTCTTTTACTGTTACAAAGATAAAGAGATCATTATATACTTTGAAGTAAATAAGAGTGCTTATATGAAATAGCAAGGCCTGTTAATATTTATTCATCTACTGCATTAAATAATCATAACAGTATTGTATATAAAAATAAAACATTTTAGTAGGAGCTATCAATTTTTTTAGTATTTTATGTATAGATCATATTTTATTATTGTTTGCTATATTTTATTTTGTTTACTGTTTTTTATTTTACTATATTTTAGAGTTACATTTGAAAAGGACTACAATCGAAACGTTGTGTAAAATTTAAATGCATCTGTTTAATAAATATTGACAGAAATATCACTCCATACATATTACTATAGGAGATGTTCTGAATCAATTGGTATTCTATTTTATTGCCATTAAGAATTTTATCGAGTAATACAAACGTCGTTTCATATAGTAGCATCCATGGCATAAAACTACTTCAGATATATATATATATATATATATATATATATATATTCATTATATTTATATATACTTTTTTTCATTAATTAACACACTAAAAGAGTTTTAGATAATAAAAGTATGGAGCGTGTTAAATTTTTTCACTAGTCCAAGCAGCCAAAAAAAGAGCCTGAACTTCTCTCAGTCTGTATTGGTCGGTGTCTCGCTACGTACGATCACCATCCCCGCGCGATTCAAGGATCCATCGCCCGCGACAACAATAGAGGCCGGCGTGCTCGCGATAATTAGAAGCGTCAAACACGAGCTCTCATCCCGGTAAAAACAGATACCTCTCCGCCAATAGTTCCCGTCAGCGAGGCAGCCTGAGACGAAAGAAGACGGAAAAGAAGAACGGGTGCGTCCTAGGGCAAAATTAAAGGATTCGTCGCCGTCTGCGACAAGCGGAAAAATGTAAGAAATTCGTGTCTCGCCCACCTACCGAGGAAGCTGGGGGACGGGGGGGGGTTGGTGGCATGGGCGATGTACACCTCTCTCGCGCACTCGCTCGTCTCTACTCGGCGACTGAAGGAGATGGACGATCGTGGGAGGGGGGGGGAGGTGGGCGGAGGGTCGACGGCTTCCACGCCTTCGCGTGCCATCGGCTCAGGAATGCTCAGCGCGCTCGCCTCCTGCCCTCGCGCTTCTTCGCCCCTCTATACTAAGTAGACTCAACTAGCAAGCGTAGCGCGCGGAGGCGCGCGCCCGCACGTAGACCCGCGAGAATGCCCCGGGACGAGCGCGCGCGCGCCACGGTGCGGGGGCAGGAGGGGGGGTGGGGGGGGCGACGGAGGTGAGAAATCAAATGAACGCGTTGAATAGACGGTATTATTGAGCTAATTAAAATGCAAGCGCAGGCGCGAGCGTTATATACCGGGGTCTGCCGTGAATTCGCGACACTTAATTCGATCCCCGAGCGTTCGATACGCCTTTCGTGAGAGGAGGGGGGAATTTTTTTGCTTTTTTCTTTGTTTGTTTGTTTGTTACCTTCTCCCGTTGCTCGGTCCCGTTCTTAAGAGAATTCATTAGGACGGCTTTGTTTTGAGACAGAGAAAGACAGAGAGTGTCAATTGTTGTATCCACGTAATTCGTTTGAAAAGTATACGAGTCAAGTCCAATATTATTAATTATCTAACGCTGCAATATACCTATTAGACTTGTGCATAGTATACCTACATTGTAGATCTTTATAATCAATTAATTTAACAATTAAAAAAATTTTAAAAAAAATGTCTCTGGAAATTTAATACATAAAGATCATATATGAACTTTTCTTTGCAAATTTCGCATTCAGAAGAGTTTTCAATTATTAATAATTATTTTCTGCCTAATAATAAAAATTCTAAAAATCATTTCAAACTTATTTAAAAATTATTTACTCGTACTTTAATACGATACTTTTCATATATACATCTATTTAAAATTATCAATTGCAATTGATAAAAGATACTTTACCCTCTGTTATAGAGACTTTTTGATTTGATAAAAGCTTGTTTTTGAGTTTTTCTCATGTCACCCGAAAGATCGCCCTAAAATAATACCCTGTACATGTCACCGTTTTACGATACGTAAATAAATATTGTGTACAAATTGTACTAATTAATAATAAGAAATTGTACATGAGTATTACGATCAATGAAACTTAAATATGTATATCTTTCGGAACAGGGCCGATTAAAGTACGACTATCGCAATTCTGACTCGTTTATGACCTATACGACCGTGCATATCGATCCAGCCCGTCTCGAATTCGGCATTACACTGGGTTCGTTCCAGCGTCACACCTGCCTCGGTCTCATTAGCGCGCGCGTCCGCGCGAACGTCCGTGGTGCGCGCGTCGTATGCAGGAAATTAAAGCCCCGCACGCTATCCCGGGAAACGAAAGAGGGAGAGAGAGAGAGAGGGGGGAGCGAAAAAAAATCGGAAATAGAAGCAAGAAAAATTTGAAAGCCGAAACGCTCGCTGTAGAACGAAAGCCGAAGCCGAGGAATAGCGGCGGCGGCGTATAGGGACATGTAGACAGCACCGGCTAGCGTTTCACTTATATATGTATACGCGCATGCACGCCGCGCGGGACCGACGAAGATTAATGGCCGAGATGGAAGGGGGTGGCGGACGGAGTGGGGGCGAGGGTAGAAAATGCACGGGCTACCCGCGCGAAAATCCATCGATCTTTCGCGGGTCCTTTTGGACGAACCTCCCCCCTTCCGCCCTCCCGCTCCTCTGCCGGCAGCGAGAAATGTTTCGTCGTCGCTCTCTTCCTCCCGCGGAACGGGGAAAAATAGGCCGTGTGGGCAAAGTGGCGCCGCCTCTATGCGTATATGCATCTTCCGGAGTCGATGAATAAAACCGTGCATTGTTGGCGCGGCGTGGTTTATTTTTTTCTCTCCCCTGCCGCCCATTCGTCCGTGCCCGTTTCTTCTCTCGCGTTCTGCGTTCGCCGCTCGAGCGGCGTCCAAGAAGAAGACACGCCGCGGTATGAGGAAATGAAGAGCTATACGCCGCGCGCGACGCGACACTTTTGCGGCGCTTCATTAGATCTCATTAGAGCCAAGGTGCCTGCGAGCATGGGGGGTGGGGGCTCAGGAGGAGCGGAGTCGCAGCAAGGGGTGGTAGAGAGATAGGGTAAGAAGGGGCAAGATAGAGATAGAGGACGCCGAGGGGTAAAACCGTGAGTTTCCACGGAAGAGATTGTATTTCGCGGGGTGAGTCGGGCGCGAAAGAATACTGTCGAGTTTTTTTTTTTGGTGGATGAAAAGGATTATATGCGTGCGTCATGCTGGTATTCCGGGTATTTTTTGTTTTTTTTTTTTGTTTTTTTGTTTTTATTTTGAAGAGAATGACTATGCCATTGTGGAGAAAACTGATAGACGGAAGCCTTCCAGATCGAATTTCCAAACGAAGTAAACTGATAATAACAGAAATATGTCTAAATTAGTCATGAAACGAGGCACACCCGCTTTCTAAAGCAATGTAATAAAGGACGTAGTAGAGCGTAAATGAAAAAAGAATCCGCTCGCGGCTCGTTGTAAAGAAAACAATTTTTCCTGCACGGATCAGACCTCCTTATCGACGCTGAGTAAGCCCGCTCTTCGCCAAGGTGGGAGGATGAACGTGCCTTCGTCGGTGGAACAATGGCAAAAACGCGGAGCTATCGGATACGCGTTGAATTGCCACGACTGCCAGGATTGCCTCGAGTACGGCCGATCCAACGGGGACCTGTTTCACTCAAAACGTCTCTCTTTCTCTCTTAGCCACGGCACACACATCCACCATGTTCCATATTCGAAGCGCACCGTTCTAAGGCCGCCCCCGCTCGACGGTCTTGCGCCATTGCTCGGGAAGGCGGCAATGGAAGACCCAGCACCCGCACCCACCCCCACTCGCAATTAAGAAGAGTGCCCAGCGCCAAGCGGGCGTCCGAGACGGCGATGCAGACGCTGCGCGCGGGTGTGGAAGTAGCGAGGAGAAAGACTCGAAGTCGATACGCGTCCCGCGGGGCTTGGGTTGTAGTGCGGCGTCGTTGCCCGACAGCGCTGCAGGAAACTCAGAAAAATCCTAAGCTGTTGTTTCGTTTATTTATGTGCGTGTGTGCGTGTTTGTTTGTCTGTTGATCTGTACGTATTACAGCGCCCGAGAATAAAAGAGGAAAATACAGAGACGAAGAAAAAGTGCCATAAGCGCGCAAGAAACGAAGAGAGAAGGCAGCTATCTTTGACTTACTCTCACCCTTTTTCGCTCTCTTTAGTCGAGTGAAATTACGTCGAGCCACTGGATAAGCATCCAGCTGGGAATCGCCAGTAGAGCGTCTCCCTCTGTCCGGTCCCTCGCCACTCTTCTCACTCTCTAGTTTTCGGGCGCCGAATATATAGAAAGAAAAAAAGAAGAATATTCCTCTTCCTCCTTTTTCCTTGCACCATTTCCATCGCCTTGTCCGGCTATTGTGTCTCTCTCTCTCTCTCTGTCTGTTTCTCCGTCTTTCCTTCTGACCATCTCTCTTCCTGTTATGCTCGTGCGAGCCTTAGCTCCTGGCAATTTTTCTCGGTTCTCTCGGTTCCCTCTTCAACTCGTCCCTCCCCCTCCCCCGTTCCCTTCTCTACCCAGTGCCGTACCACACCGACCGTTCGTTTACTCTTTGTGCATTCTCACTCGCCCATCCCCCATCTCGCCGTCTCTTTCGACTGCGCTCACTTTCGCGCGAGTTTTCCAGCAACGGGAGGGGCGGGCGGGCGGTCGGTACGAGCAGGACGGACCGACGCGGACGCAAACGGGGGAAGAACACGGGGAGAGGCGAAATGGAAAAGTTTCGAGCGTGGTTATATCCCATGGGCGACCGTCTGTATCAGAGAGCGAGCGAGCGAGAACCAATTTTGCGAAGCGAAAGAATAGAGGAAAGAGAGAAGTGGACGGGGGTGAGCGAGCGGGCGAGCGTGCCTTGATCCTCGACAAAGAAAGATATCTTTCTTCATCTATCTTCCTCTCCCTCTGTCTATCTACCTTGCATTCACTCCACCTAGGTTTTCAAGTATACCGAGAAGGAGTGAGAGCCAGAGATAGACAGAGAGAGAGAGAGAGAGAGAGAGAGAGAGAGAGAGAGAGAGGCAGAGCAAATTTAGACGGGCAAGATGGGAGAAAGTGAGCAAAGAACGGGTAAGTTCGCAACTTCGTGCAAGCGAAAGGAAAATTTCTAATTTTTTTTTTCCAGCCGAGTTGATGCTGCTAACGAAGCCTATATTCCAGCTTCTTTCAAACAATAGATGACACAAAAGTTTCTCTTTGTCTCTGGAATTATGGCAATCTGCCTATTTTACTGAGTACAGAGTCGTTGTTGTTAAAAATTAATGTAATTAGAATCGGTGTTTAGGAAAAACTACTCCACTGCGAGTTTTGTAGGCCGATATTTTTTTTTCGCTTTGTTTTAATATGAATGATAATCTACCTGGATAAGCTTACAGTCGTATAATATAATAGAATATAATAGGCATATAATAGAATTGGACATTATTTAAATTTATTAACTTGATAAATTTAATTAAATTATTTAGTAAAATAACAGAAATGCTGACGAGTGAAGTGTACTTAATATTTCATCTTATTTAATGAGAATTCGAAAAAAGTATGTAAACTAATAAAATGAAATGGGGTGTTAAGGTAAATCTCAAGATCATAATATTAGATCAAATTATTGAACTGATCAAAAATCTTCAAAATAAAGTGATGACCGACCTGAAAAGAATTATCCAAAGTAGTTGCCAAATCTCAATCGATAATTGTCGTATTCTTGAATCTGGGAAATTATCAATAAACCGGAATTGAGGATGAACGCAATGCCCATCCAACATTGACAGCCGCTAATTGATGCCCACGAGCCTCGAACCGATGGCATTAAACTCCATATCGTACTGGCGGCAGAAGAAATCCGATAAAATTATAACGGATTATCCTTTCGGCAATCGCGGCGACGCGGAGGTGTCACTGCTCGTTCCGCGCATCGAAAGAACCCCCCCCTCCTACAGCCTCCTCATCCCCCCCTCTCTCTCTCTATCTTTTAGAGCTTATTATACACCTTTAAACGATCGTTTCGATTAGGACAAAACGTTACGAGAGCGCGGGCGCGAGAACTCGGGAGAAAGGGAAAGTAATAAGAGACCGTGGTGGAGGCGGAGGAGCAAGTTTTGCGAGCTCGCGCGATATAGTACCCCCCTCCCCCTCACCCTCCCGCGCCCGTTCGCTCCGCATTCCGGAGCCGATTAAAGCGTTATACGCTTTTGAAAGGCGAGCTTGGTCGGGAAACGGGGAGCAGGAGGGGGGCTGAGGGAGGCGAGTAGCGAGAGTGAGAGGATGAGGATGGGGGAAGGGGGACGAGGAAACCGCCAGTGCCTCGCCTTGTGGTCTGCGAGGGGATGGCGGAGGTAGGGATCGGGTGGAGTGGGGCAGCGCACCGGCGAGTTGCGAAACTTTGCCTTCGTCGATTTACATGATTATTTTACTCCGGGGAGGTCTCAGCATCTTTTCCCTTTAAACGCCACCCCTTCTCCTCCCCTACCGAGCCGCCGTCTTTGTACCCGCGGAGTTGGTATTGCGCCTTATTGCTGCTCCCTTCCACCTACCCTCCGTAGTTCGTTTGTAAATCAAACGATGCGTTTCCCATGGCTATATTAAACCAAATAGTTTTGAAGAATTATAGAATTATTATTAAACGGTTCTTTTACTTTTACTGGCCTCGATCCTTCTCCTTCGAATCCATTTCTTTTTCTCCCTCGATCTGTCTCCTTTTTCCCGTTCTTGAGCGAGCGCTTTAATGCCCCGCTTATTTCTCGATAAATAAAACAGTGCTTACAGATTTTTTCATTCAAACGGATTAATTGGGACTGCTGTTTATTCGAAGAATACGGGCTAAATTTACGGGTAAAAGAATGTCCTTTAAAGTTTTCAAATAACAATCATGTTTGAAGGAAACGTACATCATTTATTCGAGGAACAAAAATTACTTTTACTTTATTTCATAAATAATGATGTTGAATTTTCAAATGTATATTTGGATTTTAAATTTATTCAAGCTAATAATTCATTCGCTTTCGCAAATTGCACATATAAATTGTAAATCTACACGTCGTTATATTCTAAAAAGATTCTTTTTCTAAAAGAAAAGATTCTAAAAAGATGCTTTTTCTTAATAAAACAAACATGGAGTAGAATCCAGCATACCGAAAGGAGTAATTATTTAATTTTCTCGTAACCGATTTAGTTATCCCACACTGTTTTAATGGATGCATTTTTAACGTATATACAACGAATACACGCTGATTTCATTTCTCGAGATAATTTAAGACGTAAGCCAGCGTTTTCCAGATTCACCATTATTTTGACAACTTTTTCATATTGGCACTAGAACACAAAGAGTTCGCACTGCTCCTTCATGTGTCGATACGATACAACAAATAACAAAAACAGAAATGCAGGAGAAGCGTAAGCTATGGCTCGTAAAAATCGTGCGCAGCGGCGAGGTCACTGGGTGATAAAAATAGGTGCTCGGCCCTAAACGTGGACTTTATTTGTAATCGCTACCCTGTCTCTTGTAAAATCGTACGAAATACCCCGCGATACGGCAACGCGCACCTCTTTAAAGAAGACGAAACGGTGGATGGTGGGCGAACGGGGGGGGGGGAGTGAATCAAAGAATCAGATAAACGTAGGCCAAACGCTGCATCAGCCGGCGAACCGAGACATCTCAGAGGGCGGTATTCCCTTGTAGAAAGAGAGGAAGTTCGAGATGGTTGGGGCGACGTAGGAGACGGGTGTCTGTGGAAGTCAAGAGCCACCAGTGGCGGGGCTGTGGATTCAGGAACACGTCGTTGGTATATATGTATACAGAAAGAGAGAGAGGGCGGGGAGGGAGATTCGGAAGTTCGATGGCGCACACACGGCCGGCCCCGGCAATAGAGCCACCGCACCTGGGGGAAACCATTTCCTTCGGTTAATCGAAACGTTCCTTGCTCTATCGCGCTCACGCCGCTCCTGATCCGGAGAACGTAAACTCTCGCGTCTAAATTTGCTCTCTCTCTCTCTCTCTCTCTCTCTCTCTCTCTCTCTCTCTCTCACTCTCTCTGTCTCCCTCACTCATATACAAATATATACAGTGGCTCTCTCGATCTCTCTCTCTGATTCTACTTCCCTCTCGCTTTCGCGGGGCGAGCGTTCGAAGCCACATTGGCCCTCATCTTGGCCGAGCGGAATACTAAGCTTCGGGCGGACAGAATTTTGCTGGAAAGTACTCGTGAATTTGAAATTGGAAAAAGTTCTATATATATATATATATATATATATATATATATATATATATATATGTATGAATGGAGAGAGAGAGAGATACGCGCTTCGGTTGTAAATAGGACAGTATTCGACGCCCCCTCCCTTCTCCACCTGGCCCGATCCAGAGTTTCACGTGGCGAAACCCCAAGATTGGCTTTTAGGGCCTCCCCCTCCTACTCTCTCTCCTCCGTTAAATCTTCGGAGCGACGTTCATCTATTTTAAATGGAGTAGAATGGGAGGTAGCGGAAAATAGAGAGGGAGAGAGAGAGGGGGGAGAGAGAGAAAGAGCGGGAGATTGAACTTTAAAAGTTCCCCGGCAACGGGGCAGGGAAGGCTTCCGTGGGGACCTTCGAGAAATTTCTACGGCTGGTCCAATAAGATGGTCGCGCATTACTCGGTTGCATTCAAAATTTCAGAAAGTTATTATTAGGCCGCCGATTTACATTGGAGATTTAATTTACTAGGCAGGATATCGTTCGCCAGCCTTTTTGTTCTCGTGGAACAGGCTTGACTTTCTTCGAAAGGAAACTCTAGGTTGTTGGAAATTTGCGAGACGTTCATGGATATAATTATAATATGCAATAGTTTTCATCTTTCGAATTCTAGATTCAATTTCAATAGAAGCGGTTAAGGATATATGATTCACCTAGAAAAATATGGTATGTTCATTCCGATATATACCCTATGTGTACCCTGTGTGGCTATATTTCATTTGTTTATATATACATGTTATTTTAATTTTTAGTTATCAAGGTGTAAGTTTTTTTAAAGATTTAAAAGACAAATATTATGATATACTTTAATAGATTTCTCCGAATATATAAAGTTTTTAGTTTAAAAAATGTAAAATTTGTAAATAAACAATGAAATAAAAAGTTGGATCTCTTGTTCTTTTTTTTATAAAATAAAATGTAGTTCTTATGAAAAATCGTGTGGTAATTGTTTATTATTACTAAGATTTTTTAGTCTAGATTCATTAGTAATTTCAAGTTAACATAACTTTGTTAAAGTAAAATGTATCTTAATGAAGTCTAATTAGAGGGGAAATTTTTTAAAAATATAATAAAAAATGGATCGAAAGCAATAAGAGATTCTACGAGCATGCAATATTGTTGAAAATATATCTTTGAATAAGCATGATATCCGTAATAGATTCAGAACAGCGAGCAATTTAGCTACTATGAAAGAATGTAATTAGGTGCTTGCTATTATCATTCTAAGGAAAGACTTGAATTTACGTATAACGTATAAATCTAGATTAATTTATAACTTATATTTTTTTCCTTTTTATCTACTGTGTGTCATTAATGAGTAATTACAAATCATTTATTAATAATAAATAGGATAAATAATATAATATTTTGATAACTTGTTCACGATATTAGAATATTATTCCTGCAAATTTATTTTGTTTTTTGCAAAAACTTCTAAATTTTAATTTTGTTAAATAAAGTCTATATACTGTCAGAGACCTTTAACTTTAATCGGTATCTGCCTGACATTACTACAATTTTATTTTCATTTACCTAGTGAAATTTATAAGACGAAGCGAATGACTTTTTTTCAAAAATAAGTATTCCATTACATTCTTTCTTTTCCTTTCTAGTGTTCTGTTATTAATGTGTTTCTATTATTCTCTCATTTCTGAAGAAAGCTCTGAACATATAAAAATAATAATAATGAATGAAATAAAATTTCGTTTTTATTCAATCGTAATTTTAAACACCAAAATTTGATTGAATCGTCACATATCTCTCAATTGAATACAGATAAGGGCGGTTCAATGACGTAGATATTAAAAATCACAAGTATCGTGATCAAAGCAAAATGTTAACTGGAAAATACATTTTTACCTTTTTCCATTGGATGCATTGCTTTCAGAATAGTCAATGGAAGAACTTCTGTTATCAAAAAGATTAACTGACGTCGTATTATAAAATTCAAAGAGAATTTTTTAGAATTTCACGCAATAACGGCTTAAATGGAGATTTAAACAGTAAATTTATACATCGAATACTTTGTACGAAATTTTTCACTTCAATATCGAATGCTAAAAAAAAAAGGATTTGAGCTACATATCTAATTAATTAAAATATAATCACGATTATTATAGCACTCGACCGAGCCCACTCTCATTATTTTAACAGCCAAGCTTAGTCATTAGCGGCCTTTACCCGCGCGCCGACCGTATCAGGCAAAATCCGCAGTCCAGCGCTCAATTATGGATTCAGTTTCCGTAGGAAGTGGTTGATGGTCTGATGGGGGCGGGGATCAGGGCTTGACGGGGAATGGGGCCAGCGCAGAAGTAATTAGGGAGCGAGCTCCCGAGGCGAAAGCCTACCTGAGCCCGGGCACCGCGCTGACCACCCGCTGATCCGGGCTTGTGATCCAGGTGACGAGGGGCGTCGGGCTGCCGTCAGCCGAGCAGCTGAGCTGCGAGCCCGTCGTGTTCGAGAAGACGAGCGTGCTCGGCGGCTCCAGCACGAAGACAGGACCCTGCTGCCCGTGCGTGGTCGCCGGCCGCCATGCTGCAAGAGGAGTAAAATTTATTAATATAGAATCTAGAAATATTTATATTCACACAGATTGGTCAAAATAATTAAATTTACCAGTTTGTCGATTATATAATGAGTTCAGTCAATGAGTACGTATGCTAAATTATTTTCTATGAATAATACGATTACCAGGGTTTAATAAGAACGGTGCAAAAGGTAGGATTTTTATAATGATTTGGAACGGAAATGTCTTTGAAGTTAAATGAAAGATCATTTCTTATGTATTTTATCCGGAGTATAGGCCATGTAAATAAGTTAATGAGATTCGGAGCCGCAATCCTTTTCGTTAAAATTAATATTGGGATTTTACATGGTATTAGCTACTCTCGGATGTCGATTTAATCAAAATTGGTGCAAATTGCTTTCCAATTTCTATCGCAGATATCTGAGTAATTTATGATAGATACGATGCATCCACTGATAAAATAATATCTCTCTGCGGAGCATCTGAAAAGCATTATGCGGGAATCGGGATAATTAAGCGTTCGATTACAGAAGTAATTGTAGCTGTCTCCTTGAAATTTCACCTGTATCTGTTAAGAAATCCGAAAAACATCTTAGTCTTCGCAAAAATATATAATATGTATAAAGAACAGAATGAAGCTTAATCGCACGTCAATTAAATATGCAGTTATATGTTGTTTTAAAATGAGTAACTTCAAGGTTGTAAAGTACTTCTTACGCAATAATCCATTTTTTTGGATCAACATCTTTCGACACAGGTATGAATTCTTTTAGATTGAATATTAACAGGTATTTTTCTCAGGTTTTGAGCCGTTGAAACCGATCTTGAAAACCGGAATTCTTTAACAATTCAGATTTTTAAGATATCCTAATTGAAGAGATAACATGTAGTGCAGTTTTTTTAAAATACTTAATACATCTTAAAGAATAAACTTTATTCTTTATTATTCCAGTACCTCAAGTTTTCGATGGCAATGTAAGGTAATTTTGGCATTGTCCTCGATATACGGTCATACCGTACTGCCTCCTG
Source organism: Sycobia sp. Sy_11 (assembly GCA_018907035.1). Classification (NCBI taxonomy): domain Eukaryota; kingdom Metazoa; phylum Arthropoda; class Insecta; order Hymenoptera; family Epichrysomallidae; genus Sycobia; species Sycobia sp. Sy_11. Next base: position 699,901 of record JACCIC010000203.1, read on the forward strand.
TTAAAAATTCTAGAACCAAGTATGAACGTATGAACCAAACCAACCAACGTATGAACATATACCCGTAGTAATCATTTATTTACTGGATTATCACTCTGGTTGCCGAGTATTTCGTTAAACTAATTAGAAAATTATGAACCTGTTATTAATCATAATTCCTCCACACTTTATTCTATTACGTGATATTCTTCTCGGAAGGACACTGTGACTTCTTTACCTGCATGACATTCGGAAATTGAACTTCCATTCATACAAATGCCTATTTTTCCATTGCCATTTGGCCTATAATTAGAGTGTTCCAAATCAAGAAGCATGTGGGGGATCGAGCTGGTATACGACGGACCGTTGGGAATTTGCTAAAAATCCCCGCGGGAAAGATTACTCTCTCGTTTTGGAGTGAGGTAGTACGGGAACGAAAAACTAGAAGAGAATGAGAGAGAGAGAGAGAGAGGGGGGAAAAAAGAGTAGGAGGGCCAGGAAACGAAATAAAACGCTGACAGCGGCAGAATTAAGGAGTTGAGGAAAAATCGGCCTCGGGGACGAGCCGCGCCGCGCCGGCAATGAATAGCCCAGGGCGAAACTCTCCGACGCTCACCCGAGCCGACGTGAGGCGAAAGCATAACGCGCGCGCATTTCTCTCACTCCCCCTCTATTTTTCGCTCTCTCTTTCTTTCTCTCTCTCCCTCTCTATCCCTTTCTGTCTCTCTTTCTTCGTCCTCCATCTCTCTTCGGGACTGTAACGCGAGCGGGGCGTAAGAAGGGGAAAAATTGCTTTTGCTCGCACTTTTTACGGGCCGAGGGGCGACGTTTAAGGAGACGACGCGCGAGTCAAAGCGAGAGTCCCTGTGGTCTCTCTTTTTCACAGTGTATATATATATATATATATATATATATATATATATATATATATACGTACCGGAGAGAGAAAGAATTGGCAACTGCCATAGTTGCATGCGTCCGCGAAATAGAGGGGGGTGGGGGAGAGCTGCTGAGTAACGACAGCAAAGGAAGAGAAAGAGCCGCTGCCATAATTCATCTTCTGAATTATTTACCGGCCCGTGGGTTCGCGATGTCCTGGTGCGCGGGACGTCTTATAATCCGAGCCGTAGACGTGCATCTGCGCGACGCTCCCGCGAAGCGGACCGTGGAAACGTATATTCGCCACGGGCTTGTCCACGGGACCGGTAAATCAGTATCTCGCGTCACGAGACCCCTGGGGACCGATGCGGCCGATAGTAAATCGCACCGCGAGAGTCGCGGTTATCCGGAGGGCTATCAGTGGCAATCCCAAGCGCTGCACACCGATCCCCGTTCCTCTAAGCTTAAGCTTCAGAGCTTGCGGCGGAAGTGAAAATATCGCTCGGGGCCGATACTGATTTTTCTGCCAAGTCCGGCGTAAGGGCGAGAGGGCGAGGGTAAGAGATACGTGAAATCCGAGTAAACACGAGGATGGACGTGGTATCGTGCGTGATTATGAAAGATTTTCGGTTTTGCCGAGATTTAGAAAATAATGATGTGGTAAAATTGACGGGTTTTGGCTTTATTTTAACCATGGGATATAATTATGAAGTATTGTAGAATGTACAGTATCAAGTACTTTCATTGTTGAGCTTAACCTATTCACATGTCTGTAGACAATTTTAATCTGGCTTTTTACATAGATACTGGTTTAAAAAACTGTTTTTTAAGCAGTTTTTCAATTATTTTTCATACAAACTTGGGTTACTTCAAGAGTTATGTATGATATAAAATAATTTTTTCAAGACGATTTATTCAATGTGTTTAAAACAAAAAAATAATTCACGACTCTTCAGTGTTGCCATTTGATTTACTGGATCGGTTTGTGAAATTTCGAAAACCCGAATGATCTAGCAAGAGCTGTAGCCATAATGGCATCTGTTACTACTCAATGATCGTTTAATTATGAGAACGGTTTTGAGTCAGTACTCGCCAGTACTAGTAATGGTGTTCCTTGATCGGAAAAGAATGTCGCTAGTCGGCTGTGTCTTTTTGCGTTCGGGAGCTTTTGGTTCCCCACTTGTCATGATGTAATCGGATGGTCAGGACATTGTTTGAAGCTTTGTTGGTACTTGGAAGTATTGGTTACCATAATTCATTTGCACCTGCAACGGGTTCGTTCTGTTTAGACGATAAATCTGCCAAGAATTGAGCGAGATGAACGAAGTTTTTTCGGACATTAAGAGCGATTTGGTATTATTCGCTGTTTGTCATCAGAATCATGATACTTTCCTTGAAACCGACTCTAAAAAGTCAAATCGACTGTCAAGAAAAGAGATTTAGTATTTTCCGATTCAGATAAAAGTTATGACAGTATCAACGATACATTCTGTGTGGTAAAATTATTTACTAGTGTAAAATTTCCAATTTCTAAACCTTATGTCACATAAGCCGCTCATTCTTATGGACAGTTCGAAACTACCAAAGAGTCAAAATCTAGCTAATAACTGGTACCCTGAGCGGGAAAGAAAGACTGCAGCTGATTCCCCATACGTAAATAACCACACTATCTTTCTCTCACTCACTCACTCTCTTTCTCTCTTTCTCTCCCTCTCCCATTCTGCCTTAAATAGAACAATAACTTAGGCGCAGCTGCACCTTTTCCACACACGACCCGGTCGCCTCCCACCCCACCACTCCCTTCCTCCCAAGTATTTCATATTCGCCAAGGGTGTGCCTATACTCGCCTCCGCGTCCCGGGTCGCGCACGGAGAATTCGGAGCAGGCCGGCCGCCGACGTCGCACGTCCCGAGAAAACATTGCGCGGTCGTAGCTCAGAACCCCCTTGCACCCGCCCCCGCCCACCGCCTCGCATCGCCACGTGCGCGCGGTCGCGAGCTCGTACTCGCGCGCGCGCACCCCCGGCGGTCCGCGATTCCATGCACGCGCGCGCGCGCGCGCGCGCCTCCCGCACGTGCCCGCGCTTCTTGGCACGGCGCGCGGCGGCAGCGGTGGCGGCCCCAAAACGTCTTACTCCGCCCTCGCGCGGCGCGACTGGAATTCTCGCAACATTTGCAGCACGGGGGCGGGGATGGCGCGCACACCTTTGCATTCTTATCGAAAAGTTCTCGGTCGCACGCGCTGACGCGGTGCGTCCAATCATTTCGATGCCGGCTGTTTCGAATCGGGTGCGTTCCCGCCCCCCCCACCCCCTCCGTCCGACGATAACGGTAGAACAGCCGCGTTTTATTGTACGCGGAGGGTTAGTTTTTTTTTTCGTCGCGGTGCCGCAGCTGATGCCGGCTAACGGAAAGAGAAGGAAAAAGAGTAGAGATGGCGGGTGGGTGGATAGGAGGTTGGGTTCGCGGAGATTTGGCGACGCTCGCGGTACACGTGGAAGATTGCGCTGAATCGTGATTTATGGGGTATTTACGTGGTCGGAGGAAGAGAAACGCGTTCGGCGATGTTTTCCACGACGAAGTTCGACTCTGTGATTCTGCTTCTATGGCACGATGGAGAACTTTCGTAATGTACTCCGTCGGCCGGAAGGGATCGTGAAATTGTGACTTATTGAACGGACCGAAGGCAAAGAAAAATTCGCAGTGGCGTAATTGGCGTTTCGGTGAATCGTTGGTAATCGGATATAGCTACGTATGTGATCTATAATGATCTGATACATGAATAATCGTAAAACCAAAGGGGATGATGGAGTAGTACCGAGCTTTAGGTTCGGTGAAAACTCGGAGTCCTATCTTCATTTTGAGGATTTGTAATTCTTTTTAAGCATCGATTAGACTTTGTAACAAGAATCGAAACATAACAAGGATTTCCTTTTCATCGACATGTTAAATATGAAACCTATTGCAAGGGGCGATCTTTACTACATACGACATAATTAGTTGCTCAATCACAATTTATTTCATAATCGAAAAAAAAACAAAAATTTTTATATTTGTCGAATGTGAGCAAACGACTTATACCAAACAACGATTTTCAAATATTTATCGAATAGATACGAGTATACTTAGTAGTGTATGTATTATATATAGAGAAGCGAATCGCATTCCCATCGATAAATAAGATATCGTTGAATTTTCAACCCTTTATATTTATATTGAATTAATTTAATTTCAATACATGACAATGAAATTATTATTAGTGAAGTTACTTCTGTATTTGTTTCGATAATTACCTTCTTTACTTTGGGTACATAAGTTAAATTATTGTACAAAATTCAACAGCCATACCGATATTTTCGACAATGCGTAAATTCGCCTTTTTCGAATACCAACTTATCGCGATCCCCTTCGCCAAGAGAGGCGCAAAATCGAAATAGAAAGAGCAGCAGTGTGTTTGTTCGGCAGAGCGAACAAGAGAAAGATAGATAGATGGATATATGGATAGGTAGATAGATGGATAGATAGATAGATAGATAGATAGATTGTGGGAGAGAGGGTTGCACGCGAGTCCGTTCTAAGCTTTCAAGAAAAGTTTGGCCGCGCTCGCGGAGCCTCGAGTCTCCGCTTCTGACCTGTGCTTTCCTCTGTACACACCCCGCTTGGACTTACTCTCGTCCTACCCCTGGGCAGTCTTGGCGGCCTTGTACGCCCCTCGCGGACTTTTCTCCCCCGCGATCCTCCTCGTAGCCGGACTCGCAGCGCGGAAGGAACTTTTGCCTTCAACCCTCCCCCCTCCGCCGCCGCCGTCACTCGGTCAGCGGAAGACGCGCGTCCATTCCAATAGTAATCAGATTCCGTTCTATATATCGTTGGCGAAGGCGGTAGGTTTGCAGAGTCAACTCCGCAACGACGGAGACGAAGTTCTCTCTTTTATATCTATTTGAACGCGTGTCTGTGTGTCTGTAGCGGAGGAGGGCGGGTTTCCTTCGTTCGTTGCTCTTCTGAAATTCCGGTTTGACTGTTTTCTTGCCTTCGCAGTACCGCCTTTTTTTTTTAAAAGGGAGAGAGCTGCTTCTTTCGAGCGGCTTTGCTTTGTAAGCATCGATGAGTTCGAAAGCGTGGCCTCGTCGGCGACGACTCGATTTCTGGTAGATTACGTTCGCATGGACTGAGATCCTGGATTTTTCGTTTTCGGCGTTGCGGTTGTAACTTTTTATTGACTGCCTGGCCTTTATTTAGAAAACTTTGTTGGAAAATAAGAAAAATACAGGTGGATGCTTGGGTATCGAACATCACAAATCCGTCTTCAATTTTAAACTTTCATACGAATTTTGGTTTATATGTTACGAATTTTTTAATCTACTTTGAAAATGGATTGATCAACGAAATAATTGTGAAATAACTACATGACTATTTACTTATTGTTAATTGATTTGTATAAAGATTTTACTATTAATCATGTTTATCAAGTGTACAGTAATTTTTCAGTTCATTTAATTATTAAAAAAATCGATTTCGACAACTATGACTTTAGAAATAGGTATACACCAAAAATTTATATTTAAAACAATTAATTTCATTAAAAAATGTTCAAAATATAAATAACAAGACAATTAAAAGGATAAATAATAACGTTGGCCCAACCTATGCAGGACAACCATTGGGAGATTTTTCGGTTGTTCTAACTTAAAATATTGTTCAACATTAGTTTTCAAACTAATTATTTTCTTATGAGACTACCACCCTCGCTTCACTGGGGTATAAAATGTCTTCCGGAGATAAATAATCAATTTACATACCATTCTTTATTTCTTAGATTATATCGGCCCAATCAATCAAGCGCCCTTGATGCATCAATGCCTCAATGCACTAATCTAAAAAAGTAGCTTAACTTCTGTAGTTCTAAAAAAATAGTACAGTAAAAGAAAAACCATAACGAAAATTTACCTTTTTTCCCGCTTGTTTAAGAGGCATTATTTATACGAATGTCAAGTTAGCGCAGAGAGAATCGAGTACGGAGACACTTATCAGGAGGGAAACTAGTCTGGAAAAAAAATATCCGCCCCGCCTGCAACGAAGGTAAAAGGAGATAAATAAGGAGAGCCTGTTGCAAGAGAGAGAGAGAGAGAGAGAGAGTAAGTCTAGACGGCGCATTGCGCGCGCTCACTGTGTTCCATCGATACTGAGAAACGCATATACATACATACATATATATATATATATATATATATATATATATATATATATATATATATAAATTTAAGCCTTCCACACGTGTTTTAGCGGGCCTCTATTTTTCTGTATCCTCCATCCTCCCTCCCCCCTCTCTACATCTACCTCCACCTCTCCATCCCAGTTTGACACGCCGTAGAATATGAGGAGTAGTACAACAATGCCCGCGTAAAAACAATACCTCGGTCCCTCTTCAAACGCCCGCACATGTGTGTGGGGATCCTTCTATATGCCTGCATACGTATAGAACCGAGCGCGCACCCGCGCGCGCGAACGTATAAAGACCCGGGCTTCGGTACAGTCGAACAAGAAAATATTTACCCGATACACTTTCCCCCTTTCTCTTCCTCCCGCTCCGTTCGGCCCTCCTCCTTCCGACTCTCCGTCTCTGTTGCACGAGTGTCGCAGCGTCCAAAGCCCGGCGCTCGATACCCTGCAGCCGCACGGGGGATGCATTTCACGCTTCTTTCTCTCCAGCTCTCTGCCTCTTCCCCTATCGCATCGCCGCCCCCCCGCCTCCACCACTCTCAACCCCTCTGCATATATCTCGATATTCTCGGGCTTTTATGCATTTCTCGCGTTCGACGAGAAGAGGCTCCGCGCTCGAGCTTATCGTGAACGCGCGCGTGCGCGCACGAATCGCATCGAAATCAATTTTTTTTTTACCGTATCAAAGATATAACTTTTAATTAAAAAATAAAAATAAAAATAAAAAAAATAATAATAAAGACGCACCTAGGGCGCGCAATATGTAGCTCTCTGAATACGCGGGCGGCAATACGAGCGCGAACGAGCTCGTCCGATATTGGATTCGAATGGAAATGTACACGAAAAACGTGCGTGCCTCGAATGAGATCTATAACAAGATTGTATATTTCTACTATATATACGAGCGAGCGTGTGCACGCACGCACGCGCGCGCGCACACACACACACACACACACACACATACACACATAATTATTATAGGATACCTAGAGAAAACTTTGAAGCTATTATTGTTTAAGAACGTTGTAATTCTTAGAGATACGTTCTGACATCTACGTAAGAATGCAGCATAATATTATATTCATCTCTAGTTACTCCGGTAATCGTCAGGCAGAAGATGGAAAGATCAAAAATAAACTCGGGGAGATCAATTCTTGGACGGAAAATGGCTGCGAAACGGTGGCCCGAAGCGCTCATTGCGGATTGTTTCGCCACATTTACAATCTAATAATTACAGCGATGGACGGGCATTTATTAATCGTGAGAGACAAGGAGTACTTTCTCGGGGCCTGGTCGCTCCAGTGCTTTCGAACGCAGCTCCCGATGCGAGCGCGCGCGCTTGCGCGTCCGTGCTGTACACATCACATTTTCATGGCTTTCAAAGCCGCGTTGGCGATTGCATGAATGGGACGAGGGGTTCGATGGATAGTAAAATCGGGATTTACCGAAATCCGCGTTAAAAATTCACAGGAGCGAGCGAGAGCCGTGAGGGGACGGGGGTCGGTTCAATTTATTGCGGTGCATTATTATAGTATACTATCCGCATGATAAATTTTGCCCACGCATTTTCGCGCCGAAGACACGTTCGCTACGCGGGGCTTTTTCATTAAAATTTTATTAGTAATAAAACGACAAATAAAATGAAAGATTAATGTGGATGCGCGTTCAATTTTTCTTCTTTATATATACATACATATATATATATATATATATATATATATATATAGATATATATATATATATACACTTGTATAATACAAAACCCCGATCGATGCTGTAGTATACACTCGCCGAGCGCCTGTTCTTTTTCCGCGGATAAAACATATATATATATATATATATATATATATATATATATATATATATACATACATACATACATACATACATACATACATACATACATACATATATATATATATATAAAGTAGCTTCTGGCGAAGCGTGGCAGCGCAGGCGCACGAACTAAGCTCACGACTTTTAGCGCCTTTGAAGAAGGCGGAGGAAGAGGAAAAGATTGTAGTGGTAGAGCAAGTCTATAAGAGTTAGAGAGTGGCGGGCTATTAAGTAGTAAAAGCTTCATTGAATATCAAATCAAAGACTTACGAGCCAATAAATCACGCGGTCTCTGTATATATATATATATATATATATATATATATATATATATATATATATATATATATATATATAAGGACCGAGAATAGAGCATGGCTGGGGACGTCACGCACGTGTCAGATAAGCCTGGTATCTTCCACATTCTTTTTTTCTTCTCTTTTTATCACTTGCCTGAAGGTGCTAAAGCGGACGCAGCCGCTTGTGTTCCTCCCTCTTCTCGGTTCGCGGTTGAAAAGCCATTCCCGCTCCTTTTTCACTCCATCCCCACCCCTTTACCTTGTGCCAGCCGAGCACACGCGAGGGAAATTCCAGTTTACGCCGGCCCTAGCATGCTCGGTGGTTCGCTCACTATTCCTGTATATATGTATATATATATATATATATATATATATATATATATATATATACATATACATATACAGCGCGAAATAGAATTGCAAAGCAAAACAAGCAGGAGCCGCGCGGTCGGAGCTGCGCGGAAGCGGCCCCGGCTGGCTACGGCCAGCAGCTCGCCAGCGATAATACGGCGTGGCACGAGGACGAATTTCGCCGTGTTGTTATGTTTTGTGCTTGTTGTTCTTTTTTTTTTTTTATGCCGACGCTACGACTGGATCTGTTTGTTTTTTCGCGTGTTTTCGTTCTCCTCCTGGTTCACGGTATCGACGATGGGAATTGCAATTCTGGCCAACGGGCGCTTTGGTACGGTTCGAAACGATGGGTTTTTTATTACATAAATATTTGGGAACGCGCGGGGATGGAGGCCCTCCCTCCCTTCGGCCCCCTCCTCGAGGCAACCGGACGGTTGGCTTTTAGACCGTAACACGGTGGTCGGCCGTATCGCGCGTTGTTCCCGAGCATTCGTTTGCTCGTAAACAATTCTGGCCTAATAGCACGTCCGACTTTGAGATTGGAATGATTTTCAAGGATGTTCGGATTACTCTGATACATTTTCAGCGATATTTATTTCATCGTATTGAACACCCTCGCGTATGGAGTGCCATTTGGCAAAATGATAGGCACGCATTCATATTCGTACACAGAATTACTTTACTTACATCTCGTTCCTGGTTATCATAAATTTAGGCGACGTTGATGGGACTATGTTGACGATTTGCGATGTATAATACGCGGGCGGAGCATGAATACGTTACACGGTTTTAATTGAATCATGCAAAATTAATGTATTTCCAAAGGGTCAAAAAATATAGCTAAATCAGTGAATGGAACAGTATCGTGAACGGAATATGAAGATAGAAAAAATCCTCAGATTAATTTAAATTCGATGAAGAATGGATCTGATGAGATATATCAACAGAAATTATTCTCTTAGAAAAAATTTATAGAGAATTCAGTTTCATAAATATCTATTGCGTACGCCGTAAAACACATTTTAGACAAAGCCATAATATGTCAGGTAATGAAAAGGTAATTATTCCATACTTATAGACAGACAAGTTCGATTTTCGTTGTGTGAAGAAATAATTTGAAATTAGTTTGAATGTATTAATCATGTTGATTCGTCCATATGTCATCAATGGACTACAGAAATTTTTATAACTAAATAGAACTTAACGAATGGATTGCGTTAATTTGCAAAGACATAAACTTTATAGCCATGAGAGATGTTATATGCATTAGGGATTTCTAAACCTCTAATAATTGGTATGTAAAAATAACATTATAAATCACTCATTATACTTTTCAACGGTAATTAAATTCAATTATAATTCGATGAATAAAGGATCAAATAACGACGGAATAGACTTTTGTAGAGTCTAGCCAATTTCAGCTTTCTGTTACTTGTATTTGAAATCTATTTAATATAAGAATTTTATTACATTGCGATGATCAACTTTCTTCATTTCAAATGAAGAAATACATTCATGGAATATAAATAATCCAAGAATTTTGTCGCGGAATATAATTTTCCTTTTTGGCAAAAGTTGAATTTTTTTTTCGTCAAGTAGGAGAAGAATTCTATATAAACTATGTAGAAATAATTATTGCTTTGCATTCTGATTATTACTTTCCTCGCTGTCCATATCTATCGGTAGTGGTAAATGCAGCCCTAAAAATATAGCCTAACTAACTAATGGTCGCATTCAATATAAATAATTAACGAGACTCGCGACACGCAAGCTGGGTAACGCCTGAGTAAATCACCCCCCCCCCGCCTCTCATACGACGTACTGCCCCTTTGCTAGGCAGGTAGAGCTTGAATAGGTAGAGGGAGCGACCTCGGCGCGCAAACCGTGCCGAAAATAAATCGTGCTTAATACAGACCAACTGGCAGAAAATCAAGCTGTGGAGAGAGAGACAGAGAGAGAGAGAGAGAGAGAGAGAGAGAGAGAGAGAGAGAGAGAGAGCGACCGCGAGTTTCATCTCTGCCGCGCAGGTACGCCGATCAAACGGGTCATATGTGTGCGCCGGCCATGTCTTCCGCTGACGCGCAGGGAACCCACTGCGCTTGCACGTAGCGGGTATATATATATAGATGGTCTTCCCAACAGTAAGCACGCGGCCTCCAATACAAAGCTTGCCAAGAGTCTTACGGGCAGGGAAAAAGTCGGGGTGATGGAAGAGGTAAGGCCGTTCTTGTACGTGAACGAGGCGCGAGGTATTGACGTATAGACGCCAGACGCGCGGGAGGGGGGAAATGGGTAAAATACGCAGCTGCGACCGTCTTCCCGATGCGAATGCGAGAATTGCGGGAAAGCGGCTGAAAGCTCGTAATTGCGAATTCGTTGACCGACGGGGAGCGGGGTTGGTAGGAAGGGGGGGGGGATGGAGAAGTCGCGCCGCTGCTCGAGTAACGCTTTCCGCGTCTATAGCGCGCCCCGGGGGCCATATAAGAGACGCCCGTTTCTCTCTCACTCGCTATTTCTCTCTTGCTCTCTATCTCTCTTCCTCTATCTCTTTGTCGCTTTTTCTTCGATGAAAAGTACGAGCGAGAGGTAGTGGGTGAGAACGGACGAAAGAAGGTAACGCAAGAGACAGCGCTAGCATACGCTGCGATCGTTTATTTTTCTGGCAATTATATCCTCGGTGAAAAAGAAGTCCCCACGAGTCTCCTTCCAGGCGCCCCTCTCAATTTCTCCCACTCTCTCATTCTCTCTCTCTCTCTCTCTCTCTCTCTCTCCTCTCTCTCTCTCTCCTCCACTGTCGCATTTTTATTTCCGTCCCGTGAATGCCTCCGATGAAAGAGACGCGGCGAGAGGGAGATACCGCGCCGAGCGAATCTGCCGAGCTGGCGCTTCTGCGATTTTAGTCCGCGGCGCCGGAGGTATGGCGGGGACGAAAGGGGGCGGGATAGACGGGCGGGACGTAAGAAGGAAACTAACGTCTGGATGCGGCGGTGCTCACGTATATACGCGCGCGGCTGAGCAATAATTTCTAATTATCCAGGCGTTCGTAATTATCGGCTGGGACGCGTTCTCGGGCTGCCCCCCTTCCCCCACAGTCTCCCCCCCCCGTCGTCGTCGCCCACCTCGTCGCATCCTACCTATTCCTCGCTCCCTCCATTCGTCGCGCCTCGCTGGTTTAAAGACCGCGCTCGGCATGGCGGCGACGTCGGCGGCGGCGGCGATTTTCAGGAAGGTGCGACATGAGGCCGAGGCTTTTAAAGGGCGGCGACACGTCGCTTTAATGTTCCGCACACACGTACACCGTTGGGGGGGGGCGGGGTAAATTGAATTTACGGTTTTATGTATGTGTGTATGTGTCGCTGGATTTCTTAAACAAACTCGGGGGTTGGCGGTGAAGTTTTATTCGCTTCGTGATTTACTATTGCTCGCCTCGGTATTTGTGGAGCCTATTTGAAAAAGAATTTCAAAATTCGAAGATGTAAAGTAAATGTTTAATACGAATCGTTTTTAAAAATATTTCTTTAGAAACAGAATTTACATGTATTTATATATGTTTAATAATATATAAATGTATCAGAATAGCTAATATAAATCAGACAATACATTAAAACAATAGAAAATATAAAAAGAACTTGAAATAAATTAATGTACTCATTTCAACGCATTATCGTTAGAGTAGAGGCAATTTCAAGTTGACTCGACATAATATTATTTTATACCAACTTCAATTGTCATCACTTAAAAGTTATTCTTAGACACTTAAATGGATCTATAATAACTATTTAATAAAAGTACCGTTCCATACATCTTCACTTAAATATGTAATTAAATTAATATTTTTATAAACAAACTATCAATACTCATTTCTTGACATCCCTAGAATTAACACTATTAGAAAATTCAGGAATCGGTTATGAGATAGTCGCATTACTTTCTTCATTTCCCCAATTTTTAGAAATATTATGAATTATATCATACGACTTCTTTAAATTATTCTATTTATTAATGGCAGATAAAGATGAAAAAGTATATAAAATTTCATTTCTCCTATTTTCTCTCCCACAGAATTACATTGCGATGCAATTCAGGAGTTTGTGTTCAAGAAATGTTCACACATGCGATGAAATATTAAGGATATATTGAAAATTCATGCGGAATAGAAGATGTTTTCATATACATATTAAGGCAAATAATAACTGAATACATTAAGAGAGCAGATGAGAGAAAATTCAATTTCAACGTTGTATCGTTATTTCTTCTTCTCTACGCTTTATATATATACACTAACAAACACATGCACACACACGCGCAGACACATAATAAACAATACTAAATTAATGCCCGCTAATAAAACTTTATTATATCTGAACAAAAGTGTTATATAGAAAAATTCTTTGGCTTGCGGAACGTCGAAAAATTAGTGAGAAATAGAGAGAGAGAGAGAGAGGAATCGAGATAGAGCCCAAGAGAGCAAATAAAAAACGAAGGTAGATTAAACTCTCCGGCGTAGTTGGCTTCGTGACCTGGATGCGTATACACCCTACGTCCTACGAACCGACACACACACACACACACACACATATATATATATATATATATATATATATATATATAAATGAATCGGGAGAGGGGGGGCATATACACGATCGCAGAGGAACCTCGGGGATATCCGTGTATGTATACTTCGAAAAAAGGGAAAAACCGAGATGGATGGAGAGAGAGAGAGAGAGAGAGAGAGAGAGAGAGAGAGAGAGAGAGAGAGCAAGAGACAGATGGAGGCAGAGACAGAAAAAAGAGTAGAGCATACTTTGATTCGCGTACGGCTAGGTAAGCGCGCACTCCGCGCGATGTAACTTTAAAAGGGACTTTTAAACTCTATGAAAAATCTGCTCGTCTCCGCGAGGCTATGCATTTATTACGGGACTGAGGTATCGGCTATATTGGATTCCTCCTGTCAGACTCCGTTTTCCAATTTTTTTTTCTCCCTCGTCGAAAGATCTGCTTCTCTTCTTTCTTCTTTCGCTGAAAAAAAAAACAGGGGGAGGCCGTATAAAAAAGACGTCAACCATCGCAACGCGCACAAACTATCTTTTATATACAGAGGCTTTCGATCCCTTTTTCGAATGGACTCGATCTCGCTTATCGCGACACTGCATGGATAGGATTCTTTTGTCGGGAATGAAACAGAGAGCGCGTCCGTTACGACGTGACGAAACGTATACACGAATATCGCACTATTAAAATTCTCAATTTGCCGAAAATATCGATTGAATCGTTGGCTAAATCGCGACCCTCCCCGAACGTAGATTCATACGAAGCGTTTCTTACAAGTGACCAAAAATGAATTCGAGAAATTGGGGATCGGGGAGGAGGGCTGCAGGCTTTCTGCATGGGAGAATTTCAGCAGTTCACGGGCGCTCGATCGACGACGCGAGACAGCCAGAACGACATCCACACGTAACGGCCGTCATTTATCAATCCGTCTGGCCGAACGTGGAAAGCCGCGCCTGAATTCGGTGCCTTAGCCCCCTCGCTCTCCCTCCCTCTCGCCCTGAAAGTACACGCGACTCGGCGCCCGTGCGCGCGCGCCGTTCGAATACGCCACCGTATTGACAAGATCCGTCTCCGGTGCGAGGGGCACAGGCCTCCTCGAGGCCGGTAAAGAGCCGTGTTCTCGAGGTGGCACCGGCATCCGTCGCCTCCGCGACTACTCCCCGATGAATGGCGCGGAGATTGTGCCGCAGCAGCCGTCGCTGCCTCGGCTCAACGACGATTTGCAGCCCGATAACGAACGCTCGGGCCCTGCCTCCCCTCCGCCCTCCCCCCCTCGACTGCTCGTTTGCAGTCAACCCCTAGCCCCGTCGGAGTAGTGTATATACGGAGATTTTGCGCCCGCCACCTCTTCTCTACCTGCTTCTTTTCTTGCGGCCGCGCGCGCCGAACACGATATCTTCGAGAAAGGAGGCTCTCCTTTGCTTTTCTCGACGGATCGCGCGGCCGTGGAAGGGGGTCGCGGTCGCTCGGCGATCGCGGGACCGACGACTCGGCGTAATTAACGGCGGGCCTGGGAAGCGGGGGGTCGTCCGCGGATATTTCGGCCCCGGCTCGGAATGTGAGACTGGGACGGCGCGAGGCCGAGGGGAGAGGGGCCAAATTGCGGTCGTTAGCGTAATTTTGAAGCGGGGATCGAGTGGGCGAGCACGCGCGAGATTACCGAGTGGGGGACGGGGGGCTGGTTCTCTTTGCAGAGGCTGGCCGAAGACCCGAATAGGGCGACTGATGGGAAAAGTCGCACCTCCACCGCAGAAGCTGAATTCGCTTCCGACTTACGTTTGGATTGTCGATGAGGTTAGCGTGGATGTTTTTGGTCAAAGAAATTATACATATGACGCGAAAAATAATTTATAATTTTACTCATTATTGCGTTTTCAAATTAATTAAATGTATTTTATCGATTACTTTACCGATTACTTTACTATGTACGATCGAGTCTAATATTATTGGGAAGACAGTTTGAGATCGTATACGTATTCTATAATATACTATATATATATATATATATATATATATATATATATATATATATATATATATAAGATTATTGTTATAATATCAAATGTTCAATACAAAGAAAAGCTAAAAATATTATAATATATCGATCTGTAGGAAGAGATGAAAATACATTTATTTCATAATTCATATAGTATTTAAATTATTTAAATTTTTTAAATGTGTTCTCTAACGCTTTATTAACCACAAATTTTTCGATTACTCGAATTTTTAATTATCTCACTTTAAATTCTTCATTTTAATTTTTAATTGATTTTCTGTTAATTCATAGTTTAATTACTAAACTAGACAAAGAATTTTTTTCCTTTAATATTTTGTATTTCGAAAAAATGACTTATTCACGTTTTACCCGAAGAACCCAATGAAATTTGAATTTATCATATCGTTTACACCTTTCTGACAAATCAATATTCTCCAAGGAGCTGAAATGATGCTTAAAAAATTATGTAAACTTTATTTTAGTCTGTGTTACGGCAAGCATTATTTTTTTCACGTAAAACACGGCTAAGTTCCGCGCGTAAAATCGCAGTATAAATAACCCACACCTATCATCCCGCCCTTAGTTCCAACACCCATCTATCTACATCTGTATATCAGCACAAGGCCCGCCTTCGCGATACGAGGGAGATAATTAAAAACTTTGAGCGATCTGCGCGGATGGGACGGTCCGCGCGAGCGACGAACCCGACGTATTTTTCCCACGGGTTCGTTATACGCGTCGCGCGACGACAGGCGTAATTAGCGTCGCGCGCGGCAAGCTCGCGCCGGTGAAAGATGTATATCCGTTAATGGAGAGAGAGAGAGAGAGAGAGAGAGAGGGGGGGGGCGAAAGAGCGGAACGCGACGTCTATAGATGTGTTAGATGCGTATATACCGATGCTGACGTTATAACCAGGCGCAACGAGGCGACTGCGCGCTGTGAAACAGTGAGGGGGCGAGGAGCGAGAGGCGGCACGGACGACATTGAAAGAATAACGCGTATACATCCGACATTCATCGCGACATTATTAATTACGCGGAGCCTTTACAGCGGCGGTGGGATGGGAGAGGAGGGAGGCAGACCCGCGCAGGCATTGAAAAGCGAGCCCCCGCTTGCGACCACCGCAAGTGCATGCATATATATATATATATATATATATATATATATATATATATATACGTACATGTACGGGCGAGAAGAGTGTTCCTCAGCTCGGTTCCGATCGCTCGATTGGACGAGTCGCGGCACTGCCGCTCGCAACCCTGTAGAGCGCATCTACTCTGTCCAGGAATTTCGCCTTTGTGGCGCAGAGAGGGCGAGAGAGTCGATGGGGGGGGGGCCCATCGAAGTCGTGTCCGACAGTGGATGAGCACTGGAGCGAAGAGATTAAGGTAAAAAGGGGGGGCGGGATGCGGTGAATTCGTACTCGTCGGAAATTTGCGTGAAGCGAGAAGGCGAAGCGCTGAAGAATGGTTCGACGGTGAATTTCGAGGAATGTAATTCGTGTCCCCTGCTTCGGTCGTAATTGACAAAGGGCGATATCGCATTATCATTATAGGTGCAAATCTATGAAACTTTATGAAAAGAGACATCGATTCTTTGTTCTATTTTGCTTTGTTTGCGCTGCGTCAGATCATCGTTTGTTTTACAATCAATACAGA
This sequence comes from Sycobia sp. Sy_11, assembly GCA_018907035.1. Classification (NCBI taxonomy): domain Eukaryota; kingdom Metazoa; phylum Arthropoda; class Insecta; order Hymenoptera; family Epichrysomallidae; genus Sycobia; species Sycobia sp. Sy_11. The sequence goes on from JACCIC010000203.1 coordinate 716,672, forward strand.
GGTTATCGTCGTTGTTAGATTTTCGCTATAAGGTAAGAATAATGTTAAGAAATAAATAAGAGTTTTAAGTTTTACGATAAGAATGTTAAGAAATAAATAAAAAGGCTAAAAAGATAAATATGAGAAATTTTTTGTTATTACATAGTGAATCGTGCTGTCTACCATTTACAATACATATTAAAATTGTTACTATAATCAGCGTATTTAATTCTACATTTTATTTTTTTTCATTATTTTATAATTTTCATTTTATTTTATAATTTTTGTTTTCCGGAAAATGAACACTTATACAGTTTCACAAAGATTATTTGCTACAGGAAAATCTTGAGGTTCTCGAAAGAGGTAAATGATTACGCATTTTATAAGCAATTCCCGTGCTGTTGCGGGAAAATAAAAAGGCCCTTCTGCAGATTATCGTTTAAGTGAATCGTGAATCTGGCATTGCGAAAATCTTGAGAATTTAGAAAGAAATGGACGACTCGGCTACGATCAGCGAGTGGGTCTCATCTTCGGGAATTGGACCCTGCGAGAAGCAGCTTCGAGTCTATATAAACGCGCTGAAAGAGCGCTAAAGTTCATTATTTTCTCGTCTCTTTTCAGATTAGCATAACTTTATATTATATTTGGTCGATTCAGTCGTAATAAATATTGTTTATTTTGTTAAATATTATTTATATAATAAAATACCCAGCATAGTAAGAGTTTAGTACAAAGGTCTTCAAATTTGTCGTAGCATCCCATTAGCAGACTAGTGGGCGATGCCGAACATCGGCTTTCCAAAACTACTCAAGTGTTCTTAAAATTATTTTTCTTATATTATTCTAAAGTCTAAATTATAATTCTTACGTTCTTCTTTAATTTTTTTGTATGTTTAGGAATGGGTGATCCTGCTGATAAACCGAATAAATTACGGGGGGCGAAACGCACAGTTATATTATTGAGTTCGAACATCTGAGATTATAAATCATTAAAAAAACTATTTGTCCACAATTTGTTAACATTTAACGAAACGATAGGTAGTGACATAATTTGATGAATAATTAAATTAATTTAAATTTAATGAAGAATGGGCCAAACTGCGAATATCAACAAAAGTTTTTTTAAAAAATTTATTCAGAATTTCAAGCGAGTTTCAATTGATCAAACTTTAATGCGTATATTTCGTTCTCGAAATAATGTCGTTGATATATTTCATTTGCCTTATAATTAATCGAATTTACGTGAAAACTGGTTTTTATCCCTCAATATCTGCCACCCCTTCACTCGCCCTCGATTTATATGGGAGTAAACTGTTTTCAAGTGCCAAAATAGCAAAAAAAAAAAACAAAAAAAAAACAAAATGAATCGTCACGCGAGCCTCAAAATTTAATACATTCAAAATGAGCTTCCCTCGCTGTAATTTTCCTGCCTCTAACTATAGGGTAAACAACGAATGTCCCAGTAGGTACTAAACTAAAATCCGCCATCCAAGCATCGGGCGGCAGATGTGCCACCACTCCGCTAATCTTGCGCGGCGCGCATTACGACATTACTACTCTACTCCGTACGCGAAATAGACCATGAATAATTTATCATCTACTCGAAATGCTTACTGCGTTACTTCACAACGCCCGCGTAACTGGATTCTGTAAGGATATCGTTACAATCAGTTAAGTGGTTTTTCCGACTGTACGAAAGAACGCTGCCTCTTTCATTAATATATAATCTTACAAATGTATAAGTATAGACAAACTTTGTGAAATAATAGATGTAATACATGCGTAACATAACGTGTTATAAATTGAATTTCGAGTATTTTATTAAAAAATAAATAAACCACGACTAAAGCAGCGAAGATCCGAATTTTTTCATATTACTCTGTTGGATAATTTGAATTTCGTACTGCTTGTTAAGCGGATTATTCCATCGTTCTCCAATGTTCTTCATCTCAAAACCTGGCCACATCTCTATACCCGATTTCCCCGTTTTACATACTTCTTTTGCTCCCGCATCTGTACGAAAACCTTTTCAATCCGCGGGATCATTACTAGCTAGCCGTTCCCATCAAATTTTCGAGCACTGAGAATTACAGCCCGATCGTATGTATATATACATACATCAATCCTCCCACGCGCAAACACCATTGATAATACGCTTTGGGCGAGCGCCGAGCCGAAATCCACATCGCGCGGAAGATCAATCATGCAGCGGACGCAAATCCGAATAATAGCGCGCGCCCGCCCGGAGCCGATAATGCCGAAGGTCCTGGGGCCGAAAGTGTATGTGTTCATGCGTGGGCGCTCGCTCGAGCCTGTGTGTATGTAAGCAAGAGTGCGAGGGAGAGGTAGAGATATAGAGAGTGAGGTATGGGGAGGAAGCAGAAGATAGAAAGGGATAAAAACGGTGGAGACTCTAAATCAAAATTAACGAGGCTATATCATTGGCGCGGCGTGCTTCCGCCGTGACCAACGGTGTCCAACAACCGCGGCGGGCCACCGGCCGTCGAAATACAACAACCCCTCCACCTCACACCACCCTTGCCGTGTATTTTCGTGTATTTGCGTAAAATGGAACGAAATTCCCTGCCGCTCTAGGCCTCCTGTATCCCACGTTATACGTATTATATATATATATATATATATATATATATATATATATATATATATTAATATATATATACATATATCACTACGGTTCCCGCCCCCGAGGCTTGTATAATGCACGTTAGCGCGGCCGTGCTCGCCGCGGTAATCTCTCATACATGCCCTCTATAAATAATGAGAGGGCATCAAATCCGCCGAAGCGCCGTCTGGCTGCGGCAGGCTCGTGCGCTTGCGCCTCCGTGCGTGTATGTGTATGTGCGCATGTGCGCCGCGATACAAAACTGCGACTGCAGCCAAAGATTCGGCGTGGTGAATTTTTTAGCGCCATTCCGCGGAACGTCGATGGTTACACGCCGGGCAGGAGAGGACCGATAATCTGCGCTGCGGCGGTCGATGCTGCTGCTGGTGCTGCTGCTGCAGCAGATGCAGCAGAAACGTACGGACAGCTAGGAAGGAGTAAAAGAGAGATAGAGAGAAGAAGAAGAAGAAGAGAGTGAGAGAGAGAGAGAGAGAGAGAGAGAGAGAGAATCGGATATACGAGAGGCTCGTGTAGTTCCGGCTTAATGCCGTATACTGCTGGGCTATGCAAAGCGAGAACGAGCGACAAGGGGGAGGGGACGCGAACACTGGGGGGGGGGGTGAGCGGGGACGTCGAGGCGAATAGCCCATCCATTGGAGAGACATCGATGACGCTATACATATTGACAAGACACTCGAGACCGGCTGCCAGATCCTCGGCTGCCTGCC